>JAVLUX010000011.1:32517500-33097500 GCA_032164185.1 Moxostoma hubbsi
CTCATAGTCTGCATGCCACCCCTCATAGTCTGCATGCCACCCCTCATAATCTGCATGCCACCCCTCATAGTCTGCATGCCACCCCTCATAGTCTGCATGCCACCCCTCATAATCTGCATGCCACCCCTCATAATCTGCATGCCACCCCTCATAGTCTGCATGCCACCCCTCATAATCTGCATGCCACCCCTCATAATCTGCATGCCACCCCTCATAGTCTGCATGCCACCCCTCATAATCTGCATGCCATCCCTCATAATCTGCATGCCATCCCTCATAGTCTGCATGCCACCCCTCATAGTCTGCATGCCACCCCTCATAATCTGCATGCCACCCCTCATAGTCTGCATGCCACCCCTCATAGTCTGTATGCCACCCCTCATAATCTGCATGCCACCCCATGAAAAAAATTCTGTTTGATTACCACAAAAATTTATTTCAACTCGTCCCTCTTTTACTTTAAAAAAGCTTAGAATTACAATGGAAGTGAATGGGGCCAATTTTTGGAGGGGTTAAAGGCAGAAATGTGATGATTGTAATTTTATAAAAGCACTTACATTAATTATTCTGTTAAAACTCATGTATTATTTGAGCCGTAAAGTTAATAATTTTTACGGTTGTAATAGGGGTTGTTGTCATAACATTGTTATGGCAATGAAGTTGTAAAATTGTATATAACTTTACACAGAAAATGTTAGTAAGCAATTTTATCACACTAAAATCATGTTTACATACATATTGTTTTTTACATTGTGTGAGTAAACTTTTGAAACAGTGAGTATTTTAATGTTTACGGATAGGCCCCCATTCACTTCCACTGTAAGTGCCTCACTGTAACCCAGATTTTTTTTACAGAAAGGGTGCCAAGTCAAAAATCTTTTCTTTTTTGTTTTTGGGGTAATCAGTATTATGCCACAAATGCACAATATATAATTTATAGAATAAGTTTACCTTTCAGAAGAATCTCTTTGACTGGGATTCTGTTATAATTGTTCTTAAGGCTGGCTTCTTACCCCATCTTACCCAATATATATTTTAAGATATTTATTAATTTAATTTAGTTACAAATACACAATTCAATTTAATGGAATTTTATTATGAAATTGAAATGCATACATCAATGTCAAAATGTTTTTGTATTAACATGTAAATGCATACATCTGATTACAAGAACTTTAAATGTAATGCATTGAATTATTTGAATTTAGATTTCTGTAAATTTCATTAGATTACACTCAACACTGTCCATGAAAATAGATCACAAGTAGTTTTGAAAATGTTTAGGGACTTGAGATGGTATTTTAGTGATGGAATTTGTAATAGCACTCAATGAATTTCTGATAGTAATCATAAAAATAACGTAATTATAAAAAAAAAAAAAGACTGAACAAGTGTTTTTTCTCCCGAATAAAATGTTTTAATTCTGCTCCACTGAATAAGACAGGCATATAAAAGGCAATTGCTAGGTGTCCATAATACTGTAAAGTTCATGTGCACTGTGTCCTATATTAGGTGGTTTATACATACAGAAGAAGCCACTTAATGGCATGCTGTTCATATATTTAAGGCACTCATTACCACAAACAAGCTAACGCACACAAACACACATGTATTTTTGCACGCACACAGACAAACTCTCTCAGTTCTGTAAAAATGCAACTACTCTACTGAGGCAATAGCGACTCTAATCCTTTTCTATATTATGTAACAGGTATAAAGTAGTTGCTGGGTCCAGAGTAATGGCATACCTGGAGATTTTCGTACACTTTAAAAATCTTAAACATCATGCTTTGGTTTCAGGTCACTCTCTCTGCACTCAGTCGTTTCTCTGTAAAAGCAACTGGTTAGTTGATAGAACATGACTAACCTCAGTTCAGGTCCACTGTGTATCGTATTTCTGTCTTGTTAGTTTATTTTTACCTGTTAAAAAAACTCATCAGTGTGGGACTGAGCACAGTTTGAGTTTCAGCATAAACTGCCTTTAGCAACTAACATCAGTATAAGCTCAAGTTTAGCTAATGCATTTGTACAGCAAAGGTGTTCTAATCTATGAAGGAGATGACCTAATCTAATTCAAGACCTGCGCTGACATGGTCACAGAAGATAGAGCATGTTTGTTGCCCCAGTATGATATTAAAAATTGAGTGTGTAATTACTTCTGCGTTAAATACTCCTATCCCAGTTTAATATGCAGAGACAATTATGAATAAGCCATTTGTAAGTTGATTGCCTCAAAAATTGTAAACACTGTGGCACTATTAAAACTGCTGTTTATTTGAGCATCCTGACCAGCCTTACATAACAGCATGTGCTCATCCAGTGGTGTGAGTTTGTTCTATCTGTACAATTCCATTTGGTAACTCTAGTGGGACAGAAATTACGCACTTCAGCTTTATAAGTCAAAAGTATTACTTGCTCTCTCCACTGAGTCACATTTTAACACTTCATGTCTTTTTGGAGCTTCTAAGTTCTGGCCACCATTCACTTGCATTGTATGGATTTATAGAGCTGAAATATTCTTCTAAAATCTTCATTTGTGTTCTGCAGAAGAAAGAAACTCATACACATCTGGGATGGCATGAGGGCGAGTAAACGTTGAATATTAATTTGTTGGGTGAACTATCCCTTTAAGGTCAAAAAACACTCTACGCAATATGTGACCGCGGGCAACTCTAGCTACGCAAAAGCTTGATTTTGTGCGTTGCTGCATTTCAAAATGTGTCAAACCGCTATAGCGGACATTAATGTGAACTGTCTGCTTCTACGGTGAGTCTTCTCTTTTAAGCTAACTACTGTCATGGCGGAGCAACAGCTGAAGAATAACAAAACATTCAGTTTAATAGCAAAGATTTTGAAGGTAATTCTATCGCCACCATAATGCAAAAACACGCGGTACACATGTTCAGATTGCATGTTAGCAATGAGTTGGCAAAACGCTCGCATCTGTGTGTATGTACTTGCATAAAGCATGTTTCTGGCCTTTGTATAACCTACAATCTAAAGCGAGTGGACAACGCAGCAAAAGAGAGGAATACTACCATTAGCACCTTTACGAAAGGTCTTAAGACTATGACTGCCTTCACCATGATGAGAGTAAGAGAGAGAGAGAGAGTGGGCATGACCAAGCCTCAGTTGATGTGACTTAATATGAATATTCACCATCTAAGTAAAAAAGAACATCTCTTGTTTTGAAGCTGTAATAAAACCAGCAGTTTGTGTTCTTAGCTGATTTCTTCGTAATCTTTGGTTGTCAAGCTCACTCCCCCATCTTTCCTATTCTCTCTTCTTCTATTGCCATTGTCTCAAACACAAATAACATATTTCCACATATTACTGTAGACAGACAAACAAATAAATGGTAAAAAGTATAATACATTAAAACAATGGTGAATAAAACAGAGGGCCCCGAAAACAAAGTGCTGAGGCCTCTTCGGCAACGTTTGGAGTGATACAATCAAACAAATTACAGCACTTAAAGACATACAAATCAACAAACAAAAAGGTGAAAAGCTAATTGTGAAATACGTACAAAAGTACAACTGTAACATAAAACAAATGAACCAAAGAATAGATGCAATAAGGACAGCAATAATAGTAATAAGAAATAACCTATTGATCAAAAAGTTGTGTAATTCTTCCAATAACAGTACATCATCTCAGGAGTCCTGATTGTGATCAGCAGGAGAGGAATTTCTTCTACATCTCCCTCTGCTTGTCTTTTGTTTTAGACCTCTTTTGTGCTGGACTTCATCTTCTCCACGGTTTCCTAATGAAGTAAAAAGGTTACAAGTCAGCCCATTTCTGCCCTGGGCTAACAAACGGACAGAGCGAGATTGCATTTCTCTAAAATGACACTTAACTACATTTGAGGAAGGTTACTACCTGCAGTTTACAGTCCTCTAAAAAGTCAGTTGAAATGTCAAGGCTACAAACTCAATTGGCACAATGGTACCAAAGCTGCTAGCTTAGAACAGGAAACTGAGGCTGCAGAGGGCACAGGCTCACCAAAACTGCACAGTAGACGATTGGAAAAACATCACCTGGTCTGACGAATCTGGATTTCTGCACAAATGGTACACAAATGGAAGGCCCACTGCAGCCTCAGCTTTCTATTCTTTGCTGACAAAAGTGGAACTCGATGTGGTCTACTTCTGTAGCCCATCTGCCTCAAGGTTCGATGTGTTGTGTATTCTGAGACGCTATTCTGCTCACAGAGCGGTTATCTGAGTTATCGTAGCCTTTCTGTCAGCTCGAACCAGTCTGGCCATTCACCTCTGACCTCTCTCATCGACAAGGCGTTTTCGTCCACGGAACTGCCGCTCATTGGTTCTTTACTCAAACCAGCCCATCTGTCACCAACAATCATGCCACGGTCTAAATCACTGAGATCACATTTGTTCCCCCATTCTGATGGTTGATGTGACCATTACCTGAAGCTCCTGACCCATATCTGCATGATTTTAAATATAACACTGCTGCCACACGATTGGCTGATTAGATAATCACATGAATATGTAGATGTACAGAGTACCTAATAAAGTGGCCAGTGAGTGTATGTATTAGATCATGATGACTCACATGAGATAAGGATAAGGTCATATCAGAAACCATATAAAAGCTGTTTTATTCTGCATGGAGACGGTCCACTGATGCAGGCCTCCATGTTAGGATCACATGACCAGCCACTTTCACTCGTGGACAAAATGAATCGTGGCTGACTGGTAATAGTGATTTTCTACAATGGCATTTTTGACTGAGAACTACTGCGTTTGAATGATGCTGCATTCACAGGTTGGAAATATGACATAAAAAGCCGTTAGATGCAAAGATGCGTATTAGAAGAAACACACTTGAAGCCGGTCAGCTGACCTGATGCTTGTTGAGTTCAGCCACGCGGCGGGTCCACTCCTCCTCTGTCATGTCCTGACCTCCATCAGTCTCAATAGCTGGAGTTTTCTCTGTGGAGAGAATAAAACATTTTTTGTGATAATTTTAGAGAATCAGTGTACTTCTCTTGTAATAATTAGTTTTTGTATTAAAAACATGATGAAAACATGAGTTGGGTGATTTAATCGTACCATCGCAAGTCATGGCAGTGCAGACCCAGTTTCCACATGCACAGACGCATCGATTGCAGTCCACCTGTGTCTCAGCTCCATCCTCATAGGTCTCATCTTCCAGAGCGCACTCTGTATTAATACACATATTGGGTTCATCAATACATTCATTGATGCATATATGAATCATTGCCAACCATCATCCTTCTACATTAGCTTGCAAGGGGAAGCAAAATATGGACTTAAATCAGCTATAATTGTTAATACAAGGAAGCATGTATAAAACATGTAATATTCATTACTGACGATTTATTCCTCATAACCTACATTGAAACAAAAGAAAAGAAATCCCCCCTACAGAACTTTCACCTAGTTCTGCATGCAGTGCTCTTCAGCCTGAGGAACGTACTTTGGAAGAGTGGAAAATCCCTCTTTTTCCCTCACTTTGCACAGAACTACACTTCTGGGAAAACTGTGGAATTCAACTTTGTGTAAATAAATGGAAGCAAACTGCCAAATCTAGAGCTTCTATTAATCATTTAGTCTTAAAAACCACTATGGCTTTGTTTACACTGTGCATAAATCCAATTTATTTTCAAATCCGATCTTTAGGAACGTCCACATTTTTTTTTTTTTTAAGTGAATGAATGAATTAATGTTATATTCTATATAGCGCTTTTTTGACACTACACTCGAAGTGCTTTACATACCGAAAGGGGACTCTCCTCACCAACCACCAGTGTGCAGTATCCACCTAGATGATGCGACGGCAGCCATAGTGCACTCACCACAAACCGGTTGATGGTGGAGAGGAGAGAGTTCAGTTATACAGCCAATTCAGGGATTATTAGGAGGCCATGATTGATAAGAGCCAATGGGTGGAATTTGTCCAGGGTACCAGGGTTACACCCCTACTCTTTACGAAATGTGCCCTGGGATTTTTAGTGACCACAGAGTGCCAGGACCTCTGTTTAAAATCTCATCCGAAGAACAGAAATAATGAAATCATATCTGTTTGTTTAGACAGTGTAGTCAGTATCTGGTGAATCTACACTGGTTTCTATTGTAATGATTTAAGTGCCAGCATGACGTCAAGAGACATTAGAGAGTAGCTCATTGTGGAAACAAGGATGGAAATCTTTGTCTCTGGCAATGTCCTTCATGTCACTTTGCCATGGTGCTGAGCTCATGAGATGCATCAGCCACA
The DNA here is from genome assembly GCA_032164185.1 of Moxostoma hubbsi. Taxonomy (NCBI): domain Eukaryota; kingdom Metazoa; phylum Chordata; class Actinopteri; order Cypriniformes; family Catostomidae; genus Moxostoma; species Moxostoma hubbsi. Next base: position 32,523,765 of record JAVLUX010000011.1, read on the forward strand.
TAAGCATCAGAGGCATTACTGGACTATATACCCAGCCATGCAAATGCTGTGTCTGAACACACTGTTAATTCAGCAACAACAGGTCGAAAGTTCTGCTGCTGAAATTGAACTGTGCTTACCAAAATTCCCCCCAAAAAGTTCATTGCCCCCAGTGGCCAAAGCTGGGAGTATTGTCCATGTAAAATTTCAGGGTGGTGCCAAAAGTGAGTTGTTTTTAGATGTAAATGACATAAAACTGTTGACAGGAATGCATTTTTTATTAACCCTACCCCCAAACCCCAACCATAAACTTAACTGTCAGTGGACTAAAGAGTACAAATGCACTATTGTTTATGTGAACTCGAGTACTTTATGGCTTTGTACAGGAACAGACCCAATGTCGTAGAGACAGATTTCAATAGCATTTTAATAGTTTGAATTCATGAAATAATGTCTGATAGGGATGGCGCTTTCAGTAGATTTAAGGGTATGTGAACATTGACGATTTGCCACCTCATGATGTTGGTCAGAATCCACTCAATCGTTCACTTGTTAACCACTCACTCATAGCATCCAAATAACTTTGATGTGACTGTTCAGACTAAAGCATAGTTTACCTTTGGGTAGACAATGTAACATATAATTTCAATGAACTGAAATTATATGTAAACCTTTAAATGTTTGAACAACTTTACAGACGTTCAAATCTTTATGAATCCTTTGATGACCGTGCAGAACTTAGATTGCTGGTGACTGGTCCAAATTCACAGTGTGTACGGTACACTTCACTTCACAAAAGAGATCACTCTGAAAAATCGGATTGAATCAGTATGTATAACAATTACTGTATGTAATCTGCCTGCTGGTGCACTTAGAGCAAGCAATAATTGTAGAGACTTACTCTTCTCAGGTGGGCTGAAGCCTGGTTTCAAGCAGTTGAGGAATTCATCAAAACTCAGCTTCCAGTCAGCATTCTCATCAGAGAGCTCAATAAGCGCATCCACACAAAGGCTCCTGAGAGATACATGTGAGGATTATTAAAAGTTCTATAATTGTTATTTTCCTGTTGAGAAAAAAACAATTTATTCAGAGGTAATCCAGAGGGGAATTTAACAAGTGTTGTGTTCATATGCCAAATAATTGTAGGGTTAATCATTGTCTTTTTGTATTTTTCAGTGGACTATGCAGCTATCTAGAAATTCAGGACACAATTGTGCAGAGGAATGTTTGCCTGTTATTATCAGTGTTAGTGGATTGGGGATTTTCCCCTCTGGCTCATCTTAACAGATGGACACATGAAACACCCATAACCCATATTGTGACAGAAACAGGAAGAATTATTACATCACCTATCAAACCTGTTTTGAACAAAACTAATGAAAACATAATAAGGACGTTTGTTTTCATTTCTCTTAAAATTATAACTGTGGATTGTTTAGCCAAGTGATTAAAGGAATATAGTTCACCAACTAATGAAGAAATAAATTCATACAGAATTGAACAAGACAAGAAGGTGAGTAAATGATGACAGAATAAAATGTTTTGGATGTGCTAATCCTCTTCTTCAGGTTACTTAGTTCTTGCTTCTCAGCAAATTGTTATCAGAAAGACCTAGGCAAGCCAAGCAAACCTTCACAGAATACATCCAAACTTGCATGGTCAGCATTTTCAGATAATTGAAATGATTGGAGACCACAGGTGTAAAACCAGCAAATTGCAGACAGATTCAGTTTGTGAGAATGAGTGTGATTTTCACTGCATATGTGCGTCACCTGAGCAGGTGGTTGTTCTCCTCATCAGCGTAAGAGTTCAACTGGACTGCGGTCTCGTTGTGCTGAATGAACTTAAGCAGCTCAGCAGAATTCAGCTCAGAGTCACCGTTATCGTAATTCTGGCAGACAAAGGATGAATAAGAGCATATTAAACATCTATATATACACAGGTGGCCAAAGGTTTGGAATAATGTACAGATTTAGCTGTTTCTGAAGGAAATTGGTACTTTAATTCACCAAAGTGACATATAACTGATCACAAAGTATAGTTAGGACATTACTGATGTAAAAAACAGCACCATCACTATTTGATTTTTTTTCACTCCAACACCTTATCCTTGAGTAATCATGCTAAATTGCTAATTTGGTACTAGAAAATCACTTGTTGAAAGCTATTTAGTTTGTTAAATGAAGCTTAACATTGTCTTTGTCTTGTGTTTGTTTTTGAGTTGCCGCAGTATGCAATAAACTGGGATGTCTTAAGGTAAATATTAAGTCAAAAATGGCAAAAAAATAAACAGCTTTCTCTAGAAACTCATCAGTCAATCACTGTTTTGAGGCATGAAGGCTATGCAATGCTTGAAATTGCCAAAAAACTGAAGATTTCATACAAAGGTGTACACTACAGTCTTCAAAGACAAAGGACAACTGGCTCTAACAAGGACAGAAAGGGATGTGGAAGGCCAGATGTACAACTAAACAAGATGATAAGTACATCAGAGTCTCTAGTTTGAGAAATAGACGCCTCACATGTCCTCAGCTGACAGCTTCATTGAATTCTGCCCGCTCAACACCAGTTTCATGTACAACAGTAAAGAGAAGACTCAGGGGTGCAGGACTTATGGGAAGAATTGCAAACTGACAGTTAGATTGCCAAGGATCTGCAAAGCTGTCATTGCTGCACATGGAGGATTTTTTTTTGATGAGAACTCTTTGAAATAGTTAAGAAGTTCTGATTTTTTTTTTCAATATATAAAATGGTAATATTTCACGTTATTAATATCCTGTCGTCTATACATTGTGATCAGTTGAATGCCACTTTGGTGAATAAAAGTACAAATTTCTATCCATAAGAGCAAAATCTGTACATTATTCCAAAATTTTGGCCAGCAGTGTAGACATACAGTATATATATTTATACATACACCAATCAGCCACAACATTAAAAACACCTGCCTAAAATTATGTAGGTCCCCCTCGTTCCGCCAAAACAGTGCCAACCCGCATCTCAGAAAAGCATTCTGAGATGATTTTCTTCTCACCACAATTATACAGAGTGGTTATCTGAGTTACCGTAGGCTTTGTCAGTTTGAAGCAGTCTGGCCATTCTCTGTTGACCTCTCTCATAAACAAGGCATTTCTGTCCGCAGAACTCAAACCAGCCCATATGGCACCAACAATCATGCCACGGCTAAAATCACTGAGATACATTTTTTCCCACATTCTGATGTGAACATTAATGGAAGCTTCTGACCCGTATCTGCATGATTTTATGCACTGCACTGCTGCCACACGATTGGCTGTTTAGATAATCCCATAGATGATAGTTGGTGAGAGACTAGCTGGATTGAGTATTTCTGTAACTGCTGATCTCCAGAGATTTTTAAACACAACAGTTTCTAGAATTGACTCAGAATGGTGCCAAAAACAAAAAACATGCAGTGAGCAGCAGTTCTGTGGATGAAAATGCCTTGTTGATGAAAGAGTTCAACAGAGAATGGCCAGACTGGTTTGAACTGACAAAGTCTATGGTAACTGACTTAACCGATCTGTACAATTGTGGTGAGAAGAATGCTATTCTGAGATTCGGGTTGGTGCTGTTTTGGCAGCATGATGGGGACCTACACAATATTAGGAAGGTGGTTTCAATGTTGTGGCTGATCGGTGTATATACCTGTATATACATGGAGCAAAACATTTTTAGTTTTTCAATTCAAATGTCAAAGACATACTGGGGCAAATTCACAAAACAGATGCTTCACCTTTGCATGCAGTATTTCAGTGCAAAAAACCTTACAACACTGCGGCACCTGTATTTGTGTTCATTGTCTAGTGATCATGGCAACAGTAACTCATCAAATGATGATTAGTTGATAAAGACACGCAGTGCAGTCAGCGCACATCAGCATTTTAAATAGATGATTCAGGTACTCTCATTGCAGTGGTGGAATGATGCTGTACTGTATGCCAGATTGTGGTAGTCTGCTGCATCCTCCACCACAACCTAGCACTCAGAACCAGCCTGCAAGATGCTGACACAGGGGCATTTCTAGGTTCTGTATAAGTGGTATGTGCAGGCACTTAGGGCCCCAAGCCACCAGGGGTCCCAGTCACTGAATGGAACCCAAGAGGCCCCCCACCCCCAATTTGCTTAGGTCCCTCATAAGGCTTGAAATGGCATTGTGTGGATCCATGCTACAAATATTGTGTTCAGCTCTAAATTTTGGTTGTGTTTGCACAGTTACCTGATTTGCATAATTCTTCACCTATAATAGTTCACCTTTTTTCACGTTGTCTTTCTTCTGTGGAACTCAAACAAAGATATTTTGAAGGATGTATGAGGTGTTTATGACTTTTTACATGACATTACTTTTTTTCTCTCTCCCCTTTTCTCCCCAATTTGAAATGCCCAATTCCTAATGCGCTCTAAGTCCTCATGGTGGCAAAGTGACTTGCCTCAATCTGGGTGGCAGAGGACGAATCTCAGTTGCTTCCGTGTCTGAGAATGTCAAACCGCACATCTTATCACATGGTTTGTTGAGCGTGTTACCACAGAGACATAGTGTGTGTAGAAGCTTCACGCTACTCTTTGGGCATCCGCTCACAACTCACCACGTGCCCTACCGAGAGCGAGTACCACATATTATATTGACCAGAGGGAGGTTACCCCATGTGACTCAACCCTCCCTATGAACCGGACCAATTTGGTTGCTTAGGAGACCTAGCTGGAGTCACTCAGCATGCTCTGGATTCAAACTCACGACTCCAGGGGTGATAGTCAACATCTTTACTGCTGAGCTACCCAGGCCCCCGACTTGAGTGGTTTGATCCATTTCTTCTAAACTGATACAATCACTTTGGGTAAAAAACTAAGCAAAAAAATCAGTACTTATTCACCAAAAAGCTTCACTTCTGTCCAGCTCTCCTATGCACATTTATAAGAGAAGCTTGTTCATGCATGACACATGCAACCTTGCATGTTCATACGAGAACTGACCAGATTAAACCACTTGAGTCTTATGAAATATGACTTTTTGGCCTTTTGGAGTTTGAAAGTGCTGGACCGCATTTGCTTCTTCTTGTGTATTCTGCTGATTAAAAAAGTAATTTGAGTTTGAGACCCGTAAGGGCGAGTAAGTGAGAATTAAATCATTATAATTTTTGGGTGAACTATTCCTTTAAGTGACATGGTTGCTAAAACAATCCAGTCAGCTTGTGCAGATCAATGATGTAATTCAGTCGAAGTGAATTCTCCCCTTTGTTACATATTTGTTAGCAGATAAAATTTGCTTACTGAATTATTGTACTCCAACTTCCACTAATGCTAACGGATAGCATGGATTAAACCATTCAAGTTGTTCACTTTAAGTGGGGTTATCTTTTATTTTGGGGATTTTTCCTCTCTGTCAGATATTTACACTGAACAGAGTTTAAGAAAATTATGTGAATGGGATTTGGTGATGTCACAGACCAGACTCCGACCAGTGGTGTTATCTTGTCACTGTGCAGGTTTTGCAGTGAAGTTTGCTCAGAGCGAGATAACCTGATGACTGATATGTCTGATCATTTCAGCTATCTACTGAGTTGTCTACAAATCAGTGCAGGGCAGTGATCAAATGGACAGTGAGACCAAAGACCTAGAGATATACTACATCACTTGTTTTTTTCAGGACCCAGATTTCAAGGAGTCCCAACACAATATCACAATGTTTATTGTACTTAACCCTTAAAATAAAACACAAAATATATTAATATTATCATAAACTGCACAGCCCATTTTGGGGTCGCAACCCATCAGTTGAGAACAACTGTGCTACACTACATGCTGATGAAAATGTATAGACATTTAGATATATATCTAAAACAGACTGAGAATATTACCAAAGAACATTTACAGATTATATACTCTGCCTGTACACAGTGAAATAGTGTTCAAGATTGAGTAAAACTTCTTGCCTTTGCCATCCAAAGCTAGTCCACTACACCCCTCCTCCATTGATTATGTATATTTACAGTAATTCTTTCAAAGAAAGATGTTAAAATAAACAGGACCTTAATATGGATTATTCTGGTAAAATGATTGTGGCAGGTCGATATATATAGATTTTGGTGACGGCTGTACAGGCCTGTTCTTCAGCCATCTGTGCGTCACAGCTTTGTAAACGCAAAGGTGAGCTCAGCTAACTTTGAACAGGCGGATCCATCAAAAGGGCATGAGTGTCTGAACTGCTGATATGCAAACAGAAGACGTTTTAGACGTGTCTTACATGCGTTGTCAGGAAAATGATTGAGCACGTCTTAAAGCTACTTTGAAGATCAACAGGAGGGCAGATAGTCCCTGGTGGAGGGTAATACAGACAAAGCCTTGCGGCTGAAGGAACTAAATCAAACTGCTTTGATGCCATAATAAAAGACTGTCCAATAACTAAAAAATGACCCTAAATGTAAAATAATAAATAAGTAAAAAGTCGCATTTTATGCCATTTAAAAAAATGTATACTTCTAAACAATCTAAAATGTAATGAAAAAAAAAAATATCTATATCTATATATTTTGGGCCGGACATTGTCTTATCTCTCTGCTATCATCTGTGCACATCTCCACTGATGGTCAATACACAGTTGTCTTTAGAGCATGAATAGACTAGTTTAGACAAGAGCGTGACACACAAGGATATTCCCAAGAAAAAGACAATCATTACAACTGTTGCTGCAAAATACTACCCTTTGCAGACAAGAATTCATTCAATAAAAATCAAATTACTAAACTAAACAAATTCTCATTCATTTAATATATGAAAACAGTGCACAAACCTTGAAGTACTTGAGAAGTATATCAGTAAAGTTGGAACCCTTGGTGAACCAGCCATCTGGAACAACCTCTGTCTGCAGCCAGTCGATCACACGTCTGCGCAGCTCATTACGATCAGCGACATAGCACACAACTTCACACACAGACCACCAGACAAAAGGTACCAATGAAAATGAATGAAAGAGTGACATACTAAGCAACACACAATAATAACTTACTGGATACTTTCCTGGATGTTTCAGACCAATGTCAGGTCAGAAAATGCCGCTTTATCGCCTTTATTCTCCGTAGTGCACATAGGTTTTTAGTGAATTTATGATGATACATGCCACCGTTTTACCTTATAGAGGACATCCTGGACTTTTCAAAGATCCCAAATGTTTGGGGTTTGACCATGACAACTTCCACTAAATGCTTTTTAAACATGCAAGCATCATCACAATTCAGCAAATATTACGGAAGGAGAAACTGTAGTATTGTTTTGTTATTCTCATTAATATTTGATGGATTTTCAAACTGTTTCATTTAAATAAACATCTCAGAAAATGTTAGTGAGTTTTCAAAGCACAGCATGATTTAGTTTTACAAAGAAGACATTCATTTCTTTGATATCCTCTATAATGGAAATTGGGACTTGAATATGCATTTACAGTATATATATGAATATGTTGAATATGTTTTCACTGGTGAATAGGGTAAAAAATAACAATACCCCTAGGAAATATGAGATTTCCAAAAAAAAACTTTTCTAAGTTATTAAATTGATTATTGATACATTTGTATTACAACATGTCTGTTTTAAAAACATTTGACAATGTATAATGTTGGGAACAAATTTTTTGGCCATATTTACACAAATTGTGTAATAAATCATAAAGCCAATATTATATTATGAACAAATCATTCTGTAATATGTTTCATAACATAGTTAAGAACCAATGCGCAAACATTGGCTAATACATATTTAGCCGAATTTGAAGTGTCTATGGCAAAATGCTGAACGGTAATCTAAAAGAGTAAACACAAATTAAACAGGTACTGCTAATTCATATGTATAAAAGTGTGCATAAAAATATATATTTAAAAAACATAAAGGTTGTTGATTGACAAACCGTCTTGTTTACCTACAGTATACTTTATTTCAGGACAAAAATAATATTTATATATAATTTATATAAAAATATGAATATTTCAGACACACACACACACACACACACACACACGTACAATAGTATATATATATATATATATATATATATATATATATATATATATATATATATATATATATATATATATATTTTATTACTTCAAGTGCACTGTAATGACATACAATTGCACTCTGACAAATAAATAAATAAACAATTGAATTAACATTAACATATAACATTTATTCTAACTTTTTTCTGGGTCTCAGGATGATATGCTAAGAGTTGTGCTGGGTAAGCAATTCTACTTCAACGTGTCAGAGAAGATATGTCTCATTGTCTAGCCTCATAATATATTGGTAATTAATGCTAATCTGTGCAGCAGGCAGATAAGAAGTTATCAGAGAGCCCTCCTGCTTGGCTCTGTGCCAACTGTCATAATCCCACTCACCTGGACTGGCTGCAGCCTTCTCCTGTTTCTTCTCTATAAGAGACAGAGATAAGAGTGTAAGTGGAGGGTTGTTTCACAGGTGAACACGCTGCATATGATTATAGCTGAAGCTTTCATTGGTTATCAGTACACAGAGGACCTCTACGCATCAAATATAGATATCAGGTGATCATATCATCCCATAGCTTGATGCAAAATAAAATGACTAAAACAGAAAATGACTTCATTTACGATCCTAACAATATATGAGGTCAAAATAACCTGATATCTGACTGGAAATTGGATTTGACTTCATGTTCAACGTCCAATGCTCCAACACACCAAGCAGAGATGGTTAAAAAGGCTAACAGGTCAAAGTTACAGAAGTTGGTCTACTGATGGGAAGAGTGGTAAGAACTAGAGCTTGATAAGTCTCGGTGAGAGACAACGGCCTGTATGTTGTCACATCCAATCTGATAAAAAATGTCCCACAAGAATTTTAAAGGTGGATGTTGCTTAAATGAAACATTGCCATTTTCACATTTTCTTACTACTATGCCTTGTTTTCCCATAAAAATTCCCTCAGAATGATGTATATGTGTTGCTTTAGCACCTGATTCACTAAAGGAATTATGCAAAGTTTTAACGTTGCAAGCACGGCCACAAAATTCACGCAATTTGCAGAAAGCAATTCTCAAACTTGCAGGTGACAGATAGGAGGCTTTTTTGCACTGAAAATAATTACAATTATTTTAAATACTGAATTTAAATATGCCACATTTAGTGTCCAGTTAAGATGGATTGCAGGTGGTTAGTGAAAAAAACGTAAAGATATAAAAAGTACCGCAAATAAAGGGGCCTGGGTAGCTCAGCGAGTATTGATGCTGACTACCACCCCTGGAGTCGTGAGTTCGAATCCAGGGTGTGCTAAGCAAACAATTTGGCCTGGTTACTAGGGAGGGTAGAGTCACATGGGGTAACCTCCTTGTGGTCACGATTAGTGGTTCTCGCTCTCAATGGGGCGTGTGGTAAATTGTGTGTGGTTTGCGGAGAGTAGCATGAGTCTCCACATGCTGCGAGTCTCTGTGGTGTCATGCACAACGAGTGACGTGATAAAATGCGCAGATTGACTGTCTCAGAAGCAACTGAGGCTTGTCCTCCGCCACCTGGATTGAGGTGAGTAACAATGCCATTATGAGGACATACTAAGTAGTGGGAATTGGGGATGTGAATTTGCCCCAAATATTATATCTTGAAAGAAGTTTATTTTTTATACCTCACTGGCACATTTTTATTTTTTTTCTTGTTTAAGTATAAATCTAAAGAGAGCAACATTATAAAAGCTTTTTTATTCTACATGGAGAGGGTCCCCTCATAGTGGCTGCCATTTTAGGATCACATGACCAGCAGAATACTACTCTCTTAATCTTAGTAATCGCCCTATTATTGGACACTTTCACATGTCATGGCTGACTTTTAATTGTGATTTTCTGAAGGACATCTTTAACTGAAATCTATCGTGTTTGAATGATGCTGCATCCACGCCTCTAGGTGTCAGTGTAACTCACTGAGTGCACCTTTAAGGATGTTTAAATGTTTTAACTGGCAAAGAAGACCAAAATACTGATCAGCAAAACTGTTTAAATACATTGGTTGAGATAATACAAGGTATAAATCTAAATCCCTGAACTGTAAACCATGGAAAATACTGCTTTTCACTCTACACTAAAACACCAGTCTTCGGTATAGGTACATTCTGATGCCTGTTGCTGCAGACAGATCCCATCATTCCCATAATGCCTTTACTGGTAAACGTGGTCCTGACACCCACAACAATTTCTTATGAGATTTCCTTACTGTGAAATAAACATATAGTGCTCCCAAAACATATTAGGACAATTTTGGATGCTTACTTCACACTTACAAATGTATAAATGTCATTAGAAATAACATTTCATACAAATGATGCTTGTGCTTTTCACAAATCTTCACTTTTCAGATTTTTGCACTTTTAACAAACTGGTGTCAAAGTGATTTTTAGTGGATGGATGAAATCAGTATAATTCAAACCCTTTCTGTGTGAATTGTTTTGATTTAGTGTGTTTGTGCTATCTTTCTTTTAAAATAAATGTCACTTGGTATAATATGTTGTTATGCAATGCAAACCACAGTATACTGTGTATAGCAGAATGTCACATATATACCGGCCTCCACTTATCATCCCATCAACAGTATTCAGCCAATATGTCTGCAGCCCATTCCTGTTCTCCTGAATTTTAGTTTCCACACACACACACACACACACACACACACACACACACACACACACACACACACACACACCTTTGCAGTGTCCATCATGGGCCACTTGGATCTTGAGTCCAGTAAGGCAGGCGTCACGGTGCAGTTCGCAGTGGTTCCGGTAAGTCTTTCCATTATTGCCACACACTGAGCGCTTATGGGGCTTGCATTGCTGCAGGAGAGAGTGGGAGAGAACAGTTTACTGTTTCAAACATAGACCTCACTACGCTTGTCACAAGACATCACCACATAATCTGAAAGTGCCATATAGTAATCTTACATAAGAAATAAAATAGTCATTATACATTTTAATCCAATTTTGTGTAAAGATTTTTTAACATTTAGTAGTCTGTTCAAATTAGTAAAAAAAAAAACGTTTTTAAAAGTCACAAACATAGCTTTGGTGTCTAAATGCATTATTCTGAGTGTTGCACTGTGGCTCTGAATTAATGTTCCTATCCTGCCTTCGGTTTGAAGTTGACACTAAGCCTGTTATAAAATGAAAGCATGGAGGGGTGGCACAAGAGGGCGAATATTTGTGTGCTACATGTGTGAATGTCAGCTGGTCAGGGCTTTGAAGTGTGTGTAATCTTCTGAGCTGAGTAGGAGACACACAACATGGTCTTTAAATCGTGACATTTGAGCCCAATCCTCCACACACTGCTGTTATTGTATAAAAAACAGTGTTTAAGATTAACATTAAAGGCATCTAATATTTACCAGTTCAAAATTCTTGCCACTAACTGTGGTGAAAAACTTCAGGAAAGTGACAAAAGTTAACAAACATTTTGTGATCATTTACTAATTTGTGCGCCATTCCAAGCCTGTATTTTTATCTTTCTTCAGTGAAACACACAACGGGATGTGAGGACGATTGTCTTATGTATGGTGATTTATACTGCCAAGCTATTTTATGGCTTCACAAGACTTAGAAAATAGCACACACATTGTAAAGACTACCTTTATAACTTTCATTGTGCATTTTTTGGCCATTTAAATCCTTTTATCAAACTCCTTTTGTGTTTCAAAGAAGAAAAAAATAAGTTAACAATGACAAAATGTTTATTTTGAGTGAACTATTCCTTTAAGGCAAGTTTCTAAAATTTTAATGGGGTTGCGTGCATTATTTTAAAGCGATGACTAACCTCAATACACAGACAGCTGGGCTCTCCTTTATCATTCACTGCACACTCTCTTCCAGCACCACAGAACACATTGGCACACACCTTTGATTTGCTCTGAGCCTCCTGCTGACAAACATAGAGAAAAAAAGAGACCAGATAAATAATATAAATAAAACACAAACAAACACAGCTAATTAATTACAGAGCAGAAGTGGCATGTTTTAACAATACCCCTTTTTTATTGATATACAAATGAGCTGTTGGTTCTTGGAGACCCTGGTTTGAGTCCAGACTGGGTCATGTCCCGATGCCCCCCAGTAATAATAATAACAGTAATTTAGAAAAAATAAATAAATAAATAAATAATATATATATATATATATATATATATATATATATATATATATATATATATATATATATATATATATATATATATATATATATATATATATATATGTTAAAAAGAATTATGGGCACCTACTGATTCTCACCACCAGAGGGCAGTCTAATATTTATATAAAGCAGTCTTCAGCAACTGAACAGTAAGGATCATAGGCACAGGGAAAAGGGCAAGGGGTGTGCAGTTTTGGCAGACGATTTACACATCATGCACGTGCAATGAGGGCATCGGAGAACTACCTGTCTCCCTATCAGGAGGAAGTTCAACCTGACACTGGAGCTGCTGACACAGTTCTACCCATCTGTCATTGAGTCTGTCCTGTGTACATCTATCACTGTCTGGTTTGGTTCAGCCACCAAATCAGACAGAATGAAAATGCATCGGACAGTCAGGACTGCTGAGAGGATTATTGGTGCCCCCTGCTCACGTCCAAGACCTGTACGTCTCCAGAGTGAGGAAACGTGCAGGTAGAATCTCTCTGGAACCCACACACCCTGCCCACTTCCTTTTTAAACTGTTGCCGTCTGGTTTCCGCTACAGAGCACTCAGCGCCAGGACAACCAGGCAGAAGAACAGTTTTTAACCTCAGGCCATTTACCACATGAACATTTATCTGCCTTCAGGACTCCCCCATGGTGCAATAATGTAAATAATTATCTCATATACATATGTAAATTCACATATTTAATTCAATAATTGTAAATACAACTATGTACGCCTATGTGCATATGTTCTAATTTGAGGGTGGCATGGTGGTGCAGCGGTTAGCACTGTCGCCTCACAGCAAGAAAGTTGTGAGTTCAAACCCTGGTTGCCCTGGCCTTCTATGTTCTCGCCGTGTCTGTGTGGATTCTCTCCGGGTGCTCCGGCTTCCTCCCACCATCCAAACACATGCAGGCTAGGTTAATTGATGTCTCCAAAAATTGTCCTAGGTGTGGATGTGAGTGTGAGTGGTTGTCTGTCTATGTGTGGCCCTGCAATGGACTGGCGACCTGTCCAGGTTGTACCCCGCCTTTCACCCAATGTTAGCTGGGAAAGGCTCCTGCGACCCTGTACACAGGATAAGCGGTTGACGATGGATGGATGTTCTAATTTGTTGTATGTCTATTTATACCGTTACCTTGTTTTATGTTCTGTCTCACTGTAATGTTCTGTGTGCACTTGCTTGCTTGTTTCTCCTATCACCAATAAATAAATAAATAATAAAAAAAGATTCTTGTGTATGTGAGCACACTTGGCAATAAAGCTGATTCTGATCACTATACGCCCATTGTACAAAGGCGACTCAGTTTGTTCCTGGGAGGCAGCAGATGCCCTAACCCCACCCTAATCCTAACCATATGGAGCCTGTAATGCTAAGTACTCTGCAAATAACAACCAGAGGCACCTTTCTCCCATTGCGATCAATTCATGCATACAAAAGCAAACACCAGAAGATGAAGTTTTACATTTTGAGTGCCAGATGCTCTAAACCTTTTGAGGGGCAGTAACTTCATATATTGCCTAGACGAAAATTGGTAGTGTAAGCCATCCTCACAAAACCATTTTGCCAATTCCCAGCAGAAAGTCCAAGTACCCCAGTCTATAAACAATATTTACCCTTTTGCCACAATTCTCTGGTCCACTCACACTTCTTTGCAAAAGTCTAAACACACCTCACTTTAAGACACAATTGTCATCATGTTGTCATTTAGAAAACATTGCCGTTCAATAAGTAAACTCAAACCAGTGCAATTCAAAAACCCTTAGCAAACACTTGTCCATGTTTAAGCACTAATGACCAAAATTACTCAACAGACAATCAGGAGATTGGATTGAATAACATGTAAGCTCACCTGTGTTTCAGAATCATGGATGCAAACATCAGAGAATGAGGCAGAGGAATGGTAAGAATGAGAGGAGGTGGACAAGGGAGAGGCGGGGTAATAGAAAGAATAAACAACAATCTTAAATGAGATTTGTGCTACTTTAGTGGACCATGTTGTTGTACACGGTATGACAATGAGGGATGTTGGGCTGGGCAGTGTTGCATTGATTGTCCAGACTTTCAGGGATGAAAACAGGTTCCATACTATGATGTTGTACATTTCTGTACTATATGTACAATGAAACTAAATATATTACAGAAGCAGACATTACAAGAAAATGACAAGAAGATGAGGATTAATTTTGTCAATAATGTGTGTGTGGCAGGGCGGAGGGCAGGGCCGGGTCTTGATGATACACACCCGGTCCCGTATCAGGCTAATTAAGCCTCCGAGAGGGATAAAGGCTGACTGAGGATGGTGGTGCGACGAGAGAGAGATCTTTTACGGACATGTCCGTCATGTGTGTGTTTGTCTTTTAAGTTTCTCATTAAAATATTATTTACATCGTCGAGCTTGTTCTCCCCTCCTCCTTTCCATTGAATCCCTTTACACTGATGCCGAAACCCGGGAAGGAGGAGGGATGCCCGTAGCGGAGTCCTCGACACTGCCGCCCACCCAGGGGAGCGCCGCTGCCATCCACCGGGGTAGGGAGTAGACCGACCACCCTGACGCAGTGAACGGCCGCCCTCCACGAGGCGAGTGGGGACTGGACTCCCCGACCGTCTGGAGCGATGGAGCCACTGCCAGGGGCGGAGGAGAACCCTGCCACAGTGTGACAATGTCAAACACTGTTTTTTGTTTGCAAAATTAAAGACGAGATGAGTTCTTCTCAGCATGGTGGTGGACAGAAATCCCTATGTACAGAACAACCTTCTCTAAGTCATGGAGGAAGCTTGTGGGACATTGCTGTGGGGGTCCTGTCAGGGATGGCTCAGGCATTCAAGGGTATTTTTCCCCCCGCTGTTTGGCTAGGGAAAACATAACCAGTGATGTTGATGAAAATCTCTGGCCTGACCCTGATCGGAGACAGGATGCTGACCAAGAATGTACTGTTATTGCTATTACAGTACTGTAGCGTACTCTAACCCTCTTACCAAGGTGAAAAATCTCTGTTTGTTTTCTTGTTTTCTTAGCCTTTGTGTTGGTCACTTACAGTTTATTACTGTGAGCACTACAGTGACAAGCAGTTGCAGTAATGCACTGCAGAATGTTTGAATTTAAAATAAACATCCTATAAGAGGGACAATTGTAGTATTTGTGTGATTGTAAGATTCACATTGTGTCAAACTCATGGAGTGGAACATATCTGAAATTCAGGGACATGTTATAAATATTGCTTCATGAAAACCTTTTTATAATGGCTTTTTCAGTTCCTCCCAACAGTGTGTAAAGGATATTCAGAAAGTTGGTGGTTTTGGGTGTAATTTGAATGCAAAGTTTGGTTTCTACGACAGATAATATGGTTTTGACGACCATGTTTACTTATGGGTCAAAAGTAAAGGGTTTGGCCAAAATGGTGTGAGTATCAAGAAGTGTGTTTAGCATTTTGAGAAAACATAGTACACATTCAAGGACACATTCATTTTGTGTGATATATATAAGGGATACCTCAGCAAAAGGGCAGGGGCTCGAGCACCTATAGTCACCCCATCTGCACGTGCTTGATTAAAACATGTCAGTGTTAACAACATGTTAGTGAAAAAACTTTAGGTGCAAAGTGCCTATGTGCATTGTCATTTCTGTCATATATAAAATGTACATAAAAATCAACAAAAATGTATTAAATATGACAATGTTTTCTACATTAATGCTCTCCCCGACTGCATGATTTCATCGTGGTGTATGCATAGCAACCTCTTTTTCTTTCTTTCTTTCTTTCTTTCTTTCTTTCTTTGTTGCAAAACAACACCAAACCATTCAGTTCTGATGACATTGAGAGAAGAAAAGTATTTTAACATTTTCTTCAGTATGTGCAGCGTTCATGTAACTGATTTTTCAAAAAGACTTAGAGGTTGTTCAGACGAATGCAGTGCAACGAACAGAGTAGAACAGAACACAGGTGTCTCAAGACACATTTTTTAACAGTAGATGTTCTTTTAAACTTGACAAAAGGACTTTAAAAATTGTGGCGCTCCTGAACGAGATGCTGAAAAAATATCAATACATGGTGCAATGATCAAAGACATCCAATCGGCACACTTACATAGAAAAGCAACTGAAAAACAACATGGATGGACATAACACGCTTGGTGTGAACGGCCCTTATTATCATGACATAGCACCAATGGAAGTTTCTCAAAGTTACCTCTCAAGAAAGTAGTCTTTTGTTTCAAACGATTGTTGGTAATATCCACTTTATGCAATTATTGATTTGGTCTCTGTTTTCGAAAATATCCTCATGCTGATTTACAGAGTGAGATACTGCTACAAATTATTCAGTTAGCGGTCTGAACGAATCAGACTGAATAGTGAATTGGCTCCGATCTTTTTATCCGTTTCGCCAATTCGCTAAAAAGTACTTACTAAATAGAATGATTTATTCATGAATCGGACATCACTAGTTCTGATTCTGAAATACAGGACACATGTTTTAAAACAGCTGATATTGTTAGTCAAAGAAATGTATGTTTTTTTTGTAATATTTTTTGAAAAGGGACTCGACTGGACTCGGGGATAAGTCAGAGTTCTCACTTGTTCGAGTCCAAGTCAAGAATGAGTCCAAATGCTCACGAGTCCATGACAAGAGAGAATCGGTCTCGAGTACCACAACACTGTAAATGGGTTTTGTACATCATCCATATCCATGAGCACACAAAGAACTCTAAATGGCTCTAAGTGGTTACTCTTTCCTACCACAAGATTGCGCAATAAAATGAAGTTTCCGTGAGTCATAAAAGTCATGAAAATAATAATAATAATTATTAATAATATATATATATATATATATATATATATATATATATATATTAGGGCTGTCAATCGATTACAATTTTTAATCGAATTAATTACACGGTGTCCCAATTAATTCATCGCGATTAATCGCATATACAAATATTTGCTGAGAAAGCCCCTCATATAACAATAATTCAATATATAATGATGAAATATTGATACATAGTTATCTTTAAATATTTAAAAATGTATATATATAAAATAAAATAGATATTCAGATAATTAAAATGCATTACATTATTGTAGCAGAAGAGTTAATCATTGATAAGACGATACAAAAAGCGGCTTTAGAATACAATATATTGTTTACTACCATATTATTGATCATAAGTCAATCATTGACACAGTTCACAGTAATCCATTTCACAAGTGAATTTGTCAATCAGTTGAAGATATATTATGAGGGCTTGTTTAAGGACACGTCAATGTACACCTGCGTCACATGCTTGTGTACTGTCTCGGGTGCGTCGCATCATATACATAAAATTTTTAGGTCACTAAAATTAAATATAGTTTCATTCTTAGAACACATCTTGTGATCACTTAGTTTGGATTTGCGCTCCAAGTGTTTTGAACGCAAGAATGTAACGCATGTTTGTGTTGTTGCTGCTGAATGGTTGTTTTTTCAATCTATAAACTGCGTGTTGCTCATACAGCTGAAATTTCACTTACTGTCCTCTGGAGTAAACAGGTGGTACTACAAGCTTCCATTTCTCAGGAATCTTCCATATGCGATTAATTGCGTACATTTTTTAACGTGTTACTTTTAGTCAAATTAATCGCACTAAATGAACACATTAAATCAACAGCCCTAATATATATATATATATATATATATATATACACTCACCTAAAGGATTATTAGGAACACCTGTTCAATTTCTCATTAATGCAATTATCTAATCAACCAATCACATGGCAGTTGCTTCAATGCATTTAGGGGTGTGGTCCTGGTCAAGACAATCTCCTGAACTCCAAACTGAATGTCAGAATGGGAAAGAAAGGTGATTTAAGCAATTTTGAGCGTAGCATGGTTGTTGGTGCCAGATGGGCCGGTCTGAGTATTTCACAATCTGCTCAGTTACTGGGATTTTCACGCACAACCATTTCTAGGGTTTACAAAGAATGGTGTGAAAAGGGAAAAACATCCAGTATGCGGCAGTCCTGTGGGTGAAAATGCCTTGTTGATGCTAGAGGTCAGAGGAGAATGGGCTGACTGATTCAAGCTGATAGAAGAGCAACTTTGACTGAAATAACCACTCGTTACAACCGAGGTATGCAGCAAAGCATTTGTGAAGCCACAACACGCACAACCTTGAGGCGGATGGGCTACAACAGCAGAAGACCCCACCGGGTACCACTCATCTCCACTACAAATAGGAAAGAGGCTACAATTTGCAAGAGCTCACCAAAATTGGACAGTTGAAGACTGGAAAAATGTTGCCTGGTCTGATGAGTCTCGATTTCTGTTGAGACATTCAGATGGTAGAGTCAGAATTTGGCATAAACAGAATGAGAACATGGATCCATCATGCCTTGTTACCACTGTGCAGGCTGCTGGTGGTGGTGTAATGGTGTGGGGGATGTTTTCTTGGCACACTTTAGGCCCCTTAGTGCCAATTGGGCATTGTTTAAATGCCACGGCCTACCTGAGCATTGTTTCTGACCATGTCCATCCCTTTATCGCCACCATGTACCCATCCTCTGATGGCTACTTCCAGCAGGATAATGCACCATGTCACAAAGCTCGAATCATTTCAAACTGGTTTCTTGAACATGACAATGAGTTCACTGTACTAAAATGGCCCCCACAGTCACCAGATCTCAACCCAATAGAGCATCTTTGGGATGTGGTGGAACGGGAGCTTCGTGCCCTGGATGTGCATCCCACAAATCTCCATCAACTGCAAGATGCTATCCTATCAATATGGGCCAACATTTCTAAAGAATGCTTTCAGCACCTTGTTGAATCAATGCCACGTAGAATTAAGGCAGTTCTGAAGGCGAAAGGGGGTCAAACACAGTATTAGTATGGTGTTCCTAATAATCCTTTAGGTGAGTGTATATATATCATAAAAGTTAGTAGGCATAGCTGGGCTCTTTTTCTTCTACTGAACATTTCTCTGAACATCTCAAATGTTTTCTCTGCTCCACCTTGCCTGATTTAGATTTATGTGTGAGGTTGCAGTATCTGCCTCACATCCAAAATTCAGATATACCTTCTCTATATTTCCTTTTTCTTTGCCTCTTTATTCTTTGCGTTCCTCTAACATCTGCCTGAAACAGGATCCTGTGAATAGAGTGCTAGCCAATAACCTGCTGCCAAGTTGAGCCTGGAGTAATGATTTAGGAGTTTCCTGAAATACCCCTCATGCCTTCCAAAAACCTCCTTTGCATCTATCCATAATAAAAAGTGTCTGTCTGTGTTTCAAGAAGGGTGTCGTCACATCTGAAATCTTGCCTGTTCTTTTCTTTCCCATGAACTATTTGTTGCTCCCACCCTGCCTTACTCAAAACACACACACACACACACACACACACACACACACACACACACACACACACAAAACCTCCCAGTTTATGCATGAGTCATACAATGTAAGCAAACTTTCCATGGGGGAAATTCTGAAGGCTGTTTTGTTTTTTAGCCGGCACAGTTTTAGTGGAATACAGATGTATCATTTTCACAGAATTTGAGAACAGTTATACTATTGAAATAAACATTTAAACAATGTCCAGCAATGGTCAATACCAGTCAACAATGCTCAAATTCATGATCAGCTCATGTGGTCCATCCAAAAATGTAAATCCTGCAATCCTTTATTCACCATCATGTTGTTCTTCCATATGACTTTCTTTTTTTCCAAGAAAGTGTAGGTAGTGTGTTAGTCTCAGATGCCATTCACTTTCACTGAATAGTGTCATGCTGCCTAACGTCTCCTTTTGTGGAGGGAAGAAAATCATAGGGGGTTGGATCAAAATAAGAGGTAAAAATAACTTATTTTGGGGTACACTATGCCATTAAAGTCATCAGAGGAATTGCAGACACAATGCTGCCATATTAAAGTTTTCAGTTTTGTACAGAAAATAGAGGCAGGCTGCTGTTGTGGATCAGGGGTAGCAGAGGTATATAAAATGAGAGGGAACAGAACCAAGCCTCATGCATAAATGAAATCTCCTTCTCTACAGGAAATCCATGCTGACATTTAAATGAATGAATGTTGTAGCTTACTTAACTAAATCAAATCAAAATGCAGATATGTTGCCATGACAACCAGACAGGAAGGCTTGAATAGAGTTCTGAAATGTACTTTAGAAGAGAGTAAATGATAATTCAAGCCTGGAGCTGAACTATGACCTCTAAAATGTAAATGTCAACATCATACCACCAAGCCTTTGGTTAATTCTCAAACTAGATTCAGCCTGTCTCAACTGGTCTTACACTTTAATTACTGTCCTCTCTTTTCCTCCCTTGTTAGCATTCCCGTTTTACAATGCTTGAATAAATGCAATCACTCTCAAATGTCAGCATCAGACAAATGTCAGCAAAGTTTACTTCCAGGGGAGTAATTCAATTTTCAAGTTTGAAAATAGTAGCTGCTAAGAGTTAGGAATCGAGAAAACTTTCTTATTCAGAACCAGTTACGTTTTTAAAAAAAATGTAAATTGCGTAATGATTTTCATGACATTTGGATGGTTCTCTGCACTACCCTTCCTGCATATAGCCTCATGCACCACGAGGACGCCAGATTCCCCTTTATTTTGAACACTTTCCCCTTTAGACAATTTATTCCACTTTTCTGTTGTTGTTATTATTTTAAATAAATGTCTCTCCGGGGCCTGACGCCACACCCACTATGTCTGTCTTTTGCTCACCCCACCACAGTGGTGGAGAATGCAGGTAAATTTGGGCAGGGACAGCGCAGTGGGCACCAACGGTGATGTCACTCTCCCTCTCGTACGCTGGTTAGATGGAAAGCCTGGAGTGGGACAGAGAAGACATGGGGATCGTAGGCCCTTGTTTAGGAAGTAGCATTCCTACATGGGGGGTGAGGTGGGTGCACCATGATTCCATGACTGGAAAGAAGCATGAGAGGAGAAGACGTATGTGGTGGAACAACCCACCCCTCCTTCTCATACTTCTCATGATATTACATCAGCCTGACCATATATATATATTATAGGTGAATATACTGTATATATACAGTTCATGTTTTTCCTGGAATGGGGTGGTTAGAATAATCAGATCTGCCACTGCATATAACACATAATGACCAGTGCATTCTGATTTGTGAACGAATAACCAATCAAAAATATCATGTGATATGTCACTAACTGAATTCATTATTTTTGTTATGTGATACTTTAAACTCAAAACAAAAATACAGTATGTACTAAAAACAATCATTAATGTGAATCGTCAAAGAACCAGGAATGTCACAGAACCAAAATCGTTGATTCAGAATCGAATCGGAATAGAATCATTACAAATTCTTTACAACTCCCATCTCTAGAGGCTACAGATCACTAGTTAGAAATGTAGGCTTTTCCCCAAGCATGGAAACACTGACTTTCTATTTCACACACACATTATTAGAGAATGTGAACAGTGTTGCCTTTGTTTACCCTATGAGCTGTTCTGCTAGACGAGGGCTTGTCTGATTCACCATGGAGAGGAAAAGAGGAAAGATGCGGAGGCAACATTCCTTGTGTAGAGGAGTCGAGGAATGTGGGCTTATGTCTGTCTCTGAAATCATGACCATAAAGTAATGTGACCTTGCTTTACTGTATTTGCCATAGCTAACACACCTATAAAGTCCTAGTCTCGCATAGCCAGACTTTTAACTTATGGCAAAAAGTCTGGTCTTATCATATTGTAAATATTGTCATATTTAAGAATCGTCTACTTATATAGGAATAGACCATCTGACTGACATGTAGCCACCAACCAGTTTTTAGTTTTTGTTTTTACATGCTGTTTTTGAAAATATCTTTCCATGATGCCACTAACCTGAAGAACTTGCCATATCCAGTGATTTAGATCTCCCTAAAAAGAGCTCATTGTATCAAGCTTGTGAACAGGACTTTGTTTCCAGGCGTACTGATGCAAAACCTTCCCGCCAATAAGGAACTGCCAAATTCAGCCCATCTTTGCCATTTTTTTGTGCAATATGCATCAGGCAGCCAGTGAACAGACTGTGGGCCTTCTGTGCGTGTCTGAGACTAATGCAGTCCTATGTGCAAAATGATGTTGCAAGGAGAGCTCATTGGCTGAAGTGAGTGTTAAATTGCAAATCATAATACATTGAGCATCTCCTTGGACACTACAGAGCGTTATATGTCATATATAAATAAACACTGCTTCTTTAATCACCCTTTGACCATAACAAACAAACGCACCAACACGTACACATGCAATTCTATTAGACTGTAGTAAAATGAAACACTAATGTGAGACCATAGCTCCAAAAAAATACAATTGGAGTAACTCTACTGCTTTGCACACAAACACTGACCTCACAAATGCTAGAATGATATTACATCAGCCTAACCACTAGACAAACTGCATAGCTCAGAGGTTGGTCAGTGGCTTTGAAACCAATGGTTAGCTGTAATCTAAATCTTGTAAATATTTGTCATCTGTATTTGTGTCTTATTGGGGTCATGGCATGCCTTTGTTATTTTTTTAATATGTTTCTTGAGGCTCACTTATAATATTAGAATATTATTAAAGTTTTGTTGCACAATAACAGTCATATATTTGTAAAACATGATCATTTTCCACTCTCATTCTGACCCTCTGTCAGAAACGCTTGTTTAAGTGAACGCCCACTGTTATGATTGGCTCTCTGCTCTTGAATGACCTTCTCTCTCGTTGACATCTCACTGCTCACTGCTACAGGGTGTTGCTACAGAAGTGATAAGCTAACGTAGGCTTTGATGTGTAGTCATGGAGGCGGTCAGATGCGATTATCTACAACAGTGGGGCATCACAATCCGGAGGAGGTAGAGAATGAGTCATTTTGACACCTTGGTTTTAACAAATGCTCTTTTTTCAGTGAAAAGAGGAAAATTTTAGTTCTGAAACTTAGAGTATGTTTTTAAAATACAATGACCTCTTATATGTTAAACGATCAAGGAATATTTTATTCCACACGGCATGACCCCTTTAAATAAGTCAAAGGCAACTTGGCAGTAGAGGCAACTTAGTGTGTGAGAATGCATGCATCTACAGGGGTATTTACTCATAAAGTGCTTAAAATGCTGCAGGTCACTCAGTCTCTGAGCTGCTGGTTACTAACAAGCGTTCCTACTGTTCAACTATTCAACTGTGTCAGGCGGTAGATCACGTGAGCGCCATTGTCTACAGTATATCCATATTGGTAGTTGCCGGTCAGTTGCATAAAGTTGAACTCTGCTTAACTTTTTTTGCATTCTCAATGGTCGCTGTTGTTCATGTCACTATAAATCGCCAACTCTTATTGAAAATGAATGATTCCGGTTGCTGCACGAGTGAACGCCACTTAATGGATGATGGGTCTAAATAAGTGTTTTGTGTCTTTTGTGTTCTACAGGAAAAAAGAGAGACTTGTACGGATTTAGAAAAACGTGTGGGTGATTAAACCATGGTAGAATATATTTTTTAGTAAACAATAAAATTAGATGTTATGTTTTGCATATATATATTTTTTAATTATTATTATTATTAAAACAAATTGAATCACAGCTGGTTAGTATGGCTAAGTAATTCTTTATTGAGGTGCCCACATATAGAGAAAATACAGCACAAATACTTCCAGAACCGTGACCAGAGTCATTGTCAAAGTGTATTTATCAGCGTTCTTATCATTGTCTCTTTGCCTTATAAATGTTTTTGTCTCATTTCTCACATCGAACAGTCCATCTATTTTAATTTGGTCCAAATGGATCTTGCAGAAGAAAAGCACATTACATATTACAAGAATACCTCTCTTACACAAATTCAAAAGAACTTGTTATTTTGCCATTTAAAATAACAGTCCCTCATTTTCTCTTACAATAGAAGCAGAATCACGTCCCTTGCTTTGTGAAAGAGTTTCAAATGGCTTTAATTGTTAATTCACATGTCTCTTTCTTTTTATTATTTCTCTCTCTCTCTCTCCCATTTCCTTCTCTTTCTTTATCACACCCTGTGCCTATTAAATTTCACAAATTAGGCTGTATAAAAAAAGACCATTGTGCAACGCTGACCACAAAAAAAAAAAAAAAAACAGTACAGAGGAGCAAATGCCATGCAGACTCTACGTTGATAAAGGAATAAATGGCAGTACAGATGGAGGGGGTGTGACAATGGCAAAAGGAGAGGGAGGAATATTACTGTAGTTCTAGGAAAAGAATTAATGGGTGCATGCAGAGAACACTGATTGATAGACAAAGAAGAAAGACTGAACTCAGAGCTGCAGGTTAACTGACTTCAAGCTGAAAGAAGAAAAGTATAGAGGATGACAGCTTTTTATTTTTACATTCAGTCAGAGACTTTCCTCCACACGAACAGCTCATTTAAGTACTCTCTCAACCCACACACTGACTTCATGTGTCTAACTATCAAACGGCTTCATCAATGGATATCAGCTTCAAAGAAGAGAGAATCATTACCTGCTCCTCTCAAAAAGGACATTTTTGTTATCATATACTTCATGTGAATACAAACCCATGTGACTTATTTTCTTCCGTGGAACACAAAAGATAAACTGTTTAGAAAAGTACACACGACTTTCCCCACATAATTAAAATTATAAGCGACACTGGGCTATCAAGCTCCATAAAGGACAAAAACCAGCCTGATCTCATGAACATTATGTGACCATGGCAACATAAAAAAAAGAAGAAAAAAAAAAAAAACATGCTTTATATGTTTTGCTGCAATTTCCCAGTAAAATGTACATTCAGTGCACAGTGAATAAGCGAGTGAAATGTTGTAATCAGGCAAGGTTTTTAAGGGGTACTGTATATTTGATGGATGTTTTAATGAGTTAAACCTCCCTAACCTAAACATTTGCCTAAACCTGCCAAATAGTGTCCTATAAGCAACTAAAACGGACATCCTTACCCTAAAAAACACACAATTAAATGCAACATGAAAAACACATTTCCTGAAGAAACCATGTCATCTGCCTCTTCTAGGACCTGATCCTGATGTTTGTCTGGGCTGAGTGGGCTCAAACTGCATCCAAAGTCCAACACTCTATCAAGTGAGCTACCGTGCAAGCTGATCACATTGGAATAAATGTGTGAATGTAGGTTTTGTAAGATGTGTTATAGTAAAAATATTTTAAGCAATATTCATTCTATATGACTAGGTTGACAAAAACACCATAAAACCATAGTAAAAGTAGTCAATACATTATTTACGAAGTCTTCTGAAACAATAAAATCACTGTGTGACGAATATGCTGAAATGTAATTCATTATTCACTATCAAATCATTGATCAAGTCCTGTAAACAGCATAAAAACCATACAGTAACACATCGACAATATCAAGCCTCATGAGTTCTTGAGTCCACTGAGTAGCTAGCGAGCCATGACATTATTAAATTACCAATTACTGAACCACTGGGTATTCTTTCAATGATCCTCAGCCAAAACACATTGGCAATCCAAACTAATTATCTATATAGGCATGTATTTTATCATACATTTTAATGTAATAAAAGTGTTTATGGAAACACACCGTGTATAAGTCATTTCACTCATCTAAAAGAGAGAGTGTGAATATGTTAGAATTAGTTATCGACCGATATGTGTTTTTTAATGCCCGATGCCGATATCCAGAAAGCAGGGTGACCGATAAGCAAATACAATGCCAATATATCACACAATTTAATATAGTAAATAACATAAACATAAAATTGCTCAAAAATGAATAAGTTCTTATTTAGCACTATATTTACTCAATTTCACACAAAACTGTAACTTAATTATATTGTATTTAAAATGGTAGCAGTTTCTTCTGATATGTTTAGTCATGAAATTTTAGTAATATATTTGCACATGAAGAAATTGTTAATATATTAAGATGAAATAAATAACAGTAAAAACAGTAGTCCAGCAAACATGAATGGCATGTGCGCATTAACAATTACATTTTTGCATAAAATACTAAATCAAACCAATTGTACATACAGCGCACAGTGAATAAGACATTCAATTATAGCACACGTGAAGTGCTTTTACCTTGAAGTTGCACTCACATGCTCATGCTGATTCAGCGAGCAGCAATCTCCAGACAATTTAAATGGCCTAGATCACCTGTTTGGATTGTCACAGAGTGACCGTCATGATTTGTGAATCAGAGGAACTTGAGGATCCTGATCCTGACATTTTTATTCTGGCTGATAGAATACATGCTTCAGAGGAAGATATTAGGTGAGCACTCGACGGGAAGAAAACGCTGGATTTTCATGAGGTTACATCTGTTTAAATGAGATATGCACATATTTGCAGATGGTAGGCTATATTATATTGGTTTTATTGATATTTGCCTTTTATCATTAGACAAGACAATTAAAAGTTTCAGGGAACTGTTGAGGAGAGGCTGATATAATACGTGCTTTAGGGGTACTGTAAATAAATGAGCACTCCACAGGATGCTGGATCTGCTGAAGTTGTGTGAGGTTGGTTTATTACATCTGTTTAAACCAGATATGTGCATATTTGCAGGTGGTATATTACTGTATATTAGTTGTATTGTTATTTGCCTTTTTATCATTAGACAAGACAGTGAAAGGTTACATGCAGGGATGGAGTTGAGGGGGGATGTGAGGACCCCTTGTTGCAAGAAATACCAACCCCCCCCAATATCCCCTTCAGATTAATTGAGTCATGTATTACTTAGAACTAATCATGAAAGTAAATATTGAATCATCTATGTTTAAGAATTAACAGACTTTAAACAACTGTGATTAACAGGTCAAAATTTGATTTTGACTTGTGTGAGGTTGCCAGATCTCTATAGGTGAAATCCTCAATAAAATCTTGACACTTGTACAGTTTGGGAATATTCTGCCAGGGTGACACTTGAGTCACACAATCTGGCAACCTTCAGCATGCAAGCTCTCTCTCCATGGAGAAAAGACATCGGTTTTCTGAAAAAAACTGGCAAACAGGTATGTCGGAGTTTAGCGATGGGTTGACATGTTCTTCCCAGTGTGTTCACATGAAACTTACACTACTGAAGGTAATGCACGATTTCAAAAGTTTTGCAGACTTTCAAAAATGGCCAAGAGAGAGAAAAAGAGAGCGAGAGAACAGAAGGTAAGATATTACTATGACAAGTGTACACAACATGTAAATGTTTTTAGGCCACCTTACGTACAGAGGTTACGACCCTGCTACTCAGATATGCGATAGTGCCTGTCCCTCCAGCCAAGATGGAGAAGGGTCTCTACAGCACTTACTTCATCGTACCTACGGTGGGTTGCGGCCAATCTTGGACCTGCGAGTTCTCAACTGGAATTTACACAAACTCCCGTTCACAATGCTCATGCAGAAACAAATTATAACATGCGTATGCATTAGATTGGTTCGCAGCAGTAGACCTGAAGGACGCATACTTCACGTCTCCATTCTGCTCACGCACTTCAGCCATTTGGGGCTTCAGGTCAACTGGGAAAAAAGCAAGCTCTCCCCTGTTCAGAGCATCTCTTTTCCCAGCTTGGAGTTAGACTCAGTCTCAATATCAGCGCGCCTCACAACTGAGCGTGCACAGTCAGTGCTCAGGTGCCTCGCTCGCTTCAAGCCAGGCACAGTGGTTCCTCTCAAACAGTTCCAGAGGCTCCTGGGGCATATGGCATCCTCGGCCGCGGTCGCGCTGCTCAGGTCGATGCATATGAGACCGCATCAGCACTGGCTTCAGACTTTGCCTTCCAAGACAACTCCCACTGCCCGCTCTGGTACTCCCTAATGGAGGCCCCTCTCGGTACAGACACGCTGGCATACAGCTGGCCCCGGGGGCTGCACAAGTACGCATTCCCCCAGTAAGCCTTCTTGCACTGGTGCAGTGCAAGCTCAGGGAGGACGAGGAACAGGTCCCCTTAGTGGCTCCTTACTGGCCCACTCGGACCTGGTTCAGCAACAAAGGGGGGTGGAGACTCCACTCTCCGCTGAGCTGTCCCCATCCACCTTGAAGGTGTATGTTGCTGCTATCGCAGTCCACCACGACGCATTGGACGGCAAGTCCCTTGGTAAGCATGACTTGATTCTCGGGTTCCTTAAGAGGCGCCCGGAGGTTGAACACTTCCTGGCCAAGTTTGTTTCTCTCCCAGGATCTCTCAGTGTTCCTCTCAGGCCTTCAGAGACCCCCCTTCGAGCCGCTTGATTCAGTCGAGCTAAAAGCCCTCTCCTTGAAGACGGCCCTCCTGATCGCACTTGCTTCCATCAAGAGGGTTAGGGACCTGCAAGCGTTCTCTGTCAGTGACACTTGCCTGGAGTTCGGTCCGGCAAATGCTCAACTCATCCTAAGACTGTGACCGGGCTACGTGCCCTAGGTTCTTACGACCCCCTTCAGGGTTTAGGTCAAGAACCTGCAAGTGAAGCTGCCCCAGCAGGAGGCTGACCCAGCCTCTTTGTTGCTGTGTCCGGTACGTGCTTTGCGTATCCATGTGGACCGCACATTGGGCTCTAGATGCTCTGAGCAGTTCTTGGTCTGCTTTGGCGGACAGCGGAAAGGGAAGGCCTTCTCCAAACAGAGGTAGCTCATTGGGTTGTTGATGCTATCCCCTAGCCTATCACACCCAGGCCGTAAACCCCCCCCCCCCACGCGGGTTCGAGCACACTCTACGAGAATGTTGTATCCTCGTGGGCACTGGCCCATTTAACCTCCCTAGCAGACATCTGCTGAGCAGCGGGCTGGGCAACACCCAACACCTTTGCTAGATTCTACAACCTCAGGGTTGAGTCGGTCTCGTCCCGTGTTTTGTCAGGTCAGTCACTACAATCGACACAACGTTGCGTGAGTGACAGAAGGGGAACGTCATGGTTACTGTTGTAACCTCCTTTCCCCGATGGAAGGAACGAGACGTTGTGTTCCCCTTGCCACGTCACTATCCCTACCACCGTAATGCGCCGAAACCTTATTCTCAGCTCCTCAGTAAAAACCTGTCTCACATTTGCTCGCTCGCTCCCCTTTATACCCGTATGTCCAGGGGCGGGGCATGCAAATTCTGTCTGCCAACTTGATATTGGCCTTTTCTCAAGTTCAGAGGTACATCTGGGAACGGAGGTTACAACGGTAACATGACGATTATTGCAGTGCCTCAAAAAAAACTCTACAAGGGGACCTGACAAACTTTTGCAAACGAGCAACTAGTTTTTCCAAAAAAAGATGTAGTAGCCCTGTACCTTTTAAACACAACATGACATGGAATAAGAATGTAAGAATTATTGCTAACCGAGCAAACACTTAAAAAAAAGCTTAGAACAAAACGTTTGGCACATCTCTGATCACAAAACACAAAGAAAGGTCAAGAAAATGTGCCAAGCCTTTGCCTGCCAATGTAACTAAGTGTCCATAGTTATCTGTGTAATGGGTCATGCTGACAATAAAAAAAGAGAGCTGTTTTTCCTTAATAAATATGGGCTTGATTAGAGTCACAGATGGATGCAGCCTAAACAAAGCCCTGTTGATGTGGCGAGGGTCCCCAAAGGAGCCAGTTTGTTTTTGTATACCTTATTACCTGTATACAGAGTCAAAGCTGCCAGAGGGAATGTCATGAGTCAGACCAAACCTCCATCAATTTCTCTCCGGGAGCATCTGATTATCCATAACTCAAGCATAAATTCACTGTGCTAGAGAAACACCAACACGCTGACTTCAGCGATTATGAATGCCGCTGGTCGTCATAACTGAGTAAATGTGTGAACAAGAGGAAATGCAGAAGTCAGTGGGCAAAACCATCATAAAAAAGACTAAAAAAGATACAAATAAAAATAATATACATGAGTGATGTTCTTGGGTGTATTTTAACCCAAAGGAGACCACAAGACCCAGTGTGTGTGCATTGATACATGTATTGTGGGAGTGCATAAATTTGAGACATCGTTTCTGGCCATCCATATTGTTAAACCCAATAGATAGGTGCAAGTCAGCAAGGACTTTCATAGAGGCCAGTGCAAATGGTTTGCTTCTTGTGGGTGTTTGTACAGTAAATGGGTTGAAGACAAAAGGATGTCTGAGATTATGGAAATTAGCTGAATTATGTTGGTTAAACCACAATGATTTCACTGTTAATATTTTAAAGAAAAGATTTATGGATGACATTTTGGAATATTAAAAGATTATGCCAAATACATTTTTTAGCCTTTTAATAAAACTTTGGGGGTATTTATACTTCAATAAATTCATGCGTTTTTACTGACCAGGCAGCAAAAATAAAGGTGCGATTTATTATTTGATTCCAGTGGCTTTGGCCCATGGCAAATGTTTGCAAGGTTATTTCCCCCCTAGGGGCTTGTCGTAGGAAAGATTTGTCAGATTTGCACACTTGGTAGAAATGAGTTTGTTTACTATCACAGACACCCTGTGCCAACTGTGAAACACTTATTGGGCTTGCAAGGAGAATAAATGTAATTAACCACCTGGTCCACCATGGGAATTTTGCCACCATGATGACTAATGCAATTGTGATCGCTAATGTATTATTATATTAAATAGAGACATTTTAGAAACAAATTGTGCTCGAGTGTCCACATAACCATATTTAGTTAATGCAAAGATAAGTGGTTGCACATGAGGGGGTTTAGAATTCAAACAGGGATTTTTCCTCCATCCCTCTCTACAAAAGCCAAGAATTCAATTTCTGACCTGCCATCAGACACCACACACCATATCTGAGTAAAAATTTATACAGACAGTCTCGGTGGTCACACATATTCATCTCACACACCAGGTGGGATGCTGTCTGAAAATGAGCAAGGATGACAAAGTGATAAAAAAAGAGAGCATGCAAGAATACAAGCCAAACTCAAGGCCTCGTTCTAGCATCACTTTAAGCTGATTAGATGAAAGGCATGTCATACAGTGTCTCTGCTATTACCATGACAATGCCACAGATGAGGAAGAATTTAAGAAACTAAGAAATGTAAGATGTAATGCTGCTCACAAGTATACACTTGCATGATAATGATAATAAAAAAGAGAACGATACACAGCTTTATTAAAGTTAAAATAATACAGAAGCAGATCACGTAAATAACTACAAACTCCGAAACTGGCATTTCTCTGTGCGGTCATCGCCTCTTCTATGAGTTGCGTGACTGTCCCGTTCTAAGGGGGAAAGACTGAAACTGCACCCGGCTGATGTACACTCTGGTGTGGGGATGTTCATCCATCGAGCGCACACACTTAATGCAGCTAGATTATAACATGATAATTCATGATTATTGAATCATAATATATATATATATATATATATATATATATATATATATATATGTCACTGTGCATTTCTTATCATGAAGAAAATTGGCAATATGTAGCTGTGACAGCGGGGGCGTGGTCAAGCGCCCGTCTGGAGAGGGAAAGAGGTAAGGGCGCTTGCACCTGAGCTAAATTATGTCTAACACCTGTCTCTAATTTCAGTGAGTACGGGGAGACCGGCATAAAAGAGACTGAATGCCTCCAGTTAGAGAGAGAGTCGCCAGTCCAGTGTTGGCAAGAGAGAGAAGCAACAGTTTGCAGAAAAAGTCTATGTTTAGCACTTGCACATTTACGCACTTCCCTTGTCTGTGTCTGAACCGTATAATTAAAGAAGCTCACCTTTGCCTCGAAACCCGTTCCCGTGTCTTCCTTCCTGTCTGGTCAACCTGAACTTCTTACAGTAGCTTTATTAATAATAGAGAATTTGTTTTTTTAGTGAGTTAAAGATGGCTTGAAGAGAACAGAATGATGAGAGAGGTGAAGTCTTCGCCCCATTATACACCACAACAAAATACATTTATGATTTGTTTTGGCTCATTTTCCAATAAAAATATCTAAAACTCATTTAAAACAATACAATACACTTCATAATAGGATTTGTTTTACAGTGAATTTCTTTACTGAATTAAACTTTAATCAAGTGAATGTCATTTAGAGGTTGCTTTTGTACAATCTGTATTGTTAGTAAGCATGATTAATACAAACTTTTAAGTTGGGGCACAAGCTGAATTATCAAAATAATCATTAGTTGCAGCCCAAGTGCACACTCAGTACTTAGCTGACTTTCAAGTACAAAAGATATCCGTTAGAAAAAGAGGTATAAAAGAGTACAGCCCCATCTGTGTTTTTGTTATTTTGTTTCCTTTGGAATAGAATGCTGTTGCAGACAGCAACACATTCCAACAATGTCTTTCTAGCAAGTCAGTCCACTTTCGGACATCTTTGGAACACTCTCAGGAGGCTATTTCCAGTCATGCCAGTGCAGCTCCTATCTACTTGAATGGAGACAAAAATCTCAGAATCGGTTTGTCAAGATTATAATCAAAGAGCATATTTCAGCAATAAAATAGGACACTACTGGTATCATAAATTGTGATTTCTTACCTCATATTACATTAAAAAACTAAATTTTCCCAGCTTGTATAACTAGTGCACATTCACATTCAAGGTGATTGGCTCTTTTAACTGTAAGGCGGGACATCTTTTCTCCATCCGTTGAGATGAGCTCTGCTAACTAACCTCTGATTCAAGCTGTATGGAGATCTTAGCTAACAGCCACTCTGAGGCCACAGAAGTGTGTTCTGAATGACATAAGCACAAAAGACCAGAGAGGGCAGAGTGTGTGAATGTGGCAGAGCTGTTAATGTTCAAATTAGCCAAGTGGGTTCTTCTGCAGCAGTGGAAGAGATGATCACAAAAGAAAGATGAGATGAACTGCAAACGTATCCAGTGAGTGCACACAAAACTCTAGACAGAGCAGAGTGTTCTTTTTCCATTTTCACTGTACACAAAGACAGAAATTCTGCTGACTGTTAGAAGTTATTTAAAAAGTTGAGAAAGGGAGAAAAAGATAGAAATTGATGGTGGCTAGAGTGCACACTTATGAACCTAGTGTGCTGCTTTTGAAGTCTAAAGATGGTTTAAGAAATACAAATCAGCAAGGATAACAAGGATAGTGTCATTTATACAGCAATGATGCTGATAAATTGCGTGCTTGTTATCGTGTCACAGGTAATTGAGTCATAAGAGTCCCAATGTTCAGTGGATGAACACCCTTGCCAGTGCCCAAATTTGTGTTCACGATAGACTGATTCACAACGTAGGGAGCTGATTGAGGCACACCCCTCTGTTCTCACTGCAGAACAAAAATGAGTGTTCTCCGATCAGTGGCCATTTCTTAACCGGGATGGGCGTTTTTCAACTGCTTTACATGATTTGCCTAATACATTGAGATTCCCTACATTCATTGGACATTTGAAAAATGTCCATCCTGATTTGAAAACGCCCACAGACTGAGAAACACCCATTCTTATTCGGCAGAGACATATACTTACTCTTTTGGCCCTGATTCTCTGATTGGTGGATTGGATCATGGGTAGATTAGTTCTTTACCACAAGTTCTGCTATGAAACATTTATTTTTATTTTTTTTTGAAGATGAAATAAAGCAGACTGATGGCTTCTGAAGAAGTATTTACCATTTAGTATCCTCAGAGCTCATGGTAAGTCTGTCTTTAAAGGTTTATGTTACCTTTAAAATTCAATTCGCCTATTGAAAAAAAATGTATGGGATTTTTACTTCTGGAACCCGAATGTTGCACTCCACTTGAGATTTTCAAACTTTAATCTAAAATTTTGTAAGCAGTTTCTAACAAGTTTTTTAAAAGTATTTTCCACCTCATACTTGCTGTATTAACATTCTCTTCCTTTTTCTATTCTCCCAGTACTTCTTTCAAACTCTGTTATCATTTCTCTTCCTCAGTTAATTAATGAATCTTTCTCCTCTTGGGCCTCTATAGTCTTTTGTCTTGGGATTAGAGCCAGTCCTCTCCTTTTTTTGACGATCCCCACCAAGTTTTCTCTTTCACCTAAACTTTTCTCACTATATCTCCCGCCTGCCATCTGTATCTAGGCTCTGTTCCAGCAGCCAGGCATGTCGGCTCAGTTTTTTCCAAAGGGTCATGGAATGAGAGAGTTAGGTTAATGGCAGACATGTGTTTGCAGAAGGAAGTGTGCTTGTTTTCAGTCCCACATTCTTCACAATGGCCTTGTTCTTTACACAAGGTACCACAAAGTATTGAATGAACTATATAGATAGATGCTGTATTCTCAGTGTTGAATATTTTAAAGAATACCCTGGCCACACCATATAATGAAAGTTTAACGTGCCTGGGGTTCTGTTCCTCTCATAATGCGTTCATATGTCTTTGGAAAACTTGAAAATAACGTGAAAGAACCATAAGCCACTTTTAGGATTTCGGAGCTTGATAGACCCATTCCCCATTCACTTATCTTATATGGAAAAGAGCAGCCAGGATACCCTTTAAAAATTCACCTTTAGTGTGCATCAGAAGAGAGGAAGTCATGTTAGTGTGGATAACTTTCATGTTTGGGTGATCTATTCCTTTGACATTTCTTTAGATGTATATTATGGTAATTTATTCAATTGAGTTGTCTGATGTCATCTTTTTTGTCTTTTTGTTTTGACAGTTTCTTATTAATGTCAGACAGTTTTGTCTATGCAACTACATCCAAATGTAATTGATGGCAGAAAAAGCAGGTAGAGAATGATGAGGAGTAATAAATATTCAGTAAAAGTCCCTCTATTCTGGCTTTCTTGTTCCTTTGTCCCATGTACCATTATCAGAATGAGCAGATTTAAATTTCTTGATCCATCTTGTAATTTCCCTCTATCACTCTAATCCTCCAGCTCATTATAAGGCACTTTCAAGCACTGCCAGCACTGATGGCTATACAAAACAAGGCCATAAAATACCAGCACAAAGGGGGAGGGAAATGTCAGAGGAAAATGGGAGAAAGAAGAAAGATGGTAAATAATGCACACTACAGAATGCTGATGAAGGAAATATAAAAGAAAAAGAGTGAAAGAGAATAGAATCATTATAAGAATGAAAGCAAGTTTATCAAAGCCCAGGTGAAACCCAAACTAAAACATAAAAAATGGATAAGGATAAAGTAGTTTTCTTTTTATTTATTTACTGTACAGTTAACAAGCGGCAGATGACTTCCAATCAGAATTCAAATATATTACAGCTCACAAGCAGCAAAACAACCATAGCGAGTTTATTTTTGTATTAATATTGAAATTAACACATGACCAGGTTTTGGATGGAAACTGTTTTTCCATTATTTCTGCACTTATGGGGCAAAATCAGTGAAAGTCTACTGAATGGATTCCTGTAACTCAGCAGGTAGAGCATGACACTAGCCATGTCAAAATCATTAACTCAGTTCCAAAGAAACGCATATGATAAAACATTTGCACAGAATTCACTGTAAGTCGCTTTGATTAAAAGTGTCTGTCAAATGTGTTAATTTAATGGTAGGAGAAAGCATAATCAAACTAACCAAAAAAAATAGGTCGGAGATAATAATGAGCATTCCAGTTCTGTCACAGAGCTTCTGCTAGAGATCTTGCAGATTATCCATGGGCCTGCTCAGAACTATTACACAGCAATGCATGACAAGTTTCCAATGAAAAGTAATTTATCCACCCACAGTGAATGTAAAACTGCTAAGTGACACACCACAATCACAGCCAATTAGAATAAGGGATGTGCGAGACTAGATGACTAAACTGTTCTGATGATGCTAGTCTACACTGGAATTGCTAGTCGGTTAATATTTTTCACCATTAAACTGCTCAACTTTTTTACACATTTACATTTGGCTTTATATTTTTACAGAGGCTGCAGTTAAATTACTGTCATATTAATGTTACACATTTTAAATATAATTAAAAAGAGTAGATCTGGAGCAGATGAGGTTTAATTTCACCTCAGACTGCACATGCTTCTTCCCTCTCTCACTCGCTGCATGTGGAGGAAAATATCCTCTCGCTAGACAAGAAAACTCAGCAAAGTAGCTATGAAATCACTTCGGTGATGGTGCGGAAAGCACATTTCAGAAACTTTTGAGTAAGAAGCCTAGAAAAATGTATCTGCTTATTTAGAAGGCTATTTTCAACAATGTGTCGACTGCTTAGCGGGATAAATGATCTTTTCCTCTGTGTGCACGTCATGTCTGTTTTCTATCCTATAGCTATATTCTTTTACATTGTAACTGTTATTGGTTAACATTTTTTACAGAACAGCTGTTATATTAGATCAATGGCTGATGCACGTTGTGAAATACGCACAACTTTTGAGCACATTTTTTTCTCTCTTGTAGATTTGGCTTACTGTTAATTATTTTCAACAATGACTGTTTTAATAGTAACTTTTACTTGGTGAATTCCATTTAGAACAGGCTATTAGGGTTGCGCTATTGGTCCTGCACTATTCATTCAGCGTCAGATTTGGAACAGATTTTAAATGGGTTGCATAAGGTTGTTTCTTTTTAGACAAGTCGACTCCAAAATTTTAGTTTAAACTTCAATGAAATTAGTCATTCTGCATATTTCATGTTTTTATGTACAGTTATTTATATATATATAGTACTTTATATAGTTATATAATTGTATTGTTGTGCATACGCACCACTGTCATTCCAGTTTTGGCCACTAGGGGTTATAAACATTCAAAGAGAATAGACTGATTTTAGCAGACAAAACACTCAACTTCCTGTCACAGATTTTACTGAGAGACCAGTCTGCATTTGTTTCCCATCACCCTGCCGCAGAAATAGAAATCAAGCCATTAACAAATACTCCATTCACACTTCGTATCATAATGCGTCTCAGGTGATCTGATCACATGTGGTCAGGCAAGCCACATCACTGTTTACATCTGGCTGATTAAATGTGTCTCCTGTGACCACTAGTGTTTGGATTTCAAGGGTTGGGTCTCTGATTTCATGACGACATGCATCAATCACTATGTCAGTGTGTTACTGCATGATAATAAACCATAAAAAATTAATAAAAGACAAAGTTGACAGCTGAGGGGTGGTGCTTCTTTGGTTTCTGGAACGTGTTCAGGACAGATTGGCGTTTACACCTAAAATACGACTTGGTTACATGTGTTTTGACTACTACCATATGAGGTTTTTGTGATCCGATCAAAAAACACTTTGTACCCCATTTGCACCTGTATTTAGCACTGACCACTTTGTGATCAGTTCACCCGAAATGCATCTTAATAACAGGTGTAAATGGTCGCTTTTAGCTCTATTAGCATTTTTAAAAGCTTTTATCTCTAAATGTTTTATTGTGTCATGTCTGGTTAGGACTCAGTGTTACAATAGAACACATTTATTTCCCTTAATTTCAGTTTACAGGCAAACAAATGCAACTCTCCCTGAAGCAAGACCATTCAGTTGCTCCATCATGACAAGGTGGGCTCCCTCGAGATAATGCGCATGACACAGTGGATTAAAAAGCAGACTAATAAGCAAATTTTTTCGTCAAATCCTTAGAAATGCACTTAAAAATGCTAAACATTGAGATGGAAACCCAGCTATTAACAGATTGAGCAGTGAAGCAGCTAGGCAGCTGCTTTTAATTTCAGACACAGCCACTAACATATATTTGGAGCAAATGGTAATTATAGCATAGTGCATATGCATTTCCTTTATTATAACTCATTAAAATACAAAGGCATTACTTTGGGGAAAGATCAAACAATAATTGCAGTATAATCTGATTTGTCATTTCCTTGGTGAAATTGGACCATATCTGGAGCCTACTCTCAGTAATGACCAATCAGCTTCAGCAGCAGGGCCATTCTGACCCTGACAATGTTCTCTTTCACTATAGCTCTTTTTTCCTACCTTCTCCCTCACGTTTTTTCTCTCCCCCATTTTCTTATTCTCTAGGTAACTTCTATCTTTATCAGGGCTTAAAGTACTGTCAACTCACCTGCTGTAAGGCAGCAGAGAAATGGAGCAACTCCAAACTCAGTGACCTTATTTTTTCTTATCTTTCTTATTATTTATGTATTTATTTTGGTAGGATGGGATTTAGGTAACTGCATTATCCTTTCTGTACTATTACATTTAGATGTGTTAGAAAACCCCAGCGCCATGAGATGAGCTGAAATCCATTCTGCTCTGCAGTTTGGGAGAATGTTTTTTTTGTGTGTGTGTGTGCGTGTTTCACCTTGGACAGCTTTCCCCTTCTATTTTCTTTCTGTTTATTCAACCATCTGATTTCTCAGACAGAGAACAAAGTAGAAAGAGACAAAAATTTAAGAAGTGCATTTTTTTTTAATGCACTTCAGTCCTTTATTTCCACCATTTAAAAATTACTGCTGACTAGAAAAGTTAACGTCTGCAACTTAGTGCAACAGTAGGGTTCTGGAAATATAAAACCCATAGAGAAATTACATTTTAGTGATACCGTGGAAAACATTTCAATACAGACCTACTATGCACTCTGAGATTGTTAAGTGATGATATCAAAGTCAGTGTGATTTCAACTTAAAAAAAAAAAAAAAAAATATATATATATATATATATATATATATATATACATACACACACACACACACACATATATATATATATATATATATATATATATATATATATATATATATATATATATATATATATATATATATATATATATATATATATATATATATATATATATATATACAGTCAAGCCCGAAATTATTCATACCCCTGGCAAATTCTGACTTAAAGTTACTTTTATTCAACCAACAAGTTTTTTCTTGATTAGAAATAATACAGGAGTCTCCCAGAAGATAATAAGACGATGTACAAGAGGCATCATTGTGGAAAAAAATATTACTCATCTTTTATTTACATTTTAACAAAAAGTGGCATGTCCAAAATTATTCATACCCGTCTCAATAATCAATAGAAAAGCCTTTATTGGCTATTACAGCAATCAAACGCTTGCTATAATTGCTGACCAGCTTTTTGCATGTCTCCACTGGTATTTTTGCCCATTCATCTTTAGCGATGAGCTCCAACTCTTTCAGGTTGGAGGGTCTCCTTGCCATCACCCTGATCTTTAGCTCCCTCCACAGATTCTCAATGGGATTTAAGTCAGGACTCTGGCTGGGCCACTGCAAAACGTTAATGTTTTTGTCTGCTAACCATTTCGTCACCACTTTTGCTGTGTGTTTTGGGTCGTTGTCGTGCTGAAATGTCCACTGGTCTCCGAGGCCAAGTTTCTCTGCAGACTGCCTGATGTTTTTGCTGAGAATTTTGATGTATTGCTCCTTTTTCATGGTGCCGTTTACTGTGATTAGGTTCCCTGGTCCACTGGCTGAAAAACAACCCCAAAACATTAGGTTCCCACCACCATGTTTGACAGTTGGGATGGTGTTCTTAGGGTTGAAGGCTTCTCCTTTTTTACGCCAAATGAAGGCTACATCATTGTGGCCAAACAATTCAATTTTTGTTTCATCTGACCATAAAACAGAAGACCAGAAGTCTTCTTCTTTGTCCAGATGAGCATTTGCAAAGGCCAAGCGGGCTTTTGTGTGCCTTATCTGGAGAAGTGGTGTCCTCCTTGGTCTGCGTCCATTGAACCCAGCGGTGTGCAGTGTCCGTTGGACTGTCTGCCTTGAGATGTTGCCACCAGCAGAGCCCAGATTCATCAGGATGGTCTTGGTGGTGATCCTTGGACTCTTTTTTACCTCTCTCACTATCCTCCTGGCCAGCACAGGTGTCACTTTTGGCTTCCGACCACGTCCTCTGAGATTTTTCACAGTGTGGAACGTCTTGTATTTTTTAATAATACTTTGCACTGTAGCCACTGGAACTTCAAAACATTTAGATATGGTCTTATAGCCCTTTCCTGACTTGTGAGTAGCCACAATGCGCAGCCACAGGTCCTCACTGAGCTCCTTTGTCTTAGCCATGACTGTCCACAAACCAACAGCAGAGAGCTTCTGTTTTTCACCTGTTGAGTTGATTAAAACAGCTGTTCCAAATGAATCAGGGTAATTAGGATGCTTTAGAATAGCTTGGGATATTTGGAATGGTATAGATCTTTGGATTTTCCCATAGACTGTGACAGTTTGCAAAGGGTATGAATAATTTTGGACATGCCACTTTTCGTTAAAATGTAAATAAAAGATGAGCAATATTTTTTTCCACAATGATGCCTCTTGTACATCGTCTTATTATCTTCTGGGAGACTCCTGTATTATTTCTAATCAAGAAAAAACTTGTTGGTTGAATAAAAGTAACTTTAAGTCAGAATTTGCCAGGGGTATGAATAATTTGGGCTTGACTGTATATATATATATATATATATATATATATATATATATATATATATATATATATATATATATATATATATGTTTACTAGCCAAATTCCAATTGAAGAACTACACTACCCAAAATCATGAAGAGAGATCCACCAATCAGAAAAGTTACTAATACCATTGAAGTGTAAATTAAGTCTTTAATCAAAAACTCTCAAACAGCTTTTATATTTGTAACTGAATATTTGCAATAAACTTAAAATATTTAGTTTTATATGTACAGTTGACACTTTAAAGTCAACAGTTCTAAACTGTACCATAGTTTCTGCTTTCTGCTTTGATAGCACCATTTGCAATGCTTCATGGGAATAAAAGCAAATTAAGGTACATAATCAAATTATGAGAGCTGGTTTGTTTGCTTTGAACTTTTTATTGAAGATTTATTTGAAGAACTCTATGGAGAAAATGAATGAGGAAAACACTTCCGGAACTAAAATGTGCTCTATTTGTAAATGTACAATCACAAAAAATGAAGAAAAAACACTTTTTTGGCTTCTGACTCCCAATATGTGCAAGCACACATATCCATACTCTTATAATGTATACACGTTCTCTGTGCTTTTCAACCAATTAGTCACAAAATCCTCTCAGCACGAACTGTAGGAATTGTGGGAACAGCAGTGGGATTTAATTTGGGGTGACACCCTTTAAAAGCATGTCTGTAAGCAGCACATCATGCCTTAGGTGACACAAGCTCTGAAAGTTCCATAGCCCCCAGTGAGCGAGAAACAAAGAGACAAACCGCAATGATCTGCGTGAACAGTGGAGAGAAGAATTGCGAAGGATTGCACGTCTCCCATTATGAGCTGCCCTTATTTTAGCTAAAGTGTTTTCTTATCAAGCCTGTCAACTTGAAATTACTTACACAAAACTCTGGGGCATTCAACCCCACAACAGCGTTTATGTTGCACAATAGCATGCTCCAACTACTGTACAAATGTACTCTTCATCAAATTCAAAAAATAATGCTTTGGATATTCTTATGTGATTCATTTTTAAACTGAAGTCACTCTGAGTTTAGCACACAGTATATTTGTGTTTTTTTTATTTTTACAGGAAGCACATTCTTTTTCCATGTGTCATTGACACAGGGGACAACTTTAAGGGTTTGTACAGCTTTTTACGTAATACGTTTGGACCATTCTAATTAATTTGTTTTTGTTTACGTTCTTGAAATGGTCTATACTAGGGGTAAGGTTTAACGCAGGAGAAAACAAATCTTGGTAACCATAGTAACTCATTTAAATTTTTAAAGTAACATTAATAGTTCTAATTTCAAACCTTGAAAACATAACTGCTCAATTCAAAGTTCGTTCAACATACAATTAAGGTATTATCTCAAAATTCATGATTTCTACAAGCTTTTCAGTTGTTAGTAAGTAAAGTAAGTTTGATTGCGCAAAGGATATACAGTAAATAAAGTGTAAGAATGTATGCATTTGCATGTGATGGGTCCTCTTCTTGTGTGGCTTCAACACACCTCACCTGACAGGTTGTTTTACCTCTGCACTATACTGTACAGTGTGTTAGAACACAATTGGCTCAACACCTACAAACACAACAAATGGCCTCCACCAGCAGCTGCATCTCTGCACTGAAATCAGTGTGATCTCATCTATCTTTGCCAAACAACTCCTAAGAGTTTATCTGATTGGTTTTAACAGCTGTCCGTTTACAATGTCTGTGAATTTCCAATGCAAAGACCACCAACCTCTCACCACACACAGAGTTCATTAACTACACAAACACAAACCAGGTGATGTAAATGTGTTTTTTGTGACAGATGCAATCTCATGCCTTAGCTCGCACAACATTCTGAAATAAAACACAATAATATATAGCCACTTCTTTTAAAACTTTAACCACTGTGTGATAGAAAAGATAACAGAAAGCCCCTCAACAAAAGTTATGATATGAGAGAATACCAATGAACCAATGATTTTATAAGTCATTGTAATACAAGTAGGTTATATAGGACTTCAGGACAAGGGCATGGTCAATGGTAGTCACTTGTAACAGACTGGACAGGATCTTCATACAGTTCATTATGTGCAGGTTGGATAAGAGCAAAAAGATAAGCCCACTTTACCGTAATAAATACAAGCAGATTTCCTATAACTTACCTCGGCATGACAGTACACTACAGCCAGCAGGAAAACCACAGCTGGTAAACATCGAAACATCTGTAATGGGCGTAGCGGGCAGAGGGAAGTAAAAGAGGCAGACAAAGAGAACAAGACATTACAAACACTGAAAGCGTTCTAGAAAATACTATACAAGTTGTTTAGATTGTGTAAAAGG
Organism: Moxostoma hubbsi; assembly: GCA_032164185.1. NCBI lineage: Eukaryota > Metazoa > Chordata > Actinopteri > Cypriniformes > Catostomidae > Moxostoma > Moxostoma hubbsi. The sequence continues at coordinate 32,566,457 of JAVLUX010000011.1, forward strand.
TTGTACTCAGAGTTACTGCTATAAAGCTGTTTTTATATTGGACATTCCTTAGACATTCGGCAGGCAAAGTTAGGGAGTGTCTCTAAAGTGTGAAACGGAGAAAAGGCTGGTAAAAAAATTTATTATTCTGTGGCTATCAAAACACGTGTAGCTTTATCCAGATGTAACTTAATATTGTCAAACAAGTTAAGTAGAAATATATGGTACAAAAAACAAACATTTAAAGCCATAAATGGCATATTCCCTAGGATATGTAATGATGTTAAAACAATGTAATGTAAATGAAATGGCATTTAACTTATAGTTAACAGAAATAGAAGAATGTCAGACCTACTATAGCACATGTACCATGTACAATACCTTTCTACGTAACATGACTTTTATTTTGGGATCATAACTTTATAAACCTGTGTCTGACCTGATGATGTGTGATGTGATGATGACCTGATATTATTTTGTGTACTTTTTATGAATTTTTTAAATGTTCAAATCCATATAACTTCCTGAGGTCACGTGACCTAGTGATGTCAGACCACCAGTAATTGCCAATTTTAGAAATGCCGTTATTGTACAAAGGGCTTCAACTAGGTTGTTGAGAAAGTAATTTCCACAGTGTCAGTGATGCAATGTTGAGGGACCATCATCGAAAGGGAACAATTGATACTCATGAATGAGACCATTTTAAATGTAGAGAAACTTGTTTTTATTGGGTTTTCAATTAATTACAAACTAAACTTTGATCAGTTCCTCACTCAAATGTATAATACTGTATGTATTATATAGCATTAGTAACTTTAGCACAAGTTATAAGGACAACTGAGTATTAGTCTTTTGCTTCCTGTTTGGAGCATGACATCCACCAGCATCTGCTTTCATTGCATGGAAAATATCTGCTTGGATGTTCAGCTAAATAACTTGCATGCAAGTAACTTTTGTGTAACATGGAACAAGAACGAAGTTTTAGATGTGGGTAAACTGTCCTTTGAGTTAATCCAGATGCCATGTAAACCTTCCAGGTCATTTGGAGTATGTCTTGTAGCTCAACAGAGAGAGCAGGGTCTTGGTAACACCAAGAGCATAGGTTTAAATCCCACATCAGACTTATTAAAATGGTTGTTTGTTGCATAGTAAATAGCAGCAAAGCAGGCTGAGATCTGGCCTGGTGGGTAGTGCAAGTGCTTTGCCGTGATTCATTAACGTAGGCATGCTGGTAACATAAGATGAAGTCTGACTTGTGTCAAAGGAGGTTGATTGTTTTTTAAATATTTCAGAAATTAAAATCCATTAAAAAAAAACACGTTTTAAACCAAAATCCAAAATCCAAGTCGTGTAAGATGTGATATAGGTGTTTGTGAGTATAGTGTTTGTGAATATATTACAGGTGGTGTGACATCATCAGGACACGTGACCAGGAAGTGTGAGATGTACGTCACATGACCAAGAAGTTATATCGATTTGAAAATGTCAAAAATTCATAAAAAAATACACAAAATCACATTTCAAAAATCCAAGTAGTGTATGATGTGTTATAGGTGTTTGTGAATATATTACAGGCGGTGTGACATCATCAGGACACATGGTCTGGAATTTTTAGCATTCTGGATTTTAGTATTTTATAAATTCCAGACAAATACACAAAAACATTTTCCACAATCCAAGCTGTGTAAGATATATAGCAGGTGTGTATAAATACATTGCAGGTGATGTGAGATCTTCAGTTTAAAAAAGCCAGAAAGTTCAATAGGTTTCAGTTTACATTGAATAGATATAACAGGGATATAAATAATAAGAAAATGAACAATGATCTAAATTCAACTTTATTTGCTTACCAACATAAACATTACACATGTAAAAAGAACCACTTTTTAATGTAGTCATGTAATAATGCATATCTTAACTGATATTTGTGCGTTTTGCACTTTTGAGACACTCCCTAACTTGGATTGTCCTTGTTGGAATAGCTGTTGTGCGTTTTTCACTTTTGATGCTTAAAACAATTACATTTATGAAATAGCATCATATTACTTTTTCTATTATGATATACAGTGTTATCTGAACGAGACACAGCATGATCCGCCACTAGTTTGCAATTACATACCAATTAATGTTAAAGGAAGGACTGAATGTCTAATTAATATCCAATATAAAAACAACTTTACCGCAGTCTCAGCGTTGTTGTTTCTCACCATTTTCTGTGGAAGAGCCGGTTGAGTGTGTTGAAAAGGAGAAAGCGCGTCTCGGTCCGCTGTAGACTGGGAATCTGAAAATGTGATTGCAGGAAATTCGAGCAGCACTCAGGAATCCGTTTCTTCCCCCCTCCGTGACGTGGCACGTGAAAAGTCATGGAGCAGATCCAGATCCAGACATCCGCAAACACTCCTCACTTCAGTAAATGACCGCTATCATCTGTCGGCTAGCACAAACTGTGCATTGGTAACGGATTTCGGTTACTGCCTAGTCAATACTGCCAAGTGCGTACATATATTATGAACATGTAAAGATAATTAACTAGGAAAGACTATAGCTTGCAAGGCAGTAAAAGAATGCTGTTATAGGTAAAAGAGTTAGAAAAAGCGTGAGCTTGAATAAAGAGAAAGAAGCAGAGATTGATTGTAGGTTAATGTGAAAGAAAATGGACAAATAGTAACATCTGAACATAATTTGCATTCTGAAGATGAGTCACTTCAATGTGCAATTCTCCCAGTGTATGTCAATGGAAGATTTTCAAACTTTAATCTTAAATTTCTTTAAGACAAACAACCCTCATACATGCTGACATTATCTACAAAACAAAGTTTGAATGGTCTGTATGTTATGCGTTTTGGGCTTAATTAATTATAAAAGTTTCATTCTTATCTTTGGGTGTTTACGTAGGGAAAAAAAACTATTTATGTTGTAGAATGTTTGAGGAATATTTTTTGAGGACAAGTGCTGTTTGGCAATCACGATAAGAATAATTACAATAGGAAAACTAACAGTAACACTTTACAGTAAGGTTCACTAACAATAATCAAAACTTTTATTGCATTTATTAATCTTGGTTATACTGCAGGTCTGTTGAATGCTTGATTCTGATTGGTTGACAGACTTTCTAAGGTGTGCTTCTCACTCAACACTCAAGTAGTTCCAGGGTTTGACCGAATTATTTACATTTTTCAAAAAAGCCACGGGAAAATAACCAAGACTCTCACTCTCTCTCTCTCTCTCTCTCTCTCTCTCTCTCTCTCTCTCTCTCTCTCTCTCTCTCACACTATCACACACATACACCCCTATACAACAGTTTCTATATTATCCAAAATCACTTTTAATATCAGTGGAAAGCACCCTTGCGATTCATAGCCTTCATTTCAGTGCACCCCTGTGACCCAGTGGGGTTATAAACATTTGTTTACCAATGGAAAAGCTATACAAGAATGGCAACGCTGAGAAGTATACTGAAACTTACATCTTGGCGATATGAAGTGATATAACTGCTGAGGAGAGCCCCGACAAATAGAGGTAAACCCACAAGCTCTCTCTCTCTCTCTCTCACACACACACACACACACACACACATATGCACACAAACAATTTTGCCCACTATACACGGTAGGATTTTTAGACATGGGCAAAAATCCCATATCAGTTGCACTCTAGTAACTACTAACAAGCAGATCTTCAAAAGAATTTCTTATTGTACTTGTTCACTAAGTGCAGTGTTGTAAAAACACTGCAATACAGGGTCAATTACAGAGTACAGCTGTAACACTTTATGCTACACTGAACAAACACTGACCAGAAAAAGTATGTCATTTTTTTCTCATAAGATGCCTTTATCTGTCTATCAAGAAAATAAATATAAAAAACTGACAAACATAGTTCTTAATTTTCTCAATTAGTGAAGATAAGGAGCGTATTTGCTATAACTGTCCTCATGATGGGCACTGTTGTAACACTACACATTGACTTTGCTACATTTATTCCTCACATCAACACAGCAACATATTCTTCCACTGTAAAAGACTTTCAAAAATCTCTCTAGTACTACATACTTTGCAAAGGAGGAACATAGGACTATATAGACTATATATATCATTTTCAACTGAAAACATATCAGTGTGGATGTGGTGCTGGTACATTCATTATGAAAGATACAGTATAATGAATTGTATGTATATTATGTCCTAGTAATTAACTTCTTATAGCTGTCATTACTTCTACAGTGGCTTGTTTATCGCATAGACATAAAGAGGTACACAAAGGCAGACACTGCATTAGTATTCGTACATGATGGAAATCCTCATTCCGGATTTTGTCACGGGGGGATTGTCCCTGTAATAAGGGCTCTGTAAATTGCTTTGGATAAAAGCGTCTGCCAAATGCATAAATGTAAATGTAAATGAATATCCAAGAAGCACAAGAATAAAGCGACATTTTAAATAAACATATCCAAAATTTATGAATCTGTGCAGCCAATATTTATGAAGTGTAATGAATGCAAATGTTCAGATCAGATGAGCGTGGTTTCGACTTGTTTGTGATGGTTTTGGTTACTGCTAAATGTGCGCGTCTGGAGTTTATCGAGTTTAACAATAAAATATGACATCATATACACTTTCCACTTCTTGAAATGTCTATGTTAATGTATCACATGATTCACACGTGTTTCTCATGTATTTATTTATAGCCTAAACATGAGCTGTTAAATTCCTGATCTGAATTGATGATTTCACATCAGAGTTCGTCTATCCATCTCTTAAAGCTGACCATATTTATATTCACATCAGCGATTATGGTAGTTATCTGGTTAAGACTTTATTCTGAAAAAAGTTCAAATGCTCCATAAATGTTTAAATGCTCCATATATTATTCATCTACTCAGAATATTCCTGCTTATGTAAAACGAAGATACTGAAACATGCTCTGTCTTTTTTTCTTTCTTCTTCTTTAAACTGTGCTAAATTTGAGAATCTTAAGTGTTCTTGAGATCTGGAAAGGCACTATATAAATGTAACATTGTTATTATTATTATTATTATTTGTAAAGGGATATAAACGGGCAAGGAGGCGGCGAGAACTGGCTTGACAATATAAATAATAGTTTAATGAGAAACTTAAAAGACACAAATGGTCAGCTGACTGTAAACGAACTTTCTCCAGTTGCACCATCTTCTGCAGTCAGTCTTTATTCCTCTCGGATGCTTAATTAGCCTGATAAGGGACCGGATGTGTAGAATCACGACCCGGCCCGCCCTCTGCCCTGTCACATTATTAATCTAATTATTATTTAACTAAATAATTGTGTCCTATTGTAAAAATTCATGATAGACTTACAGGGCTTTCACCTGTTTGCAGGCTATATAGATATATTTTTATTTCTTTTAATGTTTGAATTTGCATTTATTATTAACTGCAAAATGTGTGCTAGACATTTCACATTTTGCTTGACACTTCCTGCCTCCAGAATCATTTTGTTAAACATGCACAGACAAACGAAAATTGTGTTTCATGCAGATATTAATATCAGAAATACTAGGAGATGCAATATATTCCACAGCTAATGTAGCCTACAAATCCAACTTCATCTGGTAAGAAAAGAAAGTGTACATTATAGTACATTAAATTAGTATAATTAGTGATGTTAATTATAATTTTAATATTAATTGTGTAATACTAATAATAGTAATTATTATTATTATTATTAGGCTATTATTATGGAAATGCATGTACAAGGCATAGGCTACATAAACTATAAGTGTAAGAGCAACACTTACAAATTAGTTTAAACGCATTTACGGTTTAAGCTCTGTCCAAATCTGTTTCTATCCAAATACAGAGACAGATACAGATAATTTTGTCATATGAACAAATACAGATACAGCTAATTGATTCGCTGCACACCCCTAGTTCCCATTGCTCTTTTCTATATTATAATGCATTTCAGGGGTTGTCAAGCTTAATATAGTGATCTTTTTTAACCTTTTTCAGTTCACAAAATTGGACTGAATTGGTTAGAACAGTTTGTGTTTGTATTTGTGGGCCAAATGGTGTCCCGTACAAAGTATATAAGAACGCACCAGACGTCCTGAGGTTCCTCTGGAGGCTTATGAGAACGGCTTGGCAAAAGAAGATAATACCCAAAGTGTGGCGTAGGGCAGGCGGGGTCCTGATCCCTAAAGAGAAGGATGCAGTGAACATCAGCCAATTCCGCCCAATTTCCTTACTGAATGCCGAGGGTAAAATCTTCTTTAGGGTCATTGCCCAGAGGATGGCCGTGTTCCTGCAAAGGAATGCGTATGTCGATACGTCTGTACAGAAGGCAGGGATATCAGGGTTCTCTGGCTGCTTGGAACATTCCAGCATGATCTGGCACCAGATCCAAATGGCCAAAGTGGAGAAAAGGGACCTCCATGTAGTTTTCCTCGACCTCGCCAATGCATTTGGTTCTGTGCCCCATGAACTACTGTGGTCTGCCTTCAGATTTTTCCACATACCGGACACCATCACAACCCTGGTGAAGGCGTACTTCCAGGATCTGCAGTTCTGTTTCACCACCTCAGAGTTCACCACCTCATGGCAATGCCTGAATGTAGGTATAATGGCGGGATGTACAATTTCTCCGTTAGCATTTATAATGGCAATGGAGATTATCATCAGATCCTCAACATGGGTTGCTGGTGGACAGCGAGTTGACTCTGGCTCCCGTCTCCCTCCACTCAGAGCCTACATGGACGACATTACAACATTGACCACCACTGTTCCATGCACCAGGAGACTGCTCAGAAAACTCAAGGAGAACATCAGCTGGGCCCGTATGAAGATAAAACCATCTAAATCACGCAGCATCTCGATTGTGAAGGGAGTACTCTCTGATCTGAAATTCTTCATCGGAGATGACCAAATCCCAACAGTGTCTGAGCAGCCAGTTAATGTCTGAGCAGCCAGTTAAAAGCCTCGGAAGGTGGTATGATGCAAACCTGAAGGACAAAGACCAGGTGCATCAGCTGCTCAAAGACATCAGTAGCAGCCTACAGTCCATCGACAACACCCAGCTACCTGGAAAGTTAAAGGCCTGGTGTCTGCAGTTTGGTCTCCTACCCTGTGTGCTGTGGCCCCTAGTAGTGTATGAGGTTCCAATCTCAATAGTTGAGAAGATGGAAAGAGGAGTCACAGGCTATTTAAAGAAGTGGCTCGGAATTCCACGCTGCCTTACCACCATAGGCCTCTATGGAGATGGTGTCCTCAAGCTGCCCCTCACCAGTCTAACAGAGGAATTCAAGTGTGCAAAAACCAGGCTCCAGATGACACTGAATGAATCTCGAGACCCAGTGGTGAGTAACAACGCTCCGACCTTGGCAACTGGGTGTAAATGGAGGCCAGAAAAAGCAGTCCAGGAGGCAACAGCAGCCCTCAGACATGCTGATATTGTGGGTCATGTTCAGCAAGGGAGAGGAGGCCTTGGGTTAACTAGCCGTGCTGTTTGGAGTAAGGCCACTGCAACAGAGCAGGAAGTACGCCATCAGGAGGAGGCTGCAAGGTGGGCCAAGGCAGTCTCTCTTGCCAAACAGGGACAGTGGACTCGATGGGACAGTGTGGAGAAGAGGAAGATCAGCTGGAAGGATCTGTGGGCCATGGAAGCGAGGCGGTTGAGCTTTTCCATCAGAGCAACGTATGACGTCCTTCCAACACCAGTTAATCTTAACCAGTGGTATGGTGAAGACCCGGTCTGTGCCCTCTGTTCCATGCCAGCCAACCTCAGGCATATTCTCACAGGGTGTAAAACAAGTCTCACCCAAGGGCGCTACACTTGGCGTCACAACCAAGTATTAAAAAACCTGGCGTCCGCCCTGGAGGACAAGCGAGCTGCCACCAACTCCCTACCACCCCCAGCAGCATCACACCCCTTACGGACGACTTTTGTCCGTGAAGGCGAAAAACCACCGAAGAGCAGCTCTACACCATCAGAGCGAGACCAGCTGCGCTTGGCCCGCGACTGGAAAATGCTAGCTGACATTGGTCGGCAACTTGTGTTTCCTCCGGAGATCGTAACCACCACCCTAAGACCTGACATGGTGCTCTGGTCAAGTTCACTCAAGAAGGTCTTCATTATTGAGCTTACAGTACCCTGGGAGGACTCAGTAGGTGAGGCTTATGAGCGAAAACATCTGCGCTATGGCGATCTAGCTACCGAAGCTCGGCATCATGGTTGGAACACAGAAGTCCGACCAGTGGAGGTGGGCTGCAGAGGTTTTGTGGCAACATCTACAACCAGACTGCTTAAAGACCTGGGAATTAAGGGCCAGAGCCAGCGTTTGGCAATCAGAGCTGTATGGGAGGCGGCAGAAGGTAGCAGTCAGTGGCTCTGGATGAAGAGGAAAGACCCCAGCTGGGCCCCGAAGTGAGAGGGCCAGGAGGTATGCGATCAACAATGCTTGACTCAGGGAGGAGGACGCCCCTGCCATGCATAGTCCCATGGGATGTTGGCTATCAACAACAAGGCAACTCCTATGACTAATTGGGAATGGGACGCAAGTGTAGAATTGATCACCCTGTCGCTGGCCGCCTGTGGGGAGGGTGTATAGTGTGAAAGGCCGAAACACCCTAGGAACCAAAGGTACACTACTGACGATGCGCTCCCCAAATTTCATGATGCGTTCCCCAAATCTCATCAGGCTCACTGTTCTTGAACTTTTGGAAGTGCTTGCACAAAGGATAGTAACATCTCATCCTGTGTTCTTGGAATCTGTCTCAAGATGACACGCTGACTCAAAATAAGCCAATAACCATGAGTAATATGATCCTAGAACTTGTGATGTCTGCTTTTGCCAACACTTCTCTGCATTAATCTGGACGCAACAGTTCTCTAGTAAACAGTACACTGAACTGAGTTCCATATCTTTCAGACTTGTTCGAAGAACTGATGAGTGAGCCACTGATATTATGAGCATGTGTACCGAGGAAGGCGAAATATGTGTTTCTAATGGATTTTGCAGAACAGCAGATAGTATAACAAATAAAACGTAATGGAAATATGTTTTTGACTTGATTACATTACTGATTTATCAACATATAAAAATAGTTCTCGAGAAAATAGAACACTGAACTGAAAGACGTATTCTGACATTTTCGATAGAAATGTAAGTTAGCTGTTGATACTATGAGTATGCATGTACTCAAGTACTTGAATGAGAGGACAAATGTACACGCTTACAACTTACAATATTTTTATTAAATAACATTTTATTAAAACATGCATAAACCTTTCAGTTGCGATTTGTAAATATATTTTACTATTGTTGTTCTCAGGGGCATATGAACAATCAGAAATGTGAGGAGATTCTAAATCTCATCAGCCTCTCTGTACAATATGAAAGAATATTGTTTAAAATAATTTTTAAGAATATGTGTTTTATTTTTTGAATATATGCTTTTAAGATGTGATATAATTTGAAAGAAAGCATATAAACTGAACTTTTTAGAAACATCTGTCAATCAATAATTTTTTATGATTGAACTTTAATACTAAAATGTAGCAACCATGTCAATGGACATGGTCAATGGACATTTTCATATTAAACTGAAGAATATGACTTCTGACAAACATTGGTACACTCAGCCAGAACCAAAGGATAAAAGCGTAAAATATCCCTTAATAGTGTCAAATATTATCTTACCTGAACAATTTCAGAAGCTTGTGTCACCTTACTGTCTACACTCTTGACTTGGTCACTAATCTTTTTAAATTGAGTTATTTCCAAAAATGAGGGGGGCACGTCCCAAATCTCCAATTAGTGTTTACAGTCTGATGCCACAGGAGAACATTTCTAAGCTCCAAAAATAACTTTTTAATCTCTAGTTCTTTAGAAAACCATCTATCACTACTGGTTTTTACCAGAAACCAATATTGAGTTGGGAAATGCATACTACTCATAATATCCTTACTACTTCTGCCATGTCCATCAATGGCAGAAATACAATTCTGAACTCGGCTCAATGCGCTGCAATTCAGCAAAACAATAACTCTGTTAATCTCTAAGAGTCTACTGTAACCAAATATGAAACATATAGCCAACTCAAGAATCCTATACAGCAAAATATGTGTTATATTATTCATATATATACTGTATATATATAATAAAACAGTTCTTTAAACCTACTGCATGATGCTGCAAAATACATTGAAGATCCTGTATTTTTAAGAGTGCAGTCAAAGAAAAAGATAAAATACAATGTTGGAGCAAAGGGTAAGATGAATTACCTAAAAAATGAAAAGAGTGATAAGTAATGGCCATTTATTGTTGTGTAATCCATGACAGACATCCCCATGTTCAAACCAGGGGCGGTTCTAGACAATTTTGACAGGGGGTTGTAGGGGGCAACTGTATTATACCTTAAATGTCCCCTGTACACATCTAAAACATAATTTGCTGATTTAATATGTGCAAACATGCATTTTTTAAAGACAACCAAAGATTCACCAAATTTTAGTCAAAAATGTCATTTTAAAATATATAAACAAACAAATGTTTCAATTAGTCTGTACACCTTAACATTCTGGCTTTACCCACAAACGTTAAGCCATGTTGTTATTTAGAATGACTAATACAGTAAAATGTTTAGGTAAAATTAATGATAGGCTACATCAAGATTTTATGTTAGAATTGATTCAGTAGTCTATGCTCAAGCAGTGTCCATAAGTCTATTTACCTGTTAGGAGCCCCAAAAATGGTGAGGGATGGATGATAATAGTGCCGAACAGTACAGGTCAAGGTAATCAAATGGTGATTTAATTAATTAAAATAATTAATATATCATGTGTGTGTTTTCACAAGGTATTAATTTGTGTGTGTCATACAGTAGTTGTAACGAAGCTGGCAAGGACAATGACGAAGATGACGAAGACATGAAGATGAACCCAAGTGCAGTTTATCGTGATAAATCCAAGTGTGAAATCAAAAACAAAACATAAACTAAACTTGACTTAACTATAAAACAAAACATAAACATGAGCTTGGCTTGGCTTGGCTAAACAAAGTTACATAAACACATTCACATACAATACTTGACAAGAGACAATAGAAACATGAGGGCTTAAATACACAGACAGGTAACAAGACAACCAGTGAACAGACAGTACTATAAACAAGATAACAAGACTAATAAACTAAAACCAATGACAAACTAGAACTGATAACAACATAATGAAACAATACACCAATGAAAACAAGACACATGAACATGGAGGGAAACATGAAATCTCATGACAAGGGACAGGATCTAGACTTTTCAAAATAGAAGGTGTGGCTGTGGCTGTGGCATGGCCTGGAGCTGACTCTGGCGCGGCTGTGGCATGACCTGGAGCTGACTCTGGCGCGGCTGTGGCATGGCCTGGAGCTGACTGGGAAAAAACCTCGGTGGTCGTGGACATGAGCAGAGACTTGGGAACAAAATTCTTTCTTCTCCTCCTCTTCCAGGAGGCCGAAGTTGGCAGTGCAGGCTCTGGGATGGACGAGGATGGCAGCGCTGGTCCTGGGACGGACGAAGCTACCAGCTCGTTGGCCGTGGCAGGTGAGGGCATTGGCTTGGACATCTTGGCCCTGTCTCCCTGTCTTTGCCCTGTTCCTCTCATCCCCTTTCCTCTTGTGCCCCCTTGAACTGCCTGTTTTCCCTTTTCCCCCCACACCCCATGGACAATTTTTGTTTTTTTCCTTTTTTTTCTGGAGCATCTAGAATCCACTCCTTAGAGGGGAGGGCTGCGTCACAATGCCCTGTGTTTTGCCTCTGTCATCTGTTCCCCATGGACTTCCCCATATACACTTCCCATAATTCCCTGCTCTGATCACTTCCAGCTGTTGCCCATTGTTCTCACATGTGTTCCATTCCCTCATTAGTCAGTGTGTTTTTAATGCCCTGTTGTTTGCTTAGTCCTTGTCAGTTGTTGTATGTGTTTTGACCAGTACCCTTCGTGAATGTTTCATTTGTTCCTGTGTTTTCCCATCTTGGATGTTTCTTTTGTTCCTGTGTTTACCCTGTTCATCTGTACTTTGTTTATTTTATTTGTACTTTTAACTTTTAAGCTGTACTTAGATCCTGCTCCTGTTCATTACAAGGGCGAGAAGCTAAAACATCTCTGGGATGCCATCTAGTCACAGTGTAAGTTTCACTAACAGAAACAAAGAAAGCAAAATGCCACAACTGACTTGTCATACATCTATAATACTGCATTTTACTGAAATACATAAAATACAGTAATATTAAAATAATGATAAAAATGATTTGGAATAATCTGTGTACTATTGTCAAACTACTTTAGCATTTTGAAAAGGAGCAGCTCACCAGAAAATTAAGGAATTGTTCACCTTCATACCACTCCACATCTACATGACTTTCTTGCTTCTGTGGTACAAAGTAGATTTTTGGAAGAATATCATAGCCACTCTTGTTCGTTTGATAAAGTCATTGTGATTGTGTGAGAAACAGATCAAAAATGTAAGTCATTATTCTCTGATAAATCCAATTTGTGAACAAATCATTCAGACGGTTTTGTGAATTTGATCAACTGATTCACTGAAAAGTTGCAACTCAAAATAGAGACTTGATGATGGATAGGAAATCTCTAGTCCTCCCAAGAACATGCTAAGGAGAACCATAGAGCAGATTTTCAGTGAATAATAACTTACATTTGAGTTTGTTTCTCACATAAACACTATAACATTGCTTCAAAAGACTCACTGTGCAGAATACACTGCACAAGTCACTACTTTTAAGATATTTCTAAGTTGCTTTTTTATTTTTTCATTTATTTATTTTAAGCTAGACAGCCTCATCATTCACTTTTTTATGTAGACAAGTGTTTCTCTGGATATTCTTCAAATAATTCATTCCAAGGCATGATGAAAGTCATATGGGTTTGTAGATTAATATGCATGCAAACATTTATGTGTAGGAGAACAACTGCACAGGCATGCGTAACCACATGTCTTACAGGAAGTTAAAGAGAAAAGAACTTGACCCCACTGGCATTTGTCATGACATACCCTTAGTACATAACTGGCTGTATAATCAACAACAAGTTTGTCTATCGGGTTTGGTATGATATGAGGTTGAGTCAATAATGACAATGTTTTTATTTTTGGGTGAACTATACTTTAAAGTGAATAAAGCATGGCCATTAAGATTAAAATATTTGTAAATCACCCAGTTTATTTTTTTTTTTTTATCCAACAGTTAGCAGATATTTTTGAAGTCAGGCAACAGAAGTCAGGATGAAGATGTCACAAAAAGATGTAAAACAACAACAACAAAAAAGTTAAACCTTTTAACCTTTTGTTAAATATCTCATCACACAGGTTTACAAAGGACATTAATAGCCTCCAGTGACCATTAGTAGCTGAACCTACTGGACAGACTCTCACAGTGATATGTGTATACATTTATAATCTGTCTAAACAAATCCAAAATAATGATTATTTTCAAATATTCCTCATCAACTTTTGCCAGGACTACAAATTTTAGCTTGAAACCAATTACTTGTATTTTCATCTGATGAGCAAAATCCTTCTGAATATAGTGACTTAAGATGCTTCATAAGACTTCAAGCAAACACTGTGGTAGACAGCAACAGGAAGTGGAAAATGTGCTCTGTGGTTTCACTGGTCTCCAGACAGCAGAACAAACTGAATCTTAATCTTATTAAATTAGAAGCAAAAGTGTACATACATTACATACAGTATAGAAGTCTAGATGCAAGCATTGTATTTAGGTGGTGTATTTGCATTTTCACTTCGTATTTTTAGAGTTAAACATTTACTTTTTCCTAAGCATTGGCTTCCTCTTTTCTTTTTTCAGCACCAGAGCCTCGGGACGCGTCATCGCCTCCCGATGCTGTAACACCTGCTCCACCCTGCTGCTCCACCCACCAGGTACGTCAAAAATAATCGTCCCCTTGGTGCCCCTAGCACGGAGCTTGGATGCATGGCTTTCACTTCCCAATCTGTCACGCTGGCTGGCCCAGACCATCCGACTTGGTTACGCAATTCAGTTTGCCAGGCCTCTGCCCCCCCTTCACGGGCGTCCGCTTTACCGCAGAACACGGCAAGCATGCCAAATCCCTGCGCGCTTAGATCGCTACCCTTTTACTCAAAGACGCGATAGAGCCTGTCCCTCCAACTGAAATGAAGAAGGGTCTCTACAGCCCTTACTTCATTGTACCCAAGAAAGGCAGCGGCTTACGACCGATCTTGGACTTGAGAGTTTTCAACCAGGCTTTGCACAAACTCCCGTTCAAAATGCTCACGCAAAATCACATCTTAACTTGCGTCCAGCATCTAGATTGGTACGCAGCGGTAGACCTGAAGGACGCGTACTTCCACGTCTCAGTGCTGCCTCGACACCGACCCTTCCTTCGGTTCACGTTCAAAGGCCAGGCGTATCAGTACAAGGTCCTCCCCTACGGCATGTCTCTGTCCGCTCATGTCTTCACCAAAGTCACAGAGGCAGCCCTTGTCCCGCTCCGAGAAGCCGGCATCCGCATACTCAATAACCTCGATGACTGGCTCATCCTGGCCCACTCCCGAGAGTTATTATGTGCTCACAGAGACCAGTTGCCCAGGCATCTCAGCTGTTTGGGGCTTCAGGTCAACTGGGAAAAGAGCATGCTCACCCCAGTTCAGAGCATCTCTTTTCTCTGCATGGAGTTAGACTCGGTCTCAATGTCGGCATGACTCACCAACGAGCATGCTCAGTCAGTGTTGAAATGCCTCGCCTCTTTCAGCCCGGGCGCAGCGGTTCCTTTAAAACTTTTCCAGAGGCTCCTGGGGCATATGGCATCCTCCGCGGTGGTCACGCCGCTGCGATTGATACATATGAGACCGCTTCAGCGCTGGCTTCAGACTTGAGTCCCGAGACGAGCATGGTGCCACGGCATGCACCGTGTGATAGTCACCCCCGCCTGCCGCCGAACACTCAAACCCTGGACAGATCTCTGCTTTCTTCGGGCAGGAGTACCCTTGTAGCAGGTGTCCCGACGCGTCCTGGTCACGACCGACGCCTCCAAATTGGATTGGGGTGACGTGTGCAACGGGCACGCAGCTGCGGGCCATTGGAAAGGGACCCGGCTGTACTGGCATATCAATTGCCTAGAGTTGCTGACTGTTTTCTTTGCCCTGTGGAAGTTTCTCCCATTAGTTCAGGACAAACATGTCTTTATCAGGTCAGACAGGACCACCGCGGTAGCGTACATAAATCGGTAAAACGCTCCCGCCACATGTCACGACTCGCCCGTCGTCTCCTCCTTTGGAACCAGCACCGACTCAGGTCGCTGTGTGCCACTCACATCCCCGGCAACCTCAATGTGGTAGCAGACACGCTGTCATGACAACGCTTGCCTGGCGGAGAGTGGAGGCTCCACCCCCAGGTGATACAGCTGATTTGGGATTGGTTTGGCAAGGCCCAGGTAGACCTGTTTGCCTCCCAGGGATCTCCCACTGCCCGCTCTGGTATGCCTGAACAGAGGCTCCCCTCGGGGCAGACGCACTGGCACACAGCTGGCCCTCGGGGCTGCGCAAGTACGCATTTCCCCCAGTGAGCCTTCTTACACAGGTGCTGTGCAAGGTCAGGGAGGATGAGGAACAAGTCACCCTATTGGCTCCTTACTGGCCCACCCGGGCCTGGTTCTCGGACCTGGTACTCCTCGCGACAGCCCCTCCCTGGCGAATTCCCCTGAGGTAGGACCTTCTTTCTCTGGGATGGGGCACACTCTGGTATCCGTGCCCAGACCTCTGGAACCTCCACGTCTAGCCCCTGGACGGGACACGGAAGATCTAGCTGGTCTACCACCTACCGTCGTAGACACGATCAACCAAGCCAGGGCCCCTTCTACCAGGCAACTTTACGCCCTAAAGTGGCACCTGTTCGCAAATTGATGTTCTTCCCAGACTGAAGACCCACAGAGATGCGCAGTTAGGTCAGTGCTCTTATTCCTACAGGAAAAGTTGGAAGGGAGGCTGTCCCATTCCACCTTAAAGTTGTATGTTGCCACTATCGCAGCTCACCACGACCCAGTATACAGCAAGTCTCTAGGTAAGCATGACTTAGTATTCAGGTTGCTAAGAGGTGCCTGGAGGTTAAATCCCTCCCGGCCAAGCCTGTTCCCCTCCTGGGATCTCTCGGTGGTCCTCGCCGGTCTTCAGAGATCCCCCTTCGAGCCACTAAAATCAGCCGGACTCAGGGCCCTCTCCCTAAAGACGGCCCTGCTGATCGCGCTCACCTCCATCAAGAGGGTCGGGGACCTGCAAGTGTTCTCTGTCAGCGACACTTGCCTGGAGTTCGGTCCGGCTTGGGCTATGTGCCCAAGGTTAATACCACACCCTTTAGAGACCAACTAGTGAACCTGCAAACGCTGCCCCGGGAGGAGGCAGGGCCAGCCCCTTCGTTGCTTTTCCCGGTACGTGCCTTGCATACCTACGTGGACTGCACACTGAGCAGTTCTTTTTCTGCTTTGGCGGGCAGCGGAAAGGGAATGCTGTCTCCAAAAAGAGGCTCTCCCACTGGCTGGTGGACGCCATCCTGTTGGCCTACCACACCCAGGAGTGTTGCGTCCTCGTGGGCACTGGCTAGGGGCACCTCTCTGGCAGACATATGCAGAGCTGCGGGTTGGGCAACACCCAATACCTTTGCGAGGTTTTACAACGTGAGGGTTGAGTAAGTCTTGTCCTGTGTTTTCTCAGGTCCGAGCCGGTAGAACTCGGTACATGCTGACGGTCTGACCAGGTGAATCGCTTGCGCCTAGCGCCCTTTCCCTCGGCCAAGGTAAAACAGTGTGCTTATCCCTCCCAGGAGATCCCACTCACTCAGCTCCCTGGATGACTCCTGCCTAGCCCTGTGGGTCTGCAATTCATCAGAGGAATTCGCCGACCCAATCCACTGTGGGTATCTCAAATCTACCCTGCACTGGTAAAGGTGGTCCACAGATCAGGCCTCCTACACAGACTCCTCCTGTGTGTATTTTCCACGGTATGGTCCCCTTACAAGCAGATCCGCGTCTCCCTTAGTCAGTTCCCGCTGCCCTCCGGTCGCCGCGTTGTAGCAACTCCCCCGTCCTTGAGGCTGGATCTACCACCACGCCATTCTTTCCCACATGTGACCGAAGAGGCCCATGTGATGTATTTTGCCACGTTACCTCCCCCTTCCTGGGCAGGTGTGGTCTCTGCAGGGTCTTTTCCCCCTGAAAGAATAGGAAAATGGGTAAGACCCCCTTCCCATGATGCGGTAAGGGCCCCAGCCGTTTGGCTCTATGAGAGAAACATAGAGAGACAAGAGGCAGTGTGCTTATCTAGGCTAGGCTCGGCCGTCCCAGGTTGGCAAGCATCGCCTTGTTCCCCTTGGGTAACTAGAAGGATTCTCTTTTATGGGGCATTGGGGAAGGGTACGTGCAGTCTGACACAGATGGTCGTCCTGGCACGTGAAATACCTGCCCGCTCCTGTGTCAGCAGAACACGTACACGGCTCAGCCCATGGCATGATTTGAAGTGGACCCCTAGTGTCGCTTCTTCGACACGACGTCGAAGTGAGCGACAGACGGGGAAAGTCTAGGTTATGTATGTAACCTCCGATCCATGATGGAGGGAACAAGACGTCGTGTCCTCCCGGCCACATCGCTGAGCCGAGCCGCTGAGGTGGCCGGACACTCCTGGCTCCTCAGAAAAATCCTGAATGAACTCATAGTATTTCCTCGCCTTTATACCCGTATGTCCGGGGGCGGGGTATGGAAATACTGTCTGCCAACTTCTCATTGGCCTTTTTTCATGCATCAGAGGCATATTCGGCACTCAAGAGGGACCCCTAGTGTCGCTTCTTCGACACGACGTCTCATTCCCTCCATCAGGGATCGGAGGTTACATACGTAACCTAGACGTTTTGTTTAGTATTTGTCAGTCCTTGAATGGTAATGTTTGAAAAGTAATGTTTGATGTTAAGATTTGTTGTCTGTTTCCACTCCAGCATTTGTTCTACTCCAGTTAGTGTAATATTAAAGGATTCAAAGATTCTACTCCTGCTTCTCCTCTCTTCCACTCCTTGGGCACCAAACATTACAATGTCATCGTTGAGCACAAAATGTTTTCACAATTTTTCCCTTGGTGTAAAAAAAAAAAAGAAAGTCATATGAGGTCATAACAACACAGGGGTGATTAAACAGTGACTGAATTTAAATTTTGTGAACTAATCCTTTAAGTCTTCCTTGTTCCTGGAATCCCTTCAATCAGGGTTTGCGACAGGTTTCTGAACATGTGAACTTGTGCACAACAAAGGTACCAGTGCAAGTTGAAATGACCACACAGCATGTTCAAAGTTCAGGAAATGAATGTATCATGTTTTATTCCTCACTAATCCCAAGGATTCAAGTGGCAGGTTGTCATCAGTTATACATTGAATTTGATGTTTTAATTCTTTATGAATTTTCATTATTAAACATAGTAAACATTTAGCTATTTAGAGCTTTTAGCTCTCTTTCACTTGTCTTAGTGAAACAATCAGCATTATCACATTTAGTATGTAGTGCAGCGCAACATGTGTTTGTGTCCATATTTGTTCTTAAAAAAATTTAGGAAACCACAAATAATTTGAAATTGGATGAATGTGTCCAATCTGAATAACTAAGTTTACTTTTAGTAAACAACATAAAGACACAACGAGAAGGTTTCCCCATGTGAGTCTACCCTCCCTAGCAACCAGGCCAATTTAGTTGCTTAGGAGACCTGGCTGGAGTCACTCAGCATGTCCTGGATTCGAACTCACAACTCCAGGGGTGGTAGTTAGCATCTTTACTAGCTGAGCTACCCAGGCCCCTAGAATTGCGCTCACCATTGATCATGTGAAGAGGATTACGTTCTAGTTTTAACGCAGGATAATAACCTGTGTCTCTGAAGTCTATAAAATGCGTCGCACCTTCGAACCTCCGAAGGCTGTAAAATGTAAAATCAGTCACACCACAGGAAAATGTTTGAATTAAATAGTTTTACTTTAACTTACTTTTTGTTTCTCCACCATGACAGTAGTTATCTTGAAAGAGAAATCTCACCTTAGCTCTCGGTTCACTCTAATGTCTGCTATAGCACCCCTTTCAGCAACGCTGAGAATGCAATTTGTATTTGCATTAGATTATGATTTGCACTCATACACATTTCAGAATGCAACGATGTGTGAAATCAAGCTTGTGTTGCAAGATATTTCTGCATTTATGTAGCGTATGATTCGGCCCTTAAAGGAATTTTCATGGTTCAATACAAGTAAAGCTCAATCGACAGCATTTGTGACATGATGTTGATTACCACAAAAAATTTATATTGACTATCCCATACCTTTACTTAAAAAAATAAAGTAAAAATGGGTTACAGTGACGCACTTACAATGGAAGTAAATGTGGCCATTTTTTGGAGGGATTCAAGGCAGAAATTTGAAGCTTGTAATTTTGTAAAAGCACTTACATTAATTCTTCTATTAAAACTCATGTATTATTTGAGCTTTAAAGTTGTTTAAATTGAATTTTACATGCTGTGTTAATCCTGGAACATCTCTTGGTGGTGGGGCAGTGGTCAGGGACGTGTTTCTGCCATCCCCTGCTGCTGGACACCAGATCCTTTCTATTGCCTTTCATCCTTGCTTTCCCACCAAGACATTCCTCCTTTCTCATTGAATATCACCTTTCTTCTTTCAATATTCAATATTTCAATATTCATCTTTCTGAGCTGACATGCACCTGACTGGCCACCAAATGTTTGGAATAATGTACAGATTTTGCTATTTCGGAAGGAAATTGGTACTTTAATTCATGAATAATGGCATTCAACTCACAAAGATAACAAACTATAGTCAGGACATTACTGATGTTAAAAACAGCACCATCACTATCTGAAAAAAATATTTTTGATCAAATCTAGACATGGCCCATTTCCAGCAGCTATCACTCCAACAACTTATCCTTGAGTAATCATGCTAATTTGCATTTTTGTTACTAAAAATCACTTGCCATTATATTAAACACAGTTGAGAGATGTTTGGTTCATTAAATTAAGCTTAACATTGTCTTTGTGTTTGGTTTTGTGTTGCCACTATATGCAATAGACTGGCATGTGTTAAGGTCAATATTAGTTCACAAATGGCAAAAAAGAAACTGCTTTCTCTAGAAACTCATCAGTCAATCATTGTTTTGAGGAATGATGGATACAAAGGTGTACACTACAATCTTCAATGACAAAGGACAACTGGCTCTAACAAGGACAGGAAGAGGATAAGAACATCTGAGTCTATAGTTTGAGAAATAGATGCCTCACATTTCCTCAGCTGACAGCTTCATTGAATTCTACCCGCTCAACACCAGTTTCATGTACAACAGTAAAGAGAAGTCTCAGGTGTGCAGGCCTTATGGGAAGAATTGCAAAGAAAAAGCCACTTTTGACAAAAAGACAAAGAAAAGGTTCAAAAAGGAAAGGTTAGATTGGGAAAAGAAACAGACGTTGGACAACAGATAATTGGAAAAGAGTGTCATTGATTTTAACCCTTTTGTAGGATCAGCTAGACTTTAAAGTGAGTGAGAAGTGCCAAACAAGACAGCCACGTCTATGGTAAGTGCCACAGGAAGTGTGGGGTGAAATGTCACCTGAGTATCTTGTCAAACTGACAGCTAGAGTGTCAAAGATCTGCAAAGCTGTTTAATGAGAACTCTTTAAAAATCTGTTAATGTGTTTTAATATTTAGAGAACAGGGTGGCTGAGTGTGTACGCATGTATGACATTACACAATTTAATTATGTAGTAAATAACATACATATAATTGCTAAAAATCTAATTAAATTCTGTTATATTTCCCTGTAAATTTCACCCCCCCAAAAAATCTGCTTTTTTAGATAGTTCTTGGCAGCTTCTCCTTTTATGTTCAAAACATTGCTGAATTTGTGCAAGTTTTGTAAGCTTTATGAATTAAATCCTTAAAATATGTACTATTGTTTAATTTAGATATTTGCAGATGGTATATTATATACATTTTATTGTTGCAGTACTTCCATTTTTATCATTAGCCAACTGTTAAGTTACAGGGAAAGAAGAGAGAGGAGGAGCATGAAATGCACAGCACTTCATGTTCAATGTCATGCTCTCACTTGCTTCTGCTGAACCTGATAACTAGGGTAGTGGTTTACTTAAGACTATTTTGCTCACTGGTCTATTATTGTGGTATCACAATGGCATGTAACAACAAAAAATGGTAGTTTACATGTCTCAGATGGGGAAATGTTTAATGTTTTACTGCCAGCTCAAGTTATTGGAAAAAAATGTATGATGACTTATTTTCAATCCATCTTGATTTAAATCAAAATAGCAAGCGATTAGTATTCACCATCACAGAAAAGGTCTGCTGCAACAAAAAAAATGTGTTCAAACAGGGAATCGATCATACAAATGTGTGGTTTTCACAATACAGGAAACGTCAATAATATGTTCAGACCTCAAACCATAGACTATGCCTTATTTTTTGGTAAAACTAGGGCGCCACTATTATCAAACATGAATGTGCACCACTTCCGGTATAACCCACTTCCAGTTAGTTTAGCTATACAAAAATACTACATTATTGATTACAGACATGTTACCATCATTAATGATTTTCATGAACTCATTGGTTTTAAATGCAGATAGTTTAAACATTTATCGCATTTTGTCATCGTTTTATCACACTGTTGCATAGGCTAAATGTTGCACACTGTTGCACAGGCTGCAGAATTATGTTGGCATTTGTGGAGTTGCATTAGCATGGTTTTGGTCATATTTATCAGACCGCTACCACTTTGTCTATGTAAATGAGGAATTGTCAAACCAAACAATAGTAAAATATGGAGTGCCACAGGAATCAGTTTTAGGGCCTCTGCTTTTCTCCAGGTATATGCTTCCCCTGGGAGATATTATCAGGAATCGTGGAATAAGTTTCCACTGTTACGCCGACGATACCCAACTTTATATTTCTTCAAAACCTGATGAGATTTCACAATTCTCGAAATTAGCAGAGTGCATCAATGAAATAAAAGATTGGATGGCCAAAAATTTCCTTCTACTCGATTCTGACAAAACAGAGGTACAAATTATTGGACCAAAAAACTCTAAAAATAAGCCACTACAATATAATTTGACGGATGGATGTACTATTACATCAACTTCAACAGCGAAGAACTTAGGTGTAATATTTGATACCAATCTGTCCTTTGAAAATCAAATCACCAATGTTTGTAGAATAGCATTCTTCCACCTAAGAAATATTGCTAAATTAGGACACATGCTCTCTGTTGCAGATGCCGAAAAACTAATTCATGCGTTCATGACCTCAAGACTATATTATTGTAATGCATTACTGGGTGGATGTCCAGCAAGATTAATAAATAAACTTCAATTGGTTCAAAATGCAGCAGCCAAAGTGCTTACGAGAACCAAGAAATATGATCATATTAGCCCCATTTTATCATCGTTACATTGGCTACCTGTTAAATTCCGTATTAACTTTAAAATTCTGTTAACTACATAGCTTTGAATGGTCTAGCTCCGCAGTACTTAAGTGATCTTCTACCATGCTATATTTCATCATGTTAATTAAGATCACAAAATTCTGACATGTTAATAGTTCCCAGAATATCAAAATCAACAAAAGGAGGAAGATCCTTTTCATATTTGGCTCCTAAACTATGGAATAGTCTCCCTAACACTGTTCGAGATGCAGACACACTCTCTCAGTTTAAGTCTAGACTAAAGACTCATCTATTTATCCTCCAACCCACAATTAGTCTGCTTTAGTTAGGTCTGCTGGAACCAGAAACCAGAAACTTTGATCATGATCTATAACTCTGCAATAAATTTAATGACATCTATGCTAATATTATTTTACTTGTTTCCATGTCTCAACCTCGGGACTCCTATCCTGAGGTCACCAGAACCAGCTGGATCCAGCACCATTCCTGCTTCGTGTTGGACTCCACTGCTACATGTCGCTGAATGATGATGACTAAATGCAGCCGGTGCCAGCCAAACATCACTTCACACTATTACAATGGACTTCAGAGGATGAACTGATGCCAACTCCAACCTGCTTCACCTTGGTCTATTGATGGACTACGATCTTGAAATGGAATGCATAGACTAACTATAGCCAACAAAAGCCTTCATCAGCCAATTAACATGGACAATTGCATCTATGTGAACTTCTGCAATTAATACAGGATGGACTTCAAAGACATTAGTCATTAATCTTGCAGTTCAAACAAAATCGATGTGTAAACACTGGCCCTTAACACTTACTTAGTTTAATCATTTTAAACCATGACTTGCACTATATATAAGTAATATTGTCATTATAGTCATGATGTTAGCCAGAAGGGAACTGGCACCCACAGTGATTCTGGTTTCTCCCAAGGTTATTTTTCTCCATTAATCAACATTTTATGGAGTTTTGTGTTCCTTGCCACAGTCGCCTTCAGCTTGCTCACTGGGGCAATAAATACAATTATTATTTAATTATTTTTAAACATGATAAAGAATCGTATTTTATCTAATTACACAATGATGATTCTTCAGTCAGAAGCACTGTGACGACAGGCAATGAGAGAGGATCTAAGTGCAGCTCTTTATTTAAACAAAAACAAGAAAACTAGGAACAAAGAAAACCTCAGGGAACTTGCAAAACATAAAATAACAGACAAATGGACAGGGGGGAAACAAGGGCTTAAATACACAAGGGAAAACTAGGAACACCTGGGGAAACAATCAGGGAATGGGAGACAATCAGGGGAAAACCAATCAAAAAATGGAACTACAAAGGTCTACAAGAACCAAACAGGAAACAGGAACTAAACAGGAATTTCAACATAAAAGCACAGAACAAAAGTCAACAGAATTTGACATAATGCCTGATCTTCTGTAAAGCTGCTTTGAAATGATGTGTGTTGTGAAAGGCGCTATACAAATAAAATTGACTTGGCTTGACTTGACTAAATAAGAGATCAGGCACAGACAGGACAGTCGTGAGTTCTGTTGACATGCCCCCACAAATTTTACACAAACAGTAGAAAGACACGGACAAATGCTGCTTTAACTTTCTTTGCACTAAAACGGTATCTGGTTTCATCTTAATAATAAATGCATTTTACTCTCTGTTTGTTGTGTCTTGCTAAATAAATAAACTCAATGAAGGACGCAGTGGCAATACATCGAATATCCACAATATAGTTATGATGATTTTGCTGACGATATACAATTCAACAATATTGTGAATATCGCAATGATTTTAATGAGTCATTTATTTGGCCATTAAGTTTCATAGAGTGCATCAGTAGGCAAATTTCACAGTCCATTTTTCATGAACCAAAAAAGGCAAAAAGGCTATAATGTATGCAATGTTAATTGTATATTTGCAGTTAGAACATGTAAAATACAATATATTTCGCCTGTAGTGGAAATGTGTATACTAGGTAGCTATAATGAACAATCATCTTAACCTGTTTCACACTGATCTTCATGTTGCTCTCTTGAGCTCAGTGGTTCTTAGTGGTTTCCCACTCTCACGTAACCACTTCTCTTGTTCCTGTCTGCACACTCTCTTCAGTAGATCAGAAGTGCTTTAAAGTGCTGAAAGAGTTTGTGGCTTATTTCTACCTCACATATTAAATTGGACTTCTTGTTATGGAGGTTTTTCAAACCAGGATTCTACATCTGAATCTCGGTGTAATCATTACTCTACTGATCTATGCAGGTACTGCTTTAATGTTGTAAAACTGTTTTTGTCATTGATTGTTTAGTTTTCTGTCATCTAGAAAGTGGCACAAAGTCACAAGTCTGTCCGATAGGGTTGCAGACAACAGGGTTAAAACAATGATAAATGCAAATAATAAAATCTTGCGTTGTTACTTGTTACTTGTTAAAACTTGTTGCAAACTTGTTAAACGTTACAGGCTGTGCATTCAAACCAACTTCTTATAAACTTTTGTGCAATGATACAGCTAATTTTAATACAATATTTGGCCAAGAGTTTATTCCATTTGTTAGGTTGGTATATCACACTTCTGATATTGCTTATGCATTTACAAAAGTGTCATGTTAGTAAGGTTGTATATTGTTGGGCCTATGTAATTCATGGTAAAATAATTGAATTTCATTAGATGATTCTAATGACAAATCTGGTAATGAGTCACTTCTTGAATGTAACTTCAATGTAAAATTTGGGTCCTGAAGCAAAACCAGCTGAGAAAACTGCTCTATATGTCTTTGATGTTCTTGTGTCTGTTTGCAGTGACTATGGTCATGAGCAGTTTATGGGTCTTTTGAGCTTTTGTATGTGTGCATTTTTGGTGTTTGATGACCATGTTTTCACAATTTTAATACCCAGTACAGTTATTGAAAAACATGCAGTGACTAAGGTCTGTGTTTTCATCAGGTTCTTCCAAATCCACTCAAGAGCAAAAGATTAAGCAGCACATAAACAAAACTGTCTTTGTGGGAGAAAAAGTTGCTCTTCACTGCAACGAAACTCCTGATGATGAAGATTTCACATGGAAAATCAACAACTTTATTATTTTTCGCAGTGATGCACACAGTAAAAATATTATGAAAAACTTCACCTCAGAGAGGATGTTAGTTGACCCAGAAGTTCCAAGGGAGTTGAAAATATCTAAAATACAAGTGTCTGATGCAGGCAATTATACCTGTTATCCAGCCGCAATGAGATGGAAATTGACAATAATAGGTTATTCCATGCCTTATTGTATTGGATGTTCTATAATTATGTGAACAATTACAGTGCATATATTCCATAGTGCAATAAGTACTGGTTGACTGATATCAGATTTGTTTTTCTCTCTCTTAGAGTCACTCAATCAAAAACACTTGTACATAGTAGGCTCATGTTCTGGAGTTATAATGTGCTTGGCAATCAGCCTCAGCATCTGGATTCACAGGTGAGTGATCGACACATGATGAACTATACAAATAACAGAGGGTGTCAAGTGGACAATTATTAATTCCAGGTTTCATAAGTTTTAATCAAGAAGTGATAGTGACTATTTTAATTTTATATGCAAATGTGTTATACATCATGATATAACATACATATGTTCCAGCTATATTCCATTGTCTCTGCTAATTTAAACAAAATCAAAGGTGAAAGTAGACAGATGCATACAACTCATTACTATTTTGAGTTACATAATATGATATATTGTTATTTATTATACATTAATATGATATATTTACAGGATCTGCAAAAATAACGCAGATTCAGGTCACAGAGAAACAGTACAGTATGTGAGTTGAATCTTTTCTTTTACACAAAGAGCTTTCATGGTAGTTAATTTTTCTATTTATAAATACAATTATTATTTTTCAGAAATAAGTGATGATTTCATTTCTCATTTCATAGTCGCAGTCACCAAACAGAGGAATGATACAGACTCAAAACAGTCACTACTTTGAGAGATACAACTCAGTGTATGGACAATTGTGAAAAACGAAACTGACGATTACCAAAATGTAAGAACTTTCTGGAATATATATATGTATTTGTTGAATTCATCATTTTGGGCATCACCTCAAATTATCTTGCTCTGAAATTCTTTTATCAAGATGTGATTTTTATAGTAATAGGATACTGCAAACAACCCTTTTCGTGTGCTTTTTTATTTTATTTTAGAGGAAGCAAATATAAAGCTTAGATAAATGATTAGTCTATATGACCAGGGTTTTCAACATGGGGGTCTGTGGACCCCTGGAGGTCCATAAGGGTACTGCAGTAGGTCTGTGCATAGTGTTATAACAAAAAAATATATACAGAATATTTGTATTTAAAGACAAATATTGTAAATATTTCTTAATTTATGGATACTTTATTTTTAAATAGTAGGTTCCTGGGTTAACTGACATACTGGGTAAGTGGTCCCTGTCCAGGAAAATGTCAACAACCCCCTGTCTAACTACAGATGGAAATCTTAATGCAAAAAACATGTGATATTAACATAACTGTCTAACTCTCACTCTTTAAATTATGTCTCAGTGTATGTCCCTAAGGAAACTGTTAGATTTAAATCAAGCGTTTTGGCAATTCACATTTTTAGGCCCTTCGCTGGGTGGAGGATGTTCTGCCTTCAAGACAGATAGAGTAAATGACAGTTTTTAAAGTATTATGCCACATGAGAAATAAATATGATGATTGAGTAGTGATGAGCGATACCACTTATTTTCTTTTTGATCCGATACCAAGTACTTTTAGGACTCGATATCGATACCAATTCCTCTAATAAGTTTAATTTTTACAAATTCTTTGGATAAAATTTGTAAATTAAACGATTACTTAAATGTTTTCAGATATTTATATGCCTCAGCAGAAAATTATTAGGCTGCTTTGTTTATCTTTTAAAAATGTGTAAGTATAAGCAACATATAAAACCACAAAATTAACCATGTATATTATTATATGGTTACTAAAACCAAGTTACAATATTGATACTACAGTAATGCTGTAGCAAAACGTCTCGATTACGTATGTAACCTCCGTTCCCTGATGGAGGGAATGAGACGTCGTGTCAAAGAAGCGACACTAGGGGTCTCTCTTAAGCGCCAAATGTGCCTCTGATCTATGAAAAAAGGCCAATGAGAGCTGGCGAACAGTATTAGCATGCCCCGCCCCCGGATAAAGGCGAGGGAAATACGCTCGTTCATTCAGGATTTTTCTGAGGAGCCGGGAGTGTTCCGGCCACCTCAGCGGCTCGGCTCAGTGACGTTGCCGGGAAGAAACGATGTCTCGTTCCCTCCATCAGGGAATGGAGGTTACATACGTAACCGAGACGTTCCCCATCTGTCGCTCATGTCGACGTCGTGTCGAAGAAGCGACACTAGGGGTCCACTTCAAATCACGCCATGCGCTGAGCCATGTACGTGTGCTGCTGACACAGAAGCGGGCAGGTATTTCATGTGCACAAGCGACCAACTGTGTTCAGGCTGCACGTACTCTTCCCCAATGCCCCAAAAAAGTAGTTGGAATCCTTTCGGTTACCCTAGAGGGGAACAAGGCGACACTTCCAACTAGGGAACGGGCCAAGCCTGTCCGGGCCTCTTTTCTCTCTATGTTTTCTCGGCATAGAGCAAGAGCAGCCGGGCCCTTACTGCATCGTGCGAAGGGGGTCTTACCCGAATTCCTATTCTTTCAGGGGGAAAAGACCCTGCGGAGGCCACACCCACCTGAAAGGGGAGGTAGAGGTGGCAAAATACATCACATGGCCTCTTCGGTCACATGTGGGAAGAATGGCGCAGTGGTAGATCCAGCCTCGAGGAGGGGGGAGTTGCTACAACACGGTGACCGGAGGGCAGCGAAGGACTGGCTAAGGGAGACGCGGGTCAACTCGTAAGGTGACCGTACCGCGGAAGTACACACAGGAGGAGTCCAGGTAGGAGGCCTGATCTGTGGAGCACCTATTCCAGTAGGGGTAGCCTTGGGTACCCATAGTGGACTGGGTCGGCAAGTTCCTCCGCTGAACTGCGGACCCAAGAGGGGTAGGGAGGAATCGACCAGGAACCTAAAAGGGGTCTCCTGGGAAGAAGGCGCACTGTTTTACCTCGGCAGAGGGAAAGGGCGCTGGACGCAAGCGATTCACCCGGTCAGACCATCGACGTGTACCGAGTTCTACGGGCTCGGACCTGAGAAAACACGGGACGAGACTGACTCAACCCTGAGATTGTAAAATCTTGCAAAGGTGTTAGGTGTTGCCCAGCCCGCAGCTCTGCAAATATCTGCTAGGTAGGTGCCCCTAGCCAGTGCCCATGAGGATGCCACACTCCTGGTAGAGTGGGCTCAAACCCGTAGGGGGGGTGGCACGGCCTGGGTGTGATAGGCCAACAGAATGGCGTCCACCACCCAGTGGGACAGCCTCTGTTTGGAGACAGCGTTCCCTTTCTGCTGTCCCCCAAAGCAAACAAAGAGCTGCTCAGAGCGTCTGAAGCTCTGGGTGCATTCCAGGTAGGCACGCAAAGCATGTATCGGACACAGCAGTGAGGGGGCTGGGTCTGCCTCCTCCCGGAGCAGCGCTAGCAGGTTCACTACCTGATCTCTGAAGGGTGTGAAAAATATTCAGATAATTACAATGCATTACATTCTTAATCGTTGATAAGATAATACAAAAAGCGGCTTTAGAATACAACGTATTGTTTACTACCATATTATTGATCATAAGTCAATCATTGTCATACAGTTCACAGATATCCATTTCACAAGTGAATTTGTCAATCAGTTTGAGATTTATTATGAGGGCTTGTTTACCGTCAATTTACACCTACGTCAGATATTTGTTTTTTGTTTTTTAATTAATGCTTACAAAACGTTTACATCTAGTGCCAAGAGGTATATTAAAACAAACAACAACAAAAATGAAAATGAATAAACAGTTTAATAAAAATATCAAATTGTTTACATATTTCAAAACAATTTACAGCTTTCTTGTTACTCAAATTGGAAATTGTTGGTATTGCTGAACCTCTGAATTAAACATTAAAACTAATGGTTTATAACCACCATACTTGCATTTATGAATATTAAACTTTACCAACAAAAGCAGAAAATATATCAAATAATATTCCTTATGAAGAGACGTGTCATAGCTAAAAAAAACAAATAAAACATAAAATAATTATTTATGGGTAGTTTCCAAATTTTGCACCATCTCAATCCAGCGTCAGATATGCTTGTGTAGTGTCTCTGGTTGCATCTAAACATAAAATGTTTAGGTCACTGTTTCAAGTTAAATATAGTTTAATACTCAATCTTTAAACACATCTTGAAATCCCTTAGTTCGCATTTGCGCTCCTTCAAGTGTTTTGAACACAAGAACGTGATGGATGTTTATGTTGTTCTGCCTATTGAAATGTTTTCTTCACTGTACAAGCTTGCATTTCTCAGGACTCTTCCTTTCATCCGGTGCGATTAAAATGCGTACATTTTTTTTAATGTGTTATTTTTTGTCAAATTAATTGCACTGGGGGGGGCGCTGTTGGACACTGAGCATGTAGGACGTGTCTCCCGTTTGCTCCGCGAGTTTGTGTTTATTTGTAACTTTTTAACACAGTTTTTTTTTCACTAATTTGGCCGGTGTGCATTTGCGACAAGTACTTGAAACAGTTTTGGTGTGTTTTGGGGGAATTTCAACCGACAATGGCAGCTGTGCTTGGAAACTCGGCTCGCACAGGCCGTGCTAAGGCCTCTCCCTCGACTGAGCCCGCATCTCCGCCGAAGGTGGTCACGGACCCAGAGTGTGCGCCTAATTTGGATCACCTCCGGTCTATGTTAGACCAGTTGAAAGGGGACATTTGCGGCAAAATAGACTCGCTGTCTTGCGAGCTTCGTGCGGACATTTCTTCGGTAAGAGAGGAGCTTAGACACGCAATTGAACCGATGCAACAAAAACTTTTTTTTTTAGCTATCACAGAGTTTCACTGGATTCAACAGTTTCCACGCTGAAAGCCGAGGTTAAACTGCTGACCGACAAATGTGAGGACCTGGAGGGTAGAGCGAGGAGGAACAACATACGGCTGGTAGGTGTGCCGGAGGGGGCTGAAGGTGTGCGCCCAACCAAATTTATTGCCCAGCTGCTGATGGACTCCCTCGGCCTGGAGGAGTTTCCCCTGCTCGATCGTGCGCATCGCACACTTCGATCCAAGCCCAGTGATGGTAAACCACCCCGACCCTTTGTGATTCGTGTGCACTTATTTCACGTGAGGAATGACATTTTACGCCGGGCTAGCGAGGCTCCTCTTCTCCATCAAGGCAAGAGACTGTTTCTCTTTCCTGATTATACTTCGTCAGTTGCAAAGTAACACGCTGCATTCACGGACGTTAAACGTCTGTTACATTCGTGTTCTGGAGTGAAGTTTGGATTGAGGTTTCCCCCGACTTTGAAGATCACTCTTCCCGGTGGAGTTACACACACCTTTGAGGACCCAGCCACTGCAATGGACTTTGTCAAGGTGAACTTAAAGTCTGGTGTCTCTTCTGGAGCTACAGTTTGAAAGCGGCTGGCAGTTTATTTGGTAAACTGGGGGTTAATTTAATCCGGTTTCTGATGTTAAGCTGCCCTGCTTTAAGTTCGTGTCACTTGGACTTGAGTCACTTTTCATATTTTGCTACTGTGTTTGTTTACATATTTATTTCATGCTTAATTACAAACTCGCATGAGCACTACTGGTTTGTGCTGTTAGGATGTTTTTGGTAGTTTGTGGGATTTGCACGTGTCTTGTTTGGGAAGACGCTTCAGCTCGTGGGGTGGTGGGTGGGTGTGTGAGGAGTTCTCCTTTTTTCTTTCGTTGTGTGTTTTGTGTTTTGTTTAATCAGGTCGCCCATGTTTTAATTTATTTCTGTGACTGTTATACATTCCATGCTGCAGTATACACTAATACTTGACTAGCATGCAGCAGTCTAGGATGCCACGACAATCAGGGACTGGACTCAAATTTGTTAGCTGGAATTGTAATGGTCTAAATCAGCCTATTAAACGTAGCAAAGTTCTTCACCATCTTCAACAATTAGGAGCCCATATTGTTTTCCTTCAAGAAACTCACTTAAAATCTTCCAGCCATATCAGATTAAAGGGGAGGTGGGTCAGTCAAGTTTTTCATTCTAGTTTTAATTGTAAATCTAGGGGTGTTGCAATTTTGATTCACAAATCGGTTCCTTTTGTGTGCTCTAAGGTAATAGCTGACCCCAATGGAAGGTTTGTGTTTGTAACGGGACAGCTATATAGTAATTCTGTGATTCTGGCTAATGTGTATGGTCCAAACTGGGATGACGACAACTTTTTCCATCAATTGTTCGCCAAATTACCTGACATGTCCACACATCTACTTATTATGGGGGGTGACTTCAACTGTTGGCTTAATCCGGAATTAGATCGTTCTTCTACTAGACCAGGAGTGCTCTCAAAGTCTTCTAAGACCATTTTATCCTTTATGGATGAGTTCTCGGTCTCTGATCCATGGCGCTTTCTTAATCCATTTGGTAAAATGTATTCTTTTTTCTCTCATGTACATCACTCCTTTTCTCGTATTGATTATTTTCTCCTGGACAACCGCTTTCTCCATTTTGTTCATTCTTGGTCTTATGATACTATTCTAATATCGGATCATGCTCCGACCACACTGGAGTTATTCATACAGGAGCGTGAACGTACGTGCCCCTCTTGGCGTCTCAATACGCGCCTGCTATCTAATGAGGATTTTGTTAAGTTTGTTTCTAATCAAATTGAATTTTTTCTTACTACCAGCAGTACTCCAGGGATCTCAGCCTCCCTTCTTTGAGAGACTTTGAAAGCATATATTAGAGGTGAAATTATTTCATACAGCAGCTATGAGAACAAACAAAGGAAAAAAAAATTAAAGGAATTGAGGTTACGTATCTCCCAGCTTGATAATATCTATGCTTCCTCCCCATCCCCTAACATATATAAGGATCGTCTCACTCTTCAGGCTTATTTTCTATGCAATCTGGAAAATGTCCAGGCCCGGATGGTTTTCCGACGTAGTTTTACAATACCCTTTTTGACAAATTAGCACCAGTTTTGATAGAAATGTTCAATGAATCTCTTACTCTTTCTAAATTACCTCAGACTCTAAATCTGGCCTCCATATCATTACTCTTAAAAAAGAATAAGGACCCTCTGTCTTGCTCAAGTTATCGTCCAATTAGTCTTTTGTCTGTAGATGTAAAACTTCTGTCCAAATTATTAGCTATGCGACTGGAATCAGTTTTGCCTTTGATAATCTCTCCTGATCAGACAGGTTTTGTCCAGAACAGACATGGGTTCTTTAATCTCAGACGTCTTCTCAATGTTGTTTATAATCCTTCTACGTCAATGGGGCCGGAAGCCGTAATCTCATTAGATGCGGAGAAGGCTTTTGACAGAGTGGAGTGGAACTACCTTTTCTACGCTTTGGAGAAATTTGGTTTTGGCCAGGAGTTCATTTCTTGGATTAAGTTGCTCTATTCATCCCCTATGGCTTCAGTCAGAACTAATGACACCCATTCAGATTATTTCCCTTTGTACCGCTCCACTCTCAGGGCTGTCCTCTGAGTCCTCTTTTATTTGCTGTTGCTATTGAACCTCTGACTATTGCGCTTCGTTTAGAGCCACGCATCACTGGAATTACAAGATTTCGTCTTGAACAGAAGGTCTCCCTCTATGCCGATGACTTATTACTATATGTGTCCAATCTCTCTATCTCAGTTCCAGCTGCTCTTGACATCCTTAGTTCATTTGGTCAGATTTCAGGTTATAAACTAAATTTGGACAAGAGTGAGCTGTTTCCTTTAAATCAAAGTGCCCAAAATGCTGCTCAGGGTTTCCCATTCAAAATTGTTCCATTTGGCTTTAAATACCTTGGTATCCGAATCTGTGACCGATTTGAAGATTTGTTTGATTATAATTTTGCCCCTTTGTTAGATCAGATCCGTATGGACTTTCAATGGTGGTCACTGTTGCCTCTTTCCCTTGTGGCCAGGGTCAATTCGGTTAAGATGAATATCCTTCCCAAACTGTCTTATCTCTTCCAGTGCATACCTATCTTTCTCCCTCAGTCTTTTTTTCACAAATTAGACAAATCAATCACTGAGTTTATCTGGAACAGAAAGGTCCCTCGTTTGCGAAAGGAGCTGTTGCAGAGACCTAAGACCCTTAGGTTGACCCCAACTTGAGGTTTTATTACTGGGCTTCCATCCTTAGAGTAATTCAGCTTTGGATTTCTCTGGAGGGGGCACCAGTTTCTCCTACATGGTTGAATATGGAGATGTTTTCTGTTAAACCTGCTTCGTTAACTGCTCTCATCCACGCTCCTCTTAGCTTTTCTTTCTCCCCTTTTTGCAATAATATTTTAGTTAAATCCACTTTTAAAATTTGGAAGCAATTTCGACGCTATTTTGGTCTACAGACCTTCTCTTTCCTAGCACCTTTATCAGCTAACCCTGTTTTTCACCCTTCCTTAATTGATGGGGCTTTTTCTTTGTGGTCTGACTACGGCATCAAGGCATTTAGGGACTTGTATATTGCTGGTACATTTGCATCCTTCCAGCAACTCTCCGAGAAATTTAATTTGCCTAGGCAGCATTTTTTTAGATATCTTCAAGTTCGTAGTTTCATTCGCAATCTTAGCCCCAATTTCCCAAATCTCCCAGAGGCCTCTCTAATTGACTCCATTGCCTACCATTAAGGGTGCTATTTCATGTTTATACAATCTTATCTATTCTTTGCAGCTTACTCCGCAGCATAAAATTAAAACCCATTGAGAGGAGGATCTTGGGGAGGAGATCTCGGAGGAGCTGTGGGATGCCATTTTGCGTCGGGTTCACTCCTCATCAATTTGTGCTAGACATGGTCTGACCCAGTGCAAAATTCTACATCGTACCCATCTCACTCGAGTTAGGCTTTCCAAAATCTATAATGATGTCGATCCCATGTGCATTAGATGTCATCAGGCTCCAGCTACCCATGCCCATATGTTTTGGTCCTGCCCTTCACTACATAATTTTTGGACACAGATATTTAATTCTATTTCTGTTTGTACAGGGGTTCAATTTGATCCAACAGCATGTACCGCTTTGTTTGGGGTTTTACCTCCTACTTTGCAGCTTCCTAAATATAAAGATGACTTTGTAGCCTTTATCTCCTTATTGGCTAGACGTTTGATTTTATTGAGGTGGAAGTCTCCTGCGCCGCCTTCTCACTCGTCTTGGATTAGGGACATCCTTCAGTTCGTGAAGTTGGAGAAAGTTAGGTGCTCGATACATGGTTCTCATGCTAAATTTAATAAAACTTGGGGTCCATTTTTTGCACATGTTGAGGGATTGATTTTTACGGCTATTCCAGAGTAGCCACCCTGATTGTCTACTAATTGTGAGTTTTTTCTTGTGTGAATTTGTAGCATGCTGGGATGTTTTTTTTTTTTATATATATTTATCTCTCTGTAAGCGAACATATTGGGCTTTTATCTAGCAGTGGGTGACCATCTTGTGTTTTTTTTTTTTTTTTGTTCTGTTTATTTGTTTTTGGGGGGTTTTGGTTTTTCTTTTCTTTCTTTCTTGTTAGTTGTACTTGACACTGTTTTTGATTCCCGAATTGTTACCTCTTGAATTTGTTGTCACTGAAAAATCAATAAACAAATGTTTAAAAAAATAAATTAATTAATTGCACTGAATTAACGTGTTAAATCGACAGCACTACTTATCACATTCACTTGTTCTATGGGTTTGCCATATAGTTGCAATCTTACACTAGGACATTTTTTGAAAAACAAATAACCTGTGTTTTCGACACTGATGAATGAAGTCTCCATTTATCAGTCAATTTTTCCACCTCATTAATTGCACTCTGTATACTTTTAGCCACATACGAAATAATCCTCCCTCTCTTCCACAGTGCTCCATCATCCATAAACAGAGACTTTTCAACTCCTGCATCAACCTGGGAAAATATGTCATTAATCATAACATTAAATAGGATGGGGCTACACACACTACCTTGAGGAGTACCATTTTCGACATAATATGTTTTGGAATACGATGATCCCACCCTGACTTGAATAGATCTGTCAAAAAGGAAACTATGAAACAAATTAAACATTCTCCCTCCAATACCCATCTTATCCAGTTTATTTAGAAGCCCTTCTTTCCATATTATATTGTAGGCTTTCTCCACATCGAGAAATACCCCTACTAAAACTTCCTTGTTAACTTGAGCATTCCTGATGTCAGACATAAAACTGCATTCATAGTGTTCCGACTTCTCCGAAACCCACTCTGGAAAGGAGAAAAGTATCCTTTGCTTTTCAATATAAGTCAATTAATTATTAGCCTTTTTAACACTTGCAGTGAAAACTTTATTTTACTTAAAAATGAATAACATAAACCAACGCGATAATCTATCTGCATGTAAAAGTGTATTCCTATCTTTAGGACCTTCCCGCGATATCAGTTACAATAGTCACAGTAGAAATACATAGCATTGAAAAAGTGAAATTACTTGTATATGACTAAACTGTATATCAGTATATTGATAACAGTTTTCTTAATGTTTTGTTTAATTCTTAATGTTTAAACATTTTTAGAGTATAAAAGTTCAAATGAAATTTGTTTTAGAAAACTGGAAACTCAGCAATAATAGTATATGTATGCTACTGATGACAAACTGTTGTGTAAAATGCTTATGTCAACAAAAAAGAATGAGATTGATGGGGGGAAACTATTGAATGCTTTATTGGTAATTTAATAAATGTGATAAAGCAATTTTGGTTGTCTTTCCTATGCTGTATTGAGAACAAATTTGCCACTTATAAGGTACTATAGCACTGAGGTCCTATTTAGTCACCAAGGGTACATATTTGCCTATTAAACAAGCAATGTTAAAGGGTACACATGACAAGCCATTGTACCCCTAAAGGAACCTTTTTTGCTACTTTTTTCTGACAGTGTGTATTTAAATGAATGGAAGAAATTGGAATGCCTAACAGTCAACGGATGTAGAAAGGAAGAGCCAATTCCTTTTTAGATATAGACATCGCCTGTCAATCGCACATGCGCATTAGCTACATAAGCTGGAAAAATTTTGTGTTTTTGCGTAATATGATGTAAAGAAGCAAAATGTATAATTCCAGGCGACAGTAGCGTGTGTGTGGGAGTAGCGTCAAGCTGAAAGTTTGTGTCACAACGAACTAGAATGGATCATTCAAAACGGCAAACCTCTGGCGAATCACCTGTTGGAAAAACAAAGAAACCCCGAACAGAGCAGAGTGTACAAGCAAAAAGGGACAGTGACAAAGTACGTAATAAAACCCGAATCAACATCGGCTTGGCTTTTCAGAGGTGGCAACAACTCCGAGATCTGAAAGGATTTAAAAGTGACCCAGAGATGGCTTTTTTTCTTACTCAACAGGTAGATATTTTATTGATATGATTTATGTATAGTCTGTGTAGTGAAATACAATAATTCTACTGTAATCAGAGCAGAACTTTTCACTTGCTAGCACACATGAGTATTTTTATTCATAACGGCAATAATTTATATGAATAAATCCTTTAGTCTTAGCTTAACAAGGACACGTGAGTCTTGAAATTATGTTGACCACTGGTTGGTAACAATGACAATCTATATATGAAGTTACTAGCGTGTACTATTTGGCCAGAATATCCTGCAGTTATAAAAACTTTAAACTTTTGACCTGATCAGACCTAACTTTTGTAACATCATTTATTTCCAATAAGCCAAAACAACAGCACAAGATTTGGCACTTACATGTTCAGATTACATGTTTTCGGATATCAGTTTTTTTCCTTTCTTTCATTATTTGTCCATTCGCTCTGATAAGATGTCCCGTATCCATGTGTGCACCGGTGCCTCGAAACACATTCATCCGCGCAGAGGAGAAGAGCCAAAGCACGACTTACTTCATTACCAAAACACTGTTCTTCATCAAGACACATGCATTTTTATTTTTTAGCCGCTAAATGGCCATAAATTACATAATGTAGCTTTATTTAAAATTGCTTACTGTTGCTCTTTTAATAATAATAATAGTTATAATACATATGTATTTATATGTATATAAAATACATGAATGAACATTTCCCGCCGAACGTTATTTGATGAATACTATAAACCACAGGGTTTAGACACCTACAGTAAAATCATTTGCCCTGTTTCTGGAGTATATCTCTGCTTATGGCTGTCTAATGTACCCTTCGCTAAATTCCTTGTGGAATGACCCTTCGAAGAGGGCTTGAGTTGCCCACTTTAATTTGAAACACCCCTTTGTGTGGTGTTCCCTTCCCACAGTGCCCTCCAAGGCTGCAAAAACGCAGTTTGGAATTTGCCCTGGAAGTAAACTCCCAGGAGCATTCCAAAGATGGCCAACAGTGGACTGACTTGCTAGAATGACTTTGGTTTAGAGCTGCAGCTTGTTTAATTGTGGGTAAAATTAACAACAATATTGTCATGATTTATTCAATATTTATTATGCGTGTATGATATTTAAATCCTGTTATTCTGAGATAATTTAATAATGTTGTCTCCTTGTCCTGGAACACTTTTAATAAGACTTTGCATTGTGATGTTGATGAGGCAATATATGCATTGTCCTGTTTCATGTTTCCCTATTATTACTGTAAATAATGAATAATAAAGAGTGCCCTATTCTGAGACAGGTGATAATTGTATCCTCTTTTTGTTACACTGGTGGCCATTTAAAAAAGAAATATGGATACCAATAAGAAATTGGTACTTTTATTCACCAAAGTGGCATTCAACTGATCACAATGTATAGTCCGGACATTAATAATGTGAAAATGTACTATTACAATTTGAAAAATGTTTACAATGTTCAGAACTTCTTTAACTACTTCAAAGAGTTCTCTTCTAAAAATCCTCCACGTGCAGCAATGACAGCTTTGCAGATCCTTGACATTCCAGCTGTCAGTTTGCCAGAAACTCAGGTGACATTTCACCCCACACTTCCTGTAGCTCTTGCCATAGATGTGTCTGTCTTGTCGGGCACTTCTCACACACCTTGCAGTCTGATCCCAAAAATGCTCAATGGGGTTAAGATCCATAACACTCTTTTCCAATTATCTGTTGTCCAATGTCTGTGATTCTTTGCCCACTCTAACCTTTACTTTTAGTTTTTTTTTTTTTCTGTTTCAAAAGTGGCTTTTTCTTTTCCATTCTTCCCATAAGGCCCTTAAAAACAAACACAAATACAATGTTAAGCTTCATTTAACGAACCAAATAGTTTTCAACTATGTTTGATATAATGGCAAGTGATTTTTTTAGTACCAACTGATGAATTTAGCATGATTACTCAAGGATAGTTTGTTGGAGTGATGACTGCTGGAAATGGGTCAGTCTAGATTTGATCAAAAATGACTTTTTTTCAAATAGTGATGGTGCTGTTTTTTTACATCAGTAATGTCTTGATTATACTTTTTGATCGGCTGAATGCCACTTTGATACCAATTTCCTCAGTGTTCAAATTGTGCCAGAGCTCTTGGAGTGTCCCCTCCTAACCAAACATCAACCCCCCACCCTCGTACCACACACACACACACATGCACACATTTCCAACTGTATCAATAATTACATTATGCAGAGACCTGATTCTGTAATGGGGTTGTTCTTCTTCTGACTTAACTACTTATTAAACAAACACACAGAAAAGTTTACACAGCGCTCGTTCAAAGAGGGAGCAGGGCTTTCCTGAGGTAATGACAGAAAAACAGCATCTGGAGTTATTCACACTAAGTAATGACAAACCTAGACATGACATGTATTATAAAGGGCTTGTGTGACCATTTTTACAGGCTTATTCAGTGTTAAAACATTGATAATGATCTTTCATTCTCGTTAATAAAAGATACCCTCATGAAAATTACCCATGGATTGACTGTAGTAATATTGTATTAACCATGACTGTAGTAACAGTGTTTTTCTTTTCTTTTTTGGCAGTAACCAAGGTTTTGAAACAATTAATCATGGTTTTGCTACAGCATTACTGTAGTATCCATATTGTAACTTGGTTTTAGTAACCATATAATAATATATATATATATATATAGTTAATTTTGTATCAATATCGGCGATACTGGCCTAAACATATCGGATCGAAAAGAAAATAAGTGGTATCGCCCATCCCCAACACAGAGACCTCTGGTTCTGAGCAAGACAGTGAGCCAGAGCTGCCAGATGTCGTCGTTGAGCTCCTCCCAACTGCATCAAGCACCAGATTTGCTGATCTAAAAGGACCCAATGATCTTAGTGAGTCTTATGACTCTGACAACAAGGGCAATTTTTTGACAGTCTTAGAAGAAATAGCAAAGCATGACCCTCTCATTAAGAAAAGGATGAATGCATGTGGCAATGTTAAGTACACAAGCCACCAAATCCAGAACAAATTTCTTGAGGGCTTAGCTGAGATGGTGCAAAGTGAAATAATCAGAGAAGTAAAAGAAAGTGAAGTTTTTAGTGTAATTGTGGATGAAACCAAAGATTTAAAGAAAAAAGAACAGATCTCTTTAGTTGTGAGGTACTATTACAACAGGGCCATCCACAAATGTTTTTTACACTTTCAGTCAGCTGAAAGCTTAGATGCAACAGGCCTCACAAAAATGACAATAGATTACCTTGAAAAAACATAATGTGGGGCAAGGGTATGACGGTGCATCCATCATGAGTGGATCTACGTGGATTAAAAACAGTGCAAGATTCACATTTTATGTGCACTGTAATGCACATGGTTTGGTTCTTGTCAATGCTGTAGCCCAGGGAATTACAGAGATTTACGGATGTAAGGTGGACATGCAGATACGTGGCATGCTGTAATCTGAGGGAAAACAGTCTGAATGTGCTACGGGATACAGCACTTGAAAATAGTGGCCATAGATCAGTGGTGGCAAGGGGCATTCTTTCTCAGATAGATGTACATTTAATTGGGCTTTTGGTTACCTTCTGTAAAGTGCTTGGTGATGCCTAATGTCTTTCTGACATGCTCCAATCAATCTCTCGTGACCTAGCAATGGCTGTGGATCTAGTAGGTGCCCTTACAGGCACATTACAGAACTACAAAACTCTGCCTCGTCATGGATTATCCCTTAACGTTAAATATCTATATGTAACGTTATCTGATCATTTGAGATTTAGCATTTTAAGAAGTTAACTTCTCAGTAATCACTGAAAAATATTAATTGAGAAAGGTTTGGAAATAAACACTTGCAGTTATTTGACTTATGGATTTCTTGACAGGTCTCAACTCATAGTCTATACATGACTGACGACGCAAATGTGGCCATTTTTCCTGGAGCCTCTGGTGTTTTCAGCACATTTACTCCAAGAGCTCACTATGAGGTTCACGGTGATAATCCACGATGAGGCGGACTTCTGACTGTCCGCTAAAGTTAGACAACACCTCCACTAACTTGAATGGGGTTAATGTTAGGCTAACCTCACAAAAATCTTTGTATGATTTTTGTGTGTGGCATGTTTGCCTTTTACGGCTGCAGCATAGGTGAACTGAACCTGAAAAATGCGACTTCGTTTTTCTGCAGTCATATCTTCTTCCCTGAGACTCTTTTATTGTTTCGGAAAACAACGCATTGCTCCTTGTCCATGTATCACGCTCAATTACACAGCACATACTTTTTTCATTTTTTCTACACAGCTCCGTCCTCATTGGCGCTCTTGTCATGTAAATGACCACATCCGGTCTCAGAATATGAACAAACGGGCCTTTTTTCGTTTCTGTTTAAAAGTAATTTTATTTTTTTGTTATCCGAAATAGAAAATGAAACTCAAATTATTTTTACAATATCACTCATCCCTTTTTGACACTGAAAAAGAGAAACGCTTTGTATTTGAATTTGAATTTTTATATTTTAAAACAAAAATCAAACAGCCACTTGTATTTTGTTTTTAACACCTGATTCTAAAAAGGAAAATCGAATGACCAAAAGATACACGACAGACCTATATATTAATTGCAGTGTTTTTTCTTTGTACTGTGTACAAGTACTGTGTGAGTATGTGTGTGTGTGTGTGTGTGTGTGTGTGTGTGTGTGTGTGTGTGTGTGTGTGTGAGTGTGTGTGTGTGTGTTATTATAATCAATACCAGAAAAACAGATTAGGAAACACTGATTTGCAAAATCATACATGTTTATAAGTTTTGATGGAACTGGAAACTCCAGAAATTGCTATCCTGAAAGCAAAACCTGAAAGTCTTTATGTAGCTCCCATGCCCAACGTTTACAGGGTTCATGGAGTCTAGAAATAAAATTTCCCTTGACTTAGGCTTCAGGATCTGTAAAAGAACATGACATTTGTAATTGAACCAATTAAGAGCTCACAATGCACACTTGTGTAATTATGGGCATAACAACCAAAAAGTACAAGTTTACAAAAGAAAGGGACATCCCATAACAAGGGACGTTGGATAATCATCCCATAACAGCATGGCTGGATAAAAGGAAAAAACAGCAATGGGGGGAAAAATACAAACAACATAAATCCATACCCCAATTCTATACATTACATCAACATATGAAAAATAGGTAACTTACACATACAATCCAGTGCCTCAACTGATTTAAATAAAGTCATTGGTTGCAGCATCATCCTGTGAGTTGGGATGAGAATCATGGCAAACCATAGTTATTGTGATTCATTCCCTGTGTATTGCACAAACAATTCAGATAGCAAATCATTGTAATGTGTGTTCACCACATATGTAGGATACTAACAGGTAAAGCTGGCAGAGGATCATTGTCGAAT
This sequence comes from Moxostoma hubbsi, assembly GCA_032164185.1. NCBI lineage: Eukaryota > Metazoa > Chordata > Actinopteri > Cypriniformes > Catostomidae > Moxostoma > Moxostoma hubbsi. The sequence goes on from JAVLUX010000011.1 coordinate 32,608,796, forward strand.
GGTGGCAGTCAGGTCACCACCACATAACTGCTGACAGCAAAGACATCTTTGCCCTGAAGAAATAGAAGTTTTTCATAACCATTGTATTGTGTATTCCCAAACACAACAGAAAAGGCCAAACTGACCTGTGAAGCTGCAAGTGCAGCTATGAGTTGGAAACACTGATTAGCAATCTGTTTAAAAACGGAAGGATATTAATAACAGCTGATGCATTTACATCAACCCTATGTCAACAGCCGAGTATTGCATTGAAATGGACAATTACTATTGCCTCTAACTCATCAAAGGCCAAAGACCAAAAGTCACTTCTGGTTAATGTTTGGGTTGGGCTCAGTTGAACTAAATCCTCATTTGGATCTTTGGCTCTATCCAAGACATAAGCCAGCTGAAAAAGAGAAAAACACAAATTGTAAAATAAGTCATTAAAACATACAAAATTGAACAGTAATCCAGAAAAAAATATTTATGAAAATGACTGCAAAATGTAGATGTCACCAAACTCTGTTGTTCTGGGACATGGTCGACAGCCCAAATCCTCCTGCGTGCTTGCTCATTTGTCTGGCTTGTTGTTACACCTGGAACTATGTCAGATGGGCTAGGACAACTGGGAAAAAGATTCATATTAGTGTGGCAATAAAATGTATCTAATCTTTAAATAACTTGAACTGCACTTTATGATAACAACATCAAAAATTTTGAAAGAATAACTTTGATCAACTGTCTTGTTGACAATGTTTTATACAGTGCAGTGCCCCTGTAGAGGTTTTTACATCCCCTGGTCTAAAGAGCATTTCTATAGTTTTACTCGTTTATGAATTTAACAATGATCAAAACGAATTAACATAAAAAAAAATTCAAATACCATATATTTGCCAATATGTAGATTGTCTTATACAATAGGACAAAAGAGAGAAGGGGAAAAGAGCAATACGCAAGAATAAAATAAATGTTCATCAGATAATTAACCTATGCCTAGAAAACTTACATATAGTGAATTAAACTGAGTTTATGAACCCCTCTGGAAGTCTGTTTTTCATATTTTAGGCATACTTATGTCTTACGCTACATAATCTGATAAAATATGACATGATTAACAGAAAACACAAATAGTTTGAATATATTTGAATTATTTACTTAATACATGAGGTATCCTTGTGTGCAGAAGTATGTGAACCTTTGGGATTCAGACTTCCCAAAGGTTTCACAATGCAATGAAATGTTAAATGAAATTATATGTTTTTACTTTAAAATTCTAGGGAGAAATGACCGAGGCCAAAACATGCAAAAAACAAAAGGGTTCATAACTTTCAAACATGATCTCACACACACAATAATTGAACTGTATAAGAAACTTACAATAATTCACACAAATACCTTCGTGATGAACTGCAACTCGATCATGATATACTGCATGATTCTGTACCTCATTCAAATGGTTAAACACCAATTTACAGTAGTCACAGTTGTATTTTCTGCAGCACACAGGGCATCTCTCAATAGAGAAAACATGATGTCTTTTCTTCAGTATTGTCTGATGCTTCTGTTCAGGTTAAACAAACACACACCATTTACATCTATCAGCAAAAAAAAACTAATTATATATATATATAATATATATATATATATATATATATATATATATATATATATATATATATATACTTATCATAATACACACACTGCCTTCACTTGCAACAATTGGAGTCCACATGTCAATGCCAATAATATGAAATGAATCCGTTATAATAGACAGTGTTAACATTAGCTGAGACAAAATGTAAGATTACGAGTTTACGTGTAGCACCTCCTCGATGGACGTAAACTCCACCCATTTCCTCTGCGATGACCACTGATCTATATATATATTGTAGCGTTCCTCATTTAACACCACGACAACTGATAGGGCTACTGTTATGGCCGTATCCCACGCCTTTACACTCAATTTCACAACCGTCTAGCTCTTGTCTCCGCTGCTTCTCCCACCCGGAGGAGTGATTATTATTAATTAACGAAACACTGAACATTGTGAACCTAGTACTGTCGACATTACAGTATATCAAAATCAAATCAAATCAAATCACTTTATTGTCACACTACTGTGTACATGATTGCAACAGTAGGTGAGAGTCTTGTGTGCAGTTCCGAGTAACATAGCAGTCATGACAGTGACGAGACATAAACCACTTTACAATAAACAACATATTTACACAAAAACAATTTACATAACAAATGTACACATACTTACACAACAATTTACATAACAAATGTACACAATACACACAATGTAGACTACACATACACTAGATAAGTGTATAAATATATATACACTAATTGAATTGGGAGCGAGAATATATTGACAGAATGAAGATTAATAAAGTGCAGTGCTGATTGTTGATCGTGAGAGATCATGTGTTCAAAAGTCTTATTGCTTGTGGGAAGAAGCCGTCATGAAGTCAGCTGGTGCGGTTCCTGATGCTGCGATACCGCCTGCCTGATGGAAGCAGTGAAAGCAGCCCATGACTCGGGTGGCTGGAGTCTCTGATGATCCTCCGAGCTTTTTTTCACATACCATCTGTTATATATATCCTGGAGGGAGTGAAGCTCACCTCCGATGATGTTTCTGGCAGTTCGCACCACCCTTTGCAGGTCTTTGTGGTTGTGGGCGGAGCTATTGCCGTACCAGGCGGTGATGCAGCCAGTCAGGATGCTCTCTACAGTACTGGTGTAGAACCGTGTGAGGATGTGGTGGTTCATTCCAAACTTCCTCAGCCGTCTCAGGAAGAAGAGGCGCTGGTGAGCCTTCTTCACAACGGCCTCAGTGTGGACGGACCATGTGAGTTCCTCAGTAATGTCGACACCGAGGAACTTGAAGCTGCTGACTCTCTCCACCGGTGCTCCATTAATGGTGATGGGGCTGTGTTCTCTGTCGTTCTTCCTGAAGTCCACCACAAGCTCCTTGGTTTTACTGACGTTGAGGGAGAGGTTGTGCTCCTGACACCAGCGTGTCAGAGTGTGCACCTCCTCTCTGTAGGCTGTTTCATCATTGTCAGTGATCAAACCTACAACCGTCATGTCGTCAGCAAACTTAATGATGGCATTGGAGCTATGTGTCGCCACACAGTCATGTGTGTAAAGGGAATACAGGAATAAGTGTCTCTCTCTCTCTCTCTCTCTCTCTCTCTCTCTCTCTCTGAGTGTGTGTGGCCTGCCAGTGAGCAATGGACATACGACAGTTCTTTAAAAGAAAAAAGACAGATTCAGGTGAGAGACTAGGGACAGTCCATAATGACCTCTGTCTTGTTTTTTGTTTTTCTGAAAAGTGTTAAGCTAAAGTAACAGATTATGCAAACCAGCTATCTGTTGTTGTATCAAATTACTTATCTAGGCAATGGTCCCCTGCTTTTATTTATTTTATTTATTTCAAACCCACAATGGAGAATACAGCTTCTCTTGTGAAAGGAATTTGTGATATAAAAAAGTTTCTAAGCCCAATAATAATAATAATAAAGACATTTAAAATGACACGCCTCTGTGTGCCTTTTGATCATATCCTTAGAATCTGTAAATGGTCTCCATAACATTTTTGTGACATGACAAACTGACCTCAACTCTCCTGCCTACAATATATTTGTGTATGAATGTCAGTGCCAAGGGAAAGAGATGGAGAAGGAGAAAGGGAAAGGGAGAGCATGCAGGAAGAACGAGGTGAGGAAACAACAACAATAAATTGACATATAGTGAATAGTGGCAAGCAAAACAGTAACTACTCATACTCCTGTACTAACTTATTGGCATTAAGTAGCCTATATTACATTTACTTTTTGCAACATTATTTTACACCACATTTTTTCATAATAAAGGAGGAGGAAAACAACAGGGAGAGTCCATAAGGGATGAAAGGGAATTGACTAGTGAAAGAAATGAAGAGACAGAGGTGCAATATAGAGACCACCAAGCCAAAGCAGCAGAGACAGAAGAGAGCTGTTCAGACTTAGGGGATAAGGACACTGGTCCTAAACAGTTAAAGCTGTCTCAATACCCTCATACTCAGTTTGGCACACAAAAAAGAGGTGTTGGGTGCTCAGCACCCCTAAAGCTCTGACCCTAGAATCGCCCCTGGATTACAGACAGGGAGAGGGACAGGTTGAAAATGTCCGTAAAAACACCAGCCAGTTGGTTCGCGCATGCTCTGATGACGCGGCCCGGAATGCCGTCTGGACCCGCGGCTTTGTGGATATTCACCCGTCGAAAGGATCGGGTTAGATCCGCAACAGAGACGAAGAGTGAACCATCATCTGTAGTATCGGCCGCGAGTGCGGTGTTGTTGTTGTCCTCGAAACGAGCATAAAATGTATTAAGCTCGTCCGGGAGAGAGGCAACGGTGTTCATGGCGGAGTTTTTATTCCGTTTATAGTCCGTGATGGTGTATATATATATATAATATATATAGATAAGTGGAGCAGCCTGTCGATATGTTTAGGGTCTCCGCTTTAATGGAAAATACCGTTGAATAAATGGAGGACATGTCTGCTATGAATAGGTTACTTTGTTATATTGATGGCCTATCTGCAACAAAACATTACGCTTCTCTCCTGTGTTTGATTTTACTCGGCTGCAGCAGAACAGCAGGTAAGCGGAAGATCTGTAACATATAGACTTTAAACATGTTCAATTGTTCCTGAAATCGCATCTGACCTTTATTCCTCATTATTTTGTGAAAGCATGGATGAAGCTTTAACTGTCAGTAAGAACACACCGTTTATGAAATTTGTTTAATTTGTGACGTGGATGCTGCAAAAATTATTATTATCGTGTGAAATCTTCGTTTGATCAGCGTTATTATTTCTTTATCGTGTTGTACATGTTAATTGCTACTAATCCTAATATTTATTATTAATATTTATTTGTTTATTTTGACGTTGTTTTGTTGCAGTCTAAGATACTTGTATTTTAATTTTCAGCTTTTACTTTTTTATGTATTTATGATTTTTTATCAGTGTGTGTCTTGATAACAACTTCTGTTATTCTGTAAGTTCATGAATAACATCAAACACTGTTTTTGCTTTTTTGTTTTTATGTGTAATGCATCACTATTGACACGTTTAGTGCCATTTGCAAGGTAGGATCAGATATTCAGTCTGACCTTAGGTCTGTCTCATCAACAGGGCATTTCCCTCCACAGAACAGCTGCTCACTGGATGTCTTTTGTTTTTAGCCCATTTGGAGTAAATTCTAGAGTCTGTTGTGTGTGAAAATCCCAGGAGATCAGCAGTTTCAGAAATACTCAAACCAGCCCTTCAGGCACCAAACTGTAAATATGCTCTTCAATTTTTAAAAGGGGGGAGCAAAAACTTCCTGTCGCTTTTGTTGTTGACATCGCTTGATGCATGTCCTTGTACTTGCAAACCATGATCAAAACTATGCAACATAAAAGGAAATGCGACCCAGGATACATTAAATACAGGTTACATTTTTACTATGGTGGGTCGCCACATGATGTCCAATGTAAAATCTGTCCTGAAGCAAAACCAGTTTAATTTAATTGCCCAATTTGTCACACATTTCTGCATATATACATTATTTATTTTTCACATATCCCAGCTATGCTGGGGTCAGAGTGCAGGGTCAGCCATGATTCGGCGCCCCTGGAGCAGATAGGATCAAGGGCCTTGCTCAAGGGCCACACAGTGGTGTCTTGGCGGTGCTGGGACTTGAACCCCCAACCTTCTGGTCAGTAATCCAGAGCCTTAACCGCTGAGCCACCACTGCCATGAGAACCACTGAGTTAAATGTTAATAATCATAGGACATTGCTTTAAAAGCTCACACAGCTGATGTTATTTTTCATTTAGTAGTTAATTTAACATGTAAACTAACATGTTATAATTACATGCTATTTTTTTTAAATGTTTATAATTCAGGTTATTATTATAATTCTGTTCTTATTCATTGTGTCCTATAGTGGCTTTTAAACAGATGATCTGCTAAAAAGGGCAACGGAAAGTGATATCATTTGTGCATTTCTGCAACTGGGGTAAAAGACTTCAAAAAACCAGCATGATCACACATTAAGTTGGCGTGTTGTCTCTGAAAGTTCCGGTACCCTTGGATCGGTGACATTGGGCTGACTCATTGACAAACACCATCTCCCATCAGACATGTTTGCATCAGCTTGGTTGTTTTATATCCTACTTTGAAACCAAGAAGTGATCATGTTTGCATAGTCAGTGACAAGCGCTATTCGGAAACGCTATATAGTAGTTAGGCCCTTCTTGTCTGAGCTTACAGACATGATGTTAATACGCAAGGTAGAATGACATATTTTGTGTCAAATCCGACCCAACAGCAAAATCAAAAAATTATTACAAGCTTACTGTAGCGACTGGCGCAGGTTGGCCACTAATTGAAGGGTTGGCGGTTTGATTCCAGGCCCACATGACTCCACACTGAACCTCAAGTTGTTCCCAATGGCAGGCCAGCTCTGCCGTCATTGGTGTGTGTGTGTGTGTATGGATGAATGAGTCACAGTGTAAAGCACTTTGAAAACCGCTAAGGTTAAAAAAGCGCTATATAAGTGCAGACCATTTACCATTACTGTAATGAAATGTAAAAAAAACAAAAATGCAAGCTATAAGAAAGAAGAACCACCTTTCAGTTAAAAGAGCAATTAGCCTTATAATAGTAAAAGAAGGCTAATATACTTGTACATCGTAAAGGCACTCGCTCATCTTTCTTTGGAACACACATGTACACTTACTGGATCAACCTGCAAAGTTGGCTGTTGGCTGTCTTTTGCCTGATTTCAGATATAGAAGCAAAATTTAGGAGACAGTTTATTTATTTCAGTTTGATTGATGATTTGAAATTGTAATGAAGTATAAGATTAGCAGACAGTTGAGCAGATTAAGGACTTTCTCAGTTCAAGTTTATAGGAGCTGTACTTGCATGCCTATTGGCTCAATGGATAATAATAACTGCTGAGAGGAATTACTTGCCTTAAAGATAGTTCACTCAAAAATGATCAATCACTCATCATTTACTTGCCCTTATGCTGTCTCCAACTCGCATGTCTTTCTTCTGCAGAACAAAAATGATGGTATTTTGATGGCGCAAGGAAGTGTAATCAAGATTGAAATCATGATCGCACCAAGGAGACTGCAGATGGCAAGGTAGAATTGAAAAAGGAGTTATAGTCTGTTCTCACCTAAAACTATTCATATCGCCTCAGAAGACATGGATTAAACCATTTGAGTTGTATGGGTTACCTTTATGCTGCCTTTATGTCCTTTTTGAATCTTAAAAGTAATTCTGTGTTCTGCAGAAGAAAGTCATAAGAGTTTGAGACAGCATATGATGACAGTAAATGATGAGAGAATTATATTTTTTGGGTGAATTATTCCTTTAAAGCAAGTCAGTCAATTTAGCAGCCATCCTGAGCAAATAATATCAGTCAGGGCAATGGGCGTGCAAGTCATAGTTTTTGAATGAATGTGGCAGTCTAAGCTATAAGCACTGACCTTTTACAAAGACCCTGTTTCATACTACATGCACAGTTGAATATCTAAATGTGTAAATGTTTATTAATTCATTTATTTTGTTGTTTTTCAGGTGTAAATGTTGTCAGTCATGATACAGCAGTCTTAAATGGACAAAATGCTACTTTGTTTTCTCAGCTGACTGAGACTGAAGATGCTATAACACGTATTGTATGGCAGAAGAAGACACGAGAAGATCCTGAAGAAACAACCTTCTTTATTATTCGTCAAGATGGCAAAACAGAGCACAGAGATGGTTTAGGGGACAGGGTAAAATTTATTGGGAACATTGCAGAGAGGAAAGGATCAATCCAGCTGCTGGAAATGAGGATCCTGGATGAAGGAATCTACACTTGCATCTTCAACCTGTTTCCCAGTGGGCCATTTGAGACAAACATCAATGTTACAGTTCTTGGTATGAAGCATTATTTATGTATTCTATGAATTACAGCAATGATTTATAGCCAATATTATAATTCAGTAATTTGAAATATTTAATTCTTACAGTATATACCAGGCTTAAAGTCAGCTTGAAAAGCTGTTCAGAGTCCATTTACAAAGACACATTTTTATTTGAATAAAGATGAATCATTCACATTAAAACCTAATCATGTATTTTTGAATTAAATTAGGTCTAATTTTATTTTATTTTGCCCTTAACAGACTTTACCCCTACAAATGTGGTATGTGCCATATGAAACTTGTGAAATCATGGGACATGGGTTGTAATTATGGGACAACCAACAGCAGTCAGAGCTACTTTAGTAACAGTTCTCACAGTTTACGTTAAAAATTCATTCATTTTTTAATTTATTTTTTATTATTTATTTCAACCATAGTTCCTCCTGTGGTTATCCTGACAGAAAAAGCACACGTTACTGGTAATTTAGAAGTTACTTTGGCATCATGCTTCGCCTACAATGCACGACCTGCAGCAGAAGTATTCTGGAGGTTAGGAGCTCTAAATAACTCACTGAGAACTGAAACCAGCCATACAGTCCACCCAAATGGGACTGTTACTGTTGTGTCCATCCTACTTGGTGTACCGGACAAATATTTGAACCGGAGGAAGGTCCAATGTGTTGCAAAACACACCAACCTGACCAAGGAACTGGACTACACAATAAGCATCCATTGTAAGTTCTCATTGAAATGCATCTCAGTGTGGTACAACAAAGACTTGTTTAATGGTGAAGAATGACTCTGCAGTTGCAGACATAGCTTTACTACATAAACAAGCAACTGATATTCAAATTCAAGCCAACATATAATCTGACAAAATTATTATATTCAGTGTCTGTTGTGAGAAACCCCTTGAGTTAAGAAAAGCCTTAGTGATGACAGCCTTATAATTACAACCAATGCTTTTCTTGCAACTGGGCAGATTAGATTACTATTCATGGAAAACGTAGTTCTTTAGATGAGTGCAGTGTTTTTTTTTTTTTTCTTTCTTCTTGTTCTTCAGGAGTTGGGATTATTAAACAGAAGTGTATAGGCTTAATTCAAAAAGAACAGCTCTCCTTTTGAAATCTATATGCTAAATGATAAAGTAAATATTTATAGTTCCTTCTCATAGATCCTCCGGAACCAGTGATGATAGTTGCTGACAGTCCAACAGAATTTCATTGTAAAGGTGATGGTAACCCAATCCTGACCTACACCTGGAGTAGGTAATAACATTTCACATGCAAAACCACTCATAGTTTTTGGGTATGTTTGGCCAGTGGTGTAATAGGTACAGGGTATTAATCCCAACAATTTGCATTCATAATTTAAATGGGCCTTTGATTGGTAAAAGGCTTTCATTTGTTTCTTTTTTATTTAAAAAAAGAAATAAATTATCCAATTTTCTCCCCAATTTGAAATGTCCAATTCCTACAATTTACTAGTTCCTCATGGTGGTGCAGTTACTCACCTTAATCTGGGTGGCGGAGGACAAGTCACAGTTGCCTCCGCTTTTGAGACAGTCATTCCACTCATCTTATCATGTGGCTCGCTGTGCATGTGCAACTCCAGGGGTGATAGTCGGCGTCAATACTCGCTGAGCTAACCAGGTCCCGGGAAAGGCTTTCTCGATTATTTGAGCCATATTTTGAGCTTCTTTATTTGTGGGTTTTAAAATGATCATTTTCAATGCAAAAAAATTAATAAAAAAATGTTTAGGACCTGACCTTTAGCGTGGATTCATTGTAATGGTATAGGCTGTCACGCTGTCACCCGTAGGGAAATTATTGGATAGATAATCAATGCAAATACAGCAATTTGAGGTGCTTATCGCTTTTGCATATACAGTAGTATTGGCAAAAACGAAAATCTGATAATAGTAGTTAAAATGTTCAACCCAAATGTTTTAACCCTTCACGTCACTTAGTGTACTTTTATATTATCAGCTCTCGCCAAAACACATTCATTGATCTCTGACATCTCTCCTTTCTTGCAGAGATAATAAAATCACTCCATATTATGAGGGAAGTAAACTTCTTATTCCCAAACAGTCCTCTGACTTTATTGGCTTGTACATCTGTAATGCTTCAAACAAGTATGGAAGTTCATCAGGTTACCTGTATTTACATGTGCATACTGGTAAGTCTATTTTTCTAAATAATTTATGGGATTATTATCTATGTTATTGTTTGAAGCTGCCATCCTTTTGCACTTTTGTACTCTTGTATGATATTTCTTTTCTGTGCTAAATGCAATATAAAATACTTGCAGAACATTATAAACTGTATATATCCAACCGATAAATTAATGCAGTTGACTAGATTTGTAGAGAGTGTAGATTAGTAGAAGTAAAACGTAAGTAATACAATATAATGAACGAAAAGAGATGCACACAAAGGTACTGACTCTAAAACTGAAGTGTGGCATATTTTAAAATATTTTCCCCTAGCCCAGCTTCATATGCAGTCAACTACAAGAATGATATTTGTTGGTTGATTTTCCCTGACAAGTTTAAACACTTGCTCTGTGGTGCTATAAAATTTCTCCGTTACTTTGAACAACCTGATATAGCAACATTGACTCAACAAATGCCAGTGAGTTTGGGGCAGGACTATCTCCAACCAGTGGCAAATGGAGGGAGTGTTTGGTGAAACCTCTTTAAAATCATAAAAGTATGCACAGAATGTACAAGTTCTCATTGAAATGCACCTCTGTGTGGTACAACAAAGACTTGTTTAATGGTGAAGAATGACTCTGCAGTTGCAGACATAGCTTTACTACATAAAAAAGCAAATTCACTAGCCAACATATAACCTGACAAAATTATTATATTCAGCATCTGTTGTGAAAAAAAACCTTGAGTTAAGAAAAGCCTTAGTGATGACAGCCTTATAATTACAACCAGTGGTTTTCTTAACTTAAGGAGTTTCTTGCAACTGGGCAGACTAGATTACTATTCTTAAAAAAACTTAGTTTTTTAGATGAGTGCATTTTTTGGGGGGATTATTAAACAAAGTATATAGGCTTAATTCAAAAAGACCAGCTCTCCTTTTGAAAGCTATATACTAAATGATCAATATCAAATTTGTTATTCCATTTAGTGACACTTGTGGTGCAGAAACTGCACACTTCTGCTTTAAACAAGCACTTTTTTACTACATTTACTCAATAATAATAATAATAATACTAATAATAAAACTTTATTATTCTTTTGTAAATCTGTTTGGAGATTTTGGAAATACCACTACTTTAAATAAGACAAGCCGGCACGTTATTGTTGATGCCAATAATCTCAGGTGAGATTATATTGGGTGAATAATCAACCTTGCCTTTAAGTAGTAGTATACATGCTGTATAACCAACTTAAAAGTGTGCATGACAGACCAAAATGACTTACCTAATAAAACAGTAAATGTGGGCATTCATTAATTTGTTAACCAGATAATTAATTTGTTAACCAGATATACTTGTATTAATGAATCTCAATCCTCTTTATCAGCATTTTCAGAGTAGCATCAACATTGTAGAAGTGTGAACTTGAAAACTTTCCTCTTGTTTCCCATCTTCATAGAATCCAGCATTATCTGTTGGGGTCTGTTTGCTTTTGTCATTTGCTCTGCTGTTCTTGGCATTGTTGTTGGGTACATATTGAGAACGGGGCTGTGGTGAGTTTGTCTACTTGATATGAAATAGTTTAACTTGAGGTTTGGAAGCATGTGTATTAAGTTTTTGTGAATTTTAGTGGTGTAACGGTTCTCTGTAAAAAAATAAAACGAACCGTATGGTTCGCCATCCACAATTTGTGAACATTTGTACCGTGGTTCATAAGTTTAATGACGCATCTGGATCATATAGTTTGGCGAAGAAAATAAAGCACCAAATAGACAGGCACAGTAATAACCTTCGCTAATGGACCTGTATGGTGCTGTTGATGGACATGCTCCGCCTGTGTTTCACGTGGCCTACTTTCTACAGAGAGATTAACTGTTGTTCTTCCACCAGTGTTGCATGAAGAGCTCACGAATATGTTGCATTCGCCATACTCAGCATGAGTCTCGGGAGCCGCAGCCTTCACAACACTGGACTGCTCTGAGGATCGGGGATATATGTTGATTCCTCTGGTTGAAGTGGTGGTAATGTCCATCCTGTGCCCCTCCTCGACCCCAGCATGGAAATCCAGGCCTGCTCACTATCTAGGCCCTGTAGAACGACATCAACTTTAGTGGAAAAGGCCTACAGGTCAGCGGGTCAGGCTGACTCGGCTTTGCACACCATGGTAGTACTGCAAGCCTACCATGCTGAAATGCTGAGGGAAATGGACACGAGTGGGCCGGATTCTGAGTCCTTCACAGAGCTGTGCCGTGGACATTGCTCTCTGGGCTATCAAGTTCACCGACCAAGCCATTGGTAGATCCATGGGTAGCCTGGTGTGCAATGAGCACCATCTCTGGCTAAATTTGTCAGAGATGTGTGACAGGGACAAAGCCATGCTAGATGTCCCGGTGTCTCAACAGTGCCTGTTCGGTGACCCCATTAGCACTTTCACCAAAAGGTTTCAGGTGGAAAGCATATAAGCACCTCCTGCCAAGGAGGGGGGCTCTGCAGTACCTCCAACTCATTCGCATTCCTTCTCGGGTCAACGTTCCTATAAATTCTGCACCATGAATATGGAGACGTAGCCCCCTGTGAGGTCCCAACGCCCCTGGCCAAAGCGAGGTGCCCTCGAACATGGGTTAGGGTTAGAGTTCGAGAGGCGGCCTCTTTGCTTCAACGATGTTATTTCCTCCACCATAACGGTGCGGGGCACGCTGTTTCTTCACTTAGCAAATTAAATCTGCTTGCAAAAGATGCAATAGAGATAGTATCAGCGTAAAATGCCTACAGCGAATTCTTTTCTAGTCACCATAAAGGACGAATAATTAAGGATAAATGATTACGCCCTATTTTGGATCTGATATGCTTTAACCAAGCACTTGCAAAGTTTCCGTACAAAATGATTATTCAGAAACAAATTCTCTCATGTTCATACTATGGACTGGTTTGTATCAATCGACCCAAAAGATGCTTACTTTCACGTGCACATCGCCACTCATCATAGGCCATACTTCAGATTCGCCTTCGAGTGGACTGCTTACCAGTTCAAAGTCCTGCCTTTCGGCTTATCCATGACTCCTTACTCATTCACGAAATGTGTTGATGTGTTCATGTTATGAATTACCTCAATGAGTGGTTGCTCTTAGCACAGTCAGAAGAGCAAGCTTTCAAACACAGAGACCTGTTACTTGCACATTTGAAAAGTCAAGTGGTCGAAGAGCATATTAATGTCCAGCCGTAAGATTTCATTCTTGGGCGTGAATCTCAACTCCATTTCTATGACGGTGTGCCTGTCGGAAGAGCATGTTCATTCCATTCACTAGTGTTTGAACATTTTCAAACTGGGAAAAACTTTTCCTTTGTAACTTTTTCAACGGGCCCTGGGCCTCATGACCTCTGCAGCAGCGGTCACCCTGTTGACACTACTGCGGATGACACCACTTCAGTGCTAGCTCAGATTGAAGGTACCCCATCATTCATGATGGCACGGCCACTTATGTCTTTTGGTGACACGCCGCTGTCTAGCCGAGTTAACCATTTGGAAAACTGCCACATTATATCAAACAGGAGTGGCACACGGTCAAGTGTCCAGATGCAAAGTGGTCACGACGAATGTGTCAAACATGGGCTGGGGAGCCCTGTGCAATGGGCGCCCAGCCTTTGGACAGGTGCTCAAGCAACCTGGCACATAAATTGTCTGGAACTATTCGCTGTATTTGTTGCATTAATGACTTTCCGACCAGCTGTCCAGGGGTTTCATGTTCTGATCAGGACCGACAACATGGCAGTTGTGGCTTAAATAAATCGCCAAAGGGGAGTTCGATCACGACCACTGATGAACGTGGCGTGCCGGCTTCTCCTTTGCTGTGAGAAACATCTCCTATTGATACGTGCAATACACATTCCAGGTCACCTGAACTACAACAGGGCGTTATAAAGGAGAATGGAGACTTCGTCCTCATACAGTTCTGATGATATGAGATTGTTTCGGGGAAGCCAAAATAGATTTATTTGCATCACAGGGGACAACACTGTCGCCTGTGGTACGCCCTGCTGGGTCTCAATGCTCTAGCCTACAAATGGCCAGCGTTACGCAAGTATGCATTCCCTCCCATCCACTTCAATATTGTGCAAAATTTGTGAGGACGAGGAAGCAGTACTATTGATTGCACTGGATTGGCCCAACCACCGATGGTTGCTACAATTATTTGAGCTCTTGAATGCGTGTCAAGGACCTTCAAGCGCTGTCGGTCAATGACTCCTGCTTAGAGTTTGGACCAGACTTATCAAAAGCCATTCTTAAAACCAGGAAAGTCTACATGCTGACAGTTTTGACCGCTCCCTTCAGGCTGCAGGTTATTACCCTTCAGGCTTTCTCCCCCCCTCCATTTGCATCAGTTAAATTGTAAAGGCTACATACACTGTGTCCTGTTATAGCACTGTATGCATATATCAATTGCACAAGGCAAATGAGACTTTCGGATCAGCTCCTTGTCTGCGTCACAGGCTGCTTTAAAGGGTTGGCTGTCTCCAAACAAGCTTTTACATTGGATAGTGGATACCATTGCGCTCGCATAGGCATACAGTGAACTCACACATGGAAGTGATTTAATTAATCTTGCGATGACGGCGCTACCCTAACCAGTTAGCGTTATCGCCATGTATATCCATCCATTCATCATTCAGCTTCTCCCATTCTTATTGCTATGGGAAGAGAAGACTCTTTGGGGCTTTTTGTTACCCCATTGGCCTGTAGGCATTGATACATGTGTGAATCAGTAGCACGGCATGATGGTATACATTCCCCATAGTGTTAGCTGTAATGCAGCATTCATGACTGAATTGAAAGGGAACGATAAGGTTACGACTGTAATCATTGTTCCCTGAAATTACTGATTCTTCACTACAAGGGTCAAGCATCGCTTGCACCCTTCAGTCAAATTTTAGAGATAACACTATGCACCACCTTAATATATGCCCACTACGCATCTCTTGGTGTTTGTTACCAAATTTTTACTTTGGATTTGACAGTATTTTTATTTTTTTTTCATAACAAATGTTGAACCAGACCCTAACCATGACCCTAAAACCATGATACAGTCCAAACCATGGGAAATTTGAACCATTACACCTCTAGTGAATTTGCTTGTGTCTTTCTTTAAATAATTTAAACAAAGTGTAACATGCAATGTAATATTGCCATTCAATATTACATTGCGTCCTAACCAGGCATCATATGGCAAGTTTTCACTGATAAGCAATTTGTCTCAGACAGACAAGAAGATATTTGATGATTAATGTAGTTAGGAAGAGCAGGATTTTGGACCAATGAGATTTCGCAGTGGGCGGGCCACCGAGCACACAGCCTCAGAAATTGAAACCAAGACCATTAAAATGTCCTTTCACTCTTCATGGTCGTGGCCGATTAGGATAAGAACTAAGATCATGGAAAAGATTTGTGATTTTGGTCTCAGGCTTTATTGCATCACACCTGGTTAGGACATTTGTGTTACCATTAAAGTTAAAAAGGACTGCAGCCACTTTAAAATGATCTCAATTGTAGGGATAGGATTCAGAACAGGATTCGAGAAATGCTTCCGGATAGTGTTCAAGTACCTACAGATTCCCCGAATTCAGGAGAAGCACAGGTGTGATTGTTATACCAGAATTTATGGATGTTTACATATCATTTCATATCATAATTGTTTATTTTTGTATTTTTAATTGTTGTCATGTGTTAAATTTGCCTAAACTGTGCCTATAGAATGAAGAACTTCAAGAAATACAAGAGGAGGCGAGTTGATGGACAGGTCGGTGATCTATTTTGATTTGGTCCAAGCAACCGTTGTGTTCAGTGACATTTGTTTGTTTTTGGTTATTTTATATCCAAGTATGTATAGCTTTAACCCAGCTCTCAATGTGTCTGTGCTTGTTTTCCTCTCTTCCTGTTCTTCTGTTGGTCCACCCACTTTCCTTTGGCAGGTTCAGCTGATGCCAAGGTGCCCTCGCTAAATATCAGTAATGACTTCACTGGTGTGATATATCAGTCTGAGGAAGGTTTGTTTGATAATCATGGCCCATTTAAGTAAGAAAATAGTGCCGTATACCGCGGCTAACACAAGCACTATTCAAAGACACCTACAGGACCACCACAGCTCTCAACTAAAATCCACCAGGTATGAAGAGACCCATGCAGTACCACCGCTCCCTATAAGCAGACTATGCAGTCTGCGTAGGGCACCAACTCCCTAGGAGGGCACCAGAAAGTCCACCAGCTGCCCATACTTGCACATTATACGTTATTCCTGGACCCAAGAGCAGTTGCGGAACACAGATGATCGCTTCGGGCTCATATCACACGAAACCCCCTCCACCTGTAACTCTGCGTAGGGCATCGATTTGGCCAGCGCCGACCCTGGACTCATGTGAAATCATACAGGAGAGAAGCCGTCAGTTGAGTTTGTGGCAGAACCTTTTACAGTGCTAGCATATTGTTCTGACTTTTACTGCATATGATCATTCATACTACGAAAGTAGAACTGAAGTGACATTCATTACAAGATGATTACTTAAAACATTTCAAAATGCACCTGCATTGTTTTGCATTTTGTTACTGTAAGCCCGTTTATCGGTCTAATGGTATCACTCCAATAATACGGGTGAAGGTCTCTGCACGTTACTGTCTTTCCTTTTACGCAACACAACAAGATTAAATGAAATACATTTTCTCTTATGTATTACCTCATTATCTGACTCCATAAATGAAAAAGGTTTTAATGATATCTGAGCATCATTAAAAGTGAGCGAATGTTTGACTATTCTTTTTAACTCTTTAATTATATTTTACCCGTTCAGATTAAGAAACTTTGTCGCTTTGAGGTCCTCGCATGTTTTTCTCTTTTATGCGGGTCTCATGATCACAAGCGGCCAGTATTGGATCATCAAACAGAGGTAATTGCTATATACCTGAGATCGGTCACATTCACGTTTACACAATCAAAGATACTTTAGTTTAGCCTCCATGGAATTGTATGCACTTGAATTTAACTTAACGTTTTCTTCAGTAGAGGTCACGGCCACTATTACAGATTTAAGTTGACCAACATAACTTCTCTTATAATAACTTTGGATTGGCCATGTCATGGTATAATCTGTTTGGGAACAACAATTTCAGAGTCAGTCAGAATAAAATCAAATGTTTACAATTTATTGACCAGGTAACAATAAGTTAATCGCAGTTGCCTGATATGAACTACACACAGTAAACTGTGTGGGATTGTCTGACTACAGAGAACCATGAACGATGTGCCAAATCTCCTTAAATACCCAAATAATTCAATAAGCTAACCAAATGGTGGTGTCTGTCCTTCTAATTATATTTGGGTCCCCTATTGAGGGGGTTCCTGTACATTTACATATAGTAGGTATGGAGGATCTGGGGGAGGGCACACCTTTAAGGGGCACAAAACATCTCTCATATTTTATAACTTCTTTTTGCTTTTCATTATGGCTGGAGAATGAGACTAGTTTACCAGGTGCACTGAGACGCTTTAAATGATACCAAACATGTTATAGTTACTTTTTTGTACACCCTTCACATTGCATAGGTTTTTAGTGAGCTTTAAGTGAGGAGGAGAGGGGGGAGTAGGGGGAGATGATGAGACTGTAGAAGGGAGGTGTTAGCTGCACAGTTTGTTGCATCTTGGATGTTGCGGTTACACATCCAAGAGAGTTCAAATGTTAATTCTCATGAGAGCCTTTTGTTTTGTCGAGGAGTAACCCAGACTCGCTGGCACCCGCCTTACATTATTTTCAGTCGAATTAGGGATGGGCGTATCAATACTAAAGTATAGATACTTCTGATACTGATGTGGTATCAAGAATATCGATTCTCACATAAAAATATAGATTCTGAAGTTATTTTTAAACTAGTAATCTTATTATTTAGAAAACATGAATATGTATGTATTTCATAAGCTTCAGAGTGAAAAAGAACAATTATATGAGCAAATTGTTGCATTCGTTCATATTTTTTCTTCCGCTCATCTTGTTGCACAGAAATGCTAAAATACACCAGCAGACAGACAGCGCTCACACTTTCAGTCACAGCGCTCTTTCAAAGAGGGAGCAGGGCTTTCCTGAGGTAATGACAGAAAAACAGCATCTGGAGTTATTCACACTAAGTAATGACAAACCTAGACATGACATGTATTATAAAGGGCTTGTGTGACCATTTTTACAGGCTTATTCAGTGTTAAAACATTGATAATGATCTTTCATCCTCGTTAATAAAAGAAAATTACCCTTTGGATTGACTGTAGTAATATTGTATTAACCATGACTAGTAACCATGTTTTTCTTCTCTTTCTTTGGCAGTAACCAAGGTTTTGATACAATTAACCATAGTTTTGCTACAGCATTACTGTAGTATCCATATTGTAACTTGGTTTAGGAATAGAAGCCATATAATATACTAACTCATTTTTAAAAGGAAAAAAATGAAGCCTAATAATTTTCTGCTTAAGCCTATAAATATATAAAACATTTCAGTAATAATTTAAGTTACTAATTTTATCCAAAGATTGAGTAAAAATACTGGCCTAAAAGTAGGGTAGAGTGGGGGGAAACGCCCCCCACCTGTTTTTCCCAAAATAACCACTAGAGGGAGTCATGATACATTTTTACTGTTGCTATGCACTACGTTGACAACGGGGATATACAAATCTCCATGCAGAAGCTGACACCAGCGACGTATTTGAAGAGAAGAGGATTACACGGTAAGTGCTATAATTTTCAGATATTAGTAAACAAGTGTTTAAGAGAATATTGTTCTGCAGGATATCACAAAAACGCCCCCTACACTGAGGGGTAAAACTGAGGGGGCATAGTTTCTGTCTAAAATAATTAATATAATAACATATTTCTGTCTATCAAATCCTTTGTTTTACACTTAATGCAGTATAATTAGGTGGTCAAATCAAAATGTTTGAACAAAACATGGAAAAATTACCTCAAGTGAGCATAAGCTAGCTAGCTTGCTAGCACAGTTAGCTCACTGATGGAAGGTGGTTAGGTGACCCAATGATAAAACATAGTGGCTTTTAATGCGTTTATTGAATATATTTCACTACATATATACTAATTTATAAGTTTAATATTTATTTAGGGTTTTCTGTTCATCTTGATGATAGTGGTGAACAAATAAATCAATTATCAACCCCATATAGGGCTAGTGTAGCAATTTCAACCTGATATATATATATATATATATATATATATATATATATATATATATATATATATATATATATATATCCTTATAGATGCAGACATAGGGAGTAAGCTCTACAAAATGCCCTCAGAGCTATTGAAGAAGGAACTGCTTTGAAGGCTGCAGCCCATCAATTTGGAGTCCCCCCAAAGACCTTGAGGCGGCATAGAGCTAAAAAAAAATTTTGGAGCCTGGATCAAAGTGTTTAGGCCACAAAGCAGTTTTTACGTCATCATTCGAGCTCCAGTTAACTGAACACATTCAATCAATGGAGAGGGTATTGTTTGGGCTTTCAACAATGGATGTAAGGAGGCTGGCCTATGACCTGGCAGAGAGGTTAGGCTTGAACCATTGTTTTAATTCAGAGCGCAAGATGGCAGGTAAAGACTGGTTCTATAATTTGCTAAGGAGACAAGGAACCCTGTCTGTCAGGACTCCACAGGCGACGAGCATATCTAGGATGGTGGGCTTCAACAGACCGATGGTGGACCTGTATTTATGAGGACGAACTCCATAGGTTTGGTGAAAACGTTGACCCCACCCGTCTGTGGAATATGGATGAGGTGGGTGTCCAGAATGTACAGAAGCCAAACAAAATTATTGGCACAAAGGTGAAGAGTCACTGCTGCCTGTTCCATGAACGCTGCTGGGCAGTTTGTACCACCACTGTTCATTTTTCCAAGAAAACGAATGAATGAGCGCCTGCTGTATGGTGCCCCAGCAGGATCGATTGGTGGAGTGACTGACTCATGGTGGATGGACAGTACACTGTTTCTCCAGTGGCTGACACATTTTTGTGACACCATTAGATGCACTCCTCAGTGGCCTCACATTTTTATATTGGATGGCCACCACTCGCATAAGACCCGTGTTGCTTGCAACATGGCCCCACTGCAGCCTCAAGATGCAGCCATTAGACCGCACCTTTTTCAAGTCTTTTAAGTTAAAATACAACACAGCTGCATATAACTGGATGACCTCTCTCCCAGGAAAACAAATTGATATTTATGCTGTGTGTGGGCTTTTCGATAAAGCCTACTCAGCTTCAGCGTGTGTGGGGAAGGGCCAAAAGGGTTTCAATGCCTGTGGGATGTGGCCTGTTGACAAGACCGTCTACATAGATGAAGACTTTGAAGGAGCCGAAGTAACTGAGGAGCCAGATCCAACCCTCAAGGACAGCAGGGAGATTGAGGAGGAGATAAGTGCTGGTAAACAATTACAACTACTATTACTATAAGGCTAGTGTCATAGTCATCGTCATCATCATCATCATCATCACTAAATTGTCTGTGTGTGTTTGTTTTCTTGACAGGCCCCAGTGGATCATCCGTGGTCCCAGCACTAGCGCCCACTCCCAACCACAACCTGGGACAAGTCTCCAGAGGCCAGCTGAACATGGTAAGAAAAACTATGTATTTTAAAGAGCTTACTGTCATTGTCATCATCATCATCGTCATCACGTTATTCATCACTAAATACACAAAAGTGTGTTTATGTGTGTGTGTGTGTGTGTGTGTGTACTTTTGACAGGCCCCAGTGGGTTTCTGTATTCTAATGTATTTTTTATTCCTTTTTAAAGGACCGAGTCAGTCACCCTCCTCGATTCTAGAAGAGCTGTCCCCTAGGCCAAGAATAAAAAAACAAGAGGCCACAAAAGAGGGCATGTGAATCTTCAGCTGTGCTTACCTCCCCACCATATAAAAAGATGTTGGAGGACAAGATAGCTGCACGAAACAAAGGCACACAAAAAAAAAGTTAAATGCAAAAGCGCAGCTGAAGTGAAGAATAAGAAAGAAGATGATACAGAATGCTTCTACTGTGGGGAGTTATTTTCAATTAGTGGGGGGGACTGGATAAGGTGTGAGGGGTGCCAAAAGTGGGAACATGTAGATTGTTCCAATGAGATACGAGGGGAATTCATCTGCGAAATTTGCATGGCTGAACAGTGAATGGCTAATGAATTAATGTTTGTTTGTTTATTTATTTATTTAATTATTTATTAACTACAACATATTTGTTTGCATGGCTTAGTTATATGTTATATGTATAAATATAAATGTAAACAAATTGGCTATTTTCATTCCTGAAATAAATATTCATATATATACATGTTGATACATTACTTGCCTTTTACTTTTAGAGATTAAAAACTATAGTCTGATCATTTTGCTGTTGATTTATGAAGCAAACTGGTTGGTAAGAAAGGGGGCATTTTACCTCACCGCTGAGGCAAAACGCCCCCTTTTTCCAAAAATATTTTCAGTCAAAATACTAATTAATTATTAAGGCTGAGCAATTGTATTATTTGGTGAATAACTCCTGCCATATTCACTCAAAACTGGGATGGCAATTCTAGTCACATTTATGTTTTGTTTCACAGTAATGTCACATTTTGCTTAATGGGGGGCGTTTCCCCACTCTACCCCTTGGTATCAGATCGAAAAGAAAATAGTGGTATCGCCCGTCCCCAAGTCGAATAAAATACCAGTCATATATACAGTGTTAAAATATCGTCTCATTCTCGTGAACCCAGTATCTTGTATCATCACACCCCTAATGAAATCTGAAATCTTCACAAACCTGATCAAAAGCACAATTATTCTTTGTAAGCCCGTTTATCGGTCCAATGGCGGTCTCCAATATGCGCGGATGGGCTATTATTTCATCTGCAACCGCATCACAAAACGCATCATCCGTCCACCATCCATCCGCACCAACGTTTTTGACCAATTTTCAAAACCGCACCCGCCCGCCATCCGCACCAGCAATGTATACATATATTTTTCATTTGATTGGTTCAAACGCCCGCCACCCGCCCGAATTTAATTTAAAAAAAATTTTTTCGTTACGTCATCCGCCCGATCCGCGGTTTATCCGCGGAGTCCGCGGCTGTAACCGCTAACCGCGCATCTCTAGTCTCCAATAATACGGGTGAAGGTCTCTGCACGTTACTGTCTTTCCTTTTAAGCAACACAACAAGATTAAATGAAATACATTTTCTCTTATGTATTACCTCATTATCTGACTCCATAAATGAAAAAGGTTTTAATGATATCTGAGCATCATTAAAAGTGAGCGAATGTTTGACTATTCTTTTTAACTCTTTAATTATATTTTACCCGTTCAGATTAAGAAACTTTGTCGCTTTGAGGTCCTCGCATGTTTTTCTCTTTTATGCGGGTCTCATGATCACAAGCGGCCAGTATTGGATCATCAAACAGAGGTAATTGCTATATACCTGAGATCGGTCACATTCACGTTTACACAATCAAAGATACTTTAGTTTAGCCTCCATGGAATTGTATGCACTTGTATTTAACTCTACGTTTTCTTCAGTAGAGGTCACGGCCACTATTACAGATGTAAATTGACCAACATAACTTCTCTTATAATAGCTTTGGATTGGCCATGCGTGGTTTCCCACATACACATATCTGGAGAAACATCAAATTAAAACAGAGGTAAGACACACCCGAATTTAGATTGGTCAAGCAGCATTTGCTGTTCTGAACGGAAATTCACTTTTTGTCTTTGCAAACAAAGTAGGCCTACTTGAATTGATGCCAAATATTAGTCGTCACTAATCTGACGTAGACTTGCGTTAACATACGAATCGTTTAATCTGCTTGGGAAAACTATTTCAGAGTCAGTCAGTATCAAATCAAATGTTTACAATTTAGTGACCAGGAAATAGAACAATAAATCAAAATCAAATTCATAGAGTAAAATCATCGATCAATCAAATATAAAAACAACAATTCGGAAATCGAGGAATTTATAGAAATATTTACCTGGCAACGAAAACTACACAAAGCGATCGTGTAGGAAGTCTACCTACAGACTCCCTGAACCTTTTGCCCATGTTCCTTATAAACCCAGATAATTCAATATGCTTATCAAATGGTAGTGTCTGTCATTATAATTAGATTTTGGTCACAACTGTGGGATCCGAATTTGGTCACAACTGTGGGATCCGAATTTGTAATTGAATGGGTTCTTGATTTCTGTAGATTTACATACAGGAGGTAGTTTGTATGGACGATCTGGGGGAGGGCACACCTTTAAGGGGCACACCACATTTCTCATATTTTATAACTTCTTTTAGCTTTTCATTATGGCTGGAGAATGAGACTAGTTTACCAGGTGCACTGAGACGCTTTAAATGATACCAAACATGCTTTTTGTACACCCTTCACATTGCATAGGTTTTCAGTGAGCTTTAAGTGAGGAGGAGAGGGGGGAGTAGGGGGAGATGATGAGACTGTAGAAGGGAGGTGTTAGCTGCACAGTTTGTTGCATCTTGGATGTTGCTGTTACACATCCAAGAGAGTTCAAATGTTAATTCTCATGAGAGCCTTTTGTTTTGTCGAGGAGTAACCCAGACTCGCTGGCACCCGCCTTACAGTTGTCTCCTTGATCTGGACCACTTTTAATAAGACTTTGCATTGTGATGTTGACAACACCCATAGTTTGTTATTTTTTCTTAAGTTCTGATCATTAATTTTCATATACAGTACAGTAAAGAAGCACATGCTCGACTGTGTCTGCTTGGCTGCAATATATGCATTGTCCTGTTTCATGTTTCCCTATTATTACTGTAAATAATAAATAATTAAGAGTGCCCTATTCTGAGACAGGTGATAATTGTATCCTCTTTTTGTTACACTGGTGGCCAAAAATTTGGAAAGAAATATGGATACCAATAAGAAATTGGTACTTTTATTCACCAAAGTGGCATTCAACTGATCACAATGTATAGTCCGGACATTAATAATGTGAAAATGTACTATTGCAATTTGAAAAAAAAAAAAATAGAAAATGTTCAGAACTTCTTAAAACTACTTCAAAGAGTTCTCTTCTAAAAATCCTCCACGTGCAGCAATGACAGCTTTGCAGATCCTTGACATTCCAGCTGTCAGTTTGCCAGAAACTCAGGTGACATTTCACCCCACACTTCCTGTAGCTCTTGCCATAGATGTGTCTGTCTTGTCGGGCACTTCTCACACACCTTGCAGTCTGATCCCAAAAATGCTCAATGGGGTTAAGATCCATAACACTCTTTTCCAATTATCTGTTGTCCAATGTCTGTGATTCTTTGCCCACTCTAACCTTTACTTTTAGTTTTTTTTTTTTTCTGTTTCAAAAGTGGCTTTTTCTTTTCCATTCTTCCCATAAGGCCCTTAAAAACAAACACAAATACAATGTTAAGCTTCATTTAACGAACCAAATAGTTTTCAACTATGTTTGATATAATGGCAAGTGATTTTTTTAGTACCAACTGATGAATTTAGCATGATTACTCAAGGATAGTTTGTTGGAGTGATGACTGCTGGAAATGGGTCAGTCTAGATTTGATCAAAAATGACTTTTTTTCAAATAGTGATGGTGCTGTTTTTTTACATCAGTAATGTCTTGATTATACTTTTTGATCGGCTGAATGCCACTTTGATACCAATTTCCTCAGTGTTCAAATTGTGCCAGAGCTCTTGGAGTGTCCCCTCCTAACCAAACATCAACCCCCCACCCTCGTACCACACACACACACACATGCACACATTTCCAACTGTATCAATAATTACATTTTGCGTGATAAAATATAAAGATTATGCAGAGACCTGATTCTGTAATGGGGTTGTTCTTCTTCTGACTTAACTACTTATTAAACAAACACACAGAAAAGTTTACATGGTCTTTTCTCTCTTTCTCTCAGTGCTATTAGCAATGTAAATGGAACATAAAACAGTAGTGAAGAGAACTTTTCCTGAGAAAACGACCAATAGTGGCCTATTTTTGTCAGCAGATTTTCCTCTCCCTGTTGTGCATTTTCTCTCCCTGGAATCAATGTTTCCCCCTTAGCCAGGACTAAAAATCGAAGGTCAAACATCTTGAGTGGAAGATGGGTAGGGATGGGCGGATCTATAATAAAGTATTGATACTTCCGATACTGATGTGATATCAAGAATATCGATCCTCATATAAAAATATTGATTCTGAAGTTATTTTTAAACTAGTAATCTGATTATTTAGAAAACATGAATATGAATGTGTCTCATAAGCTTCAGAGTGGAAAAGAACAATTATATGAGCAAATTGTTGCAATCGTTCATATTTTTTCTTCCGCTCATCTTGTTGCACAGAAATGCTAAAATACACCAGCAGACAGACAGCGCTCACACTTTCAGTCACAGCGCTCTTTCAAAGAGGGAGCAGGGCTTTCCTGAGGTAATGACAGAAAAACAGCATCTGGAGTTATTCACACTAAGTAATGACAAACCTAGACATGACGTGTATTATAAAGGGCTTGTGTGACCATTTTTACAGGCTTATTCAGTGTTAAAACATTGATAATGATCTTTCATCCTCGTTAATAAAAGATACCCTCATGAAAATTACCCATGGATTTAATGTAGTAATATTGTATTAACCATGACTGTAGTGACCATGTTTTTCTTCTCTTTCTATGGCAGTAACCAAGGTTTTGAAACAATTAATCATGGTTTTGCTACAGCATTACTGTAGTATCCATATTGTAACTTGGTTTTAGTAACCATATAATACTATCTATGGTTAAGTTGAAGGTTTTATATGTTGCTTATACTTACACATTTTTAAAAGGTAAACAATGCAGCCTAATAATTTTCTGCTTAGGCATATAAATATATAAACATTTTAAGTAATAATTTAAGTTACTAATTTTATCCAAAGACTTCATAAAAATTCAATTTATTAGAGGTATCGATATTGGTATCAATATCGGTGATATTGGCCTAAACATATCGGATCAAAAAGAAAATAATTGGTATCGCCCATCCCCAACACAGAGACCTCTGGTTCTGAGCAAGACAGTGAGCCAGAGCTGCCAGATGTCGTCATTGAGCTCCTCCCAACTGCATCAAGCACCAGATTTGCTGATCTAAAAGGACCCAGTGGTAGGCCAGACCTATAATTTAAACTACACAGTTTAGTTAGCAGCTGTTAATATCTAATCTTGTGGATCCATTACTTATACATTTCCATAGAGAAAAGACACATTATTTAACATTATATTATTATTATATTATTTATTTTGCATTTCTGACATCTCTAGAACCAGAGAAGAGGGTCCTGTACAGCCAGAACTCAGCGTGGTACTAGGAAAAGCGCTTTCAACAGCTCCTGGTATAAGGACAATTCATGGCTTGAATATTATTTAAGACAAGTTTCAGCTTATTGTTTGGCCTGTTGGCATTTTTCTCTGCCCAATACACATGAATCTGCCTTCACATCCCAGTCAGGATTTTGTAACTGGAAAAAAGCGCAGTTTAAAGATTCTGGATTTAAGCTCAATTCAAATGCAGAGCATCATATCATTGCTATGTATGCCTGCAATCAGCATAAAAGAGCTATTGACAGCAACTCATCAATGTTAGATCTCATAAATAGGGACTAGAAAAAGTGGAGGAAAACTGTACTTATATTAATTTATTTAACTTACTAAATGTACTTACTAAAAACGTTTTAGTTTGAAGAGATTGTAGAGAGCTGAAAAAAAACAGTGTGTAAAAGACAACCTAAAACAAGCTTAATATTTTGTGACTCATTAATGATGAGCACTGTAAGACATAAAAGAAATAGTGACCAAAGTGATGGTGAGAGCTTCCAAGAGCTATATTTTATCAGGTACTTGAGTCTCACAGCTGAAATGCTGAGGCGTTTTCCAAAGAAGAACTGTGAGATAATGCAAGAGGTCCAGTCTCTCACCCAAACAGGATAAAATTCTTAAATGAGGAGCCTCTGTTTGCTTTTGCTCAGATATTTGAGTGAGATTTAGAGGACCTCAAACATGAGTTTGTTTCAGTGTTTCTAGAACCTTATAAAGAGGTCTTCCATTAGCTATTTCAACTTTGTAAGATTTCTCTTGTTACACCAGTCAGCACTGCTTTTTGTAAGAGAAGCTTCTCCGCTTTCAATCTGATTAATGGCTGATAACAGGTTAAGTCACCTCTGATTTCTCAGTGTTGAGTCAAGGAGGGCACACTCCCTCAACATGGATGAGTTTGTGAAACATTTTATCAGTTCTCACCAGAACCGCAGAATTATGTTGTATTATATCTACCAAGGTTTACTAAGTTTGTAATATTGATGGACACTAAAAAAATAAAAATAAAGTAGACAATAAAAAAATAAAAACAATATATCTAATTGCAGTGTTTTTTTGTTTTTGTTTTTTTTTGTAAATAAACTCATCAGTTCATGTAACAGACACATGCTATGGTATCTTAACTCATTGGTGCTTAAGCTTTATTTTCTGAAAATATTTTGTTAAACACTTGTAGACACAAACAGAGTGACCCAATTCTTTGTACCGTGTACAAGTACTGTGTTAGTGTGTGTGTGTTTGTGTGAGTGTGTGTGCGTTATTATAATCAATACCAGAAAAACAGCTTATAAATCATACTAAATCATACACCATTTTTTTTTTTTTTTTAAATGCATTTTTGTGATGGATAGGTTTAGGGGATAGAAAATACAGTTTGTACAGAATAAAAATCATTATGGAAATTCCTTATAAAACATGGAAACCCCAATCTGTTTGTCTGTGTGTGTGTGTGTGTGTGTGTGTGTGTGTGTGTGTGTGTGTGTGTGCGCGTGTTTAAATGCTTCTTAAACAACATATAGAAACGTTTTTTTTTTTTAAATGTACAAAACTATTGCTTCAGGGGGTTTTTCCCCATGATCTGACGCTAAAAATGACAGCAAATTTCTGCACCTGAAAAAAGGCTTTAAAAACACATTAAAAGGCTTTTATAATAATTAACTTTTTAAAACATTTAAACCTCTGGCTTTCTGTTTGAAACTGGCTTTTACTGGTTATTTTTTTGGAAATTAGATTGATCTGTTATTCTAATCAAGGAGTCTTTTAAGAAAAATAAATAAATATCCACAGTGGCGTTTTATTTATTTAATAATTGAACATGAACTGTAGATTTGTATATGGGTTCATAATTTTTTAATAAATTAAACATATTTTAACATGAAGCTTGAATTTCTTCATAAAGTCTGTTTTCTTTTCTGTTTGCATTCAAGTTAATAGTAAAAGGGAAAAATGGTTAATAAGGTGGATTCATGTATAAATATTTCTTTATTTTTGCAATGTAATCAGACATACAGCATATGCATCACATTGGATAGTGAAGAGTCAAACATAGTTCATATAAGTGCAACAAAACTATATGCAACAGGGGTATACAGGACATATTATAATAAAAGTGACAAAGCTTCATATGTCTTCTTTGCTTTGTGATTCTTCAGGGTTTTCAAAGTTTTAAAATAAAGTCTCATTTCTGTCTTAAAAGAGTGCAATTTATGAAAATATATAAAATATATCAATTATGTTTATATACAAGTAGCGAAGATAACAGTGCTCATCTATGAACATGTGCTAATTTAACTGGGATGTGTTCAATGCCAAAATTGAATTTCAGTAGAAAATCAATACCACCAACCATTTCAAAAATGAGATTCGGCAAAATAAACCATAAGTTATCCCAACAACTAATATAATCTTGAATTCATTTAACTTTAAACACAATATTCAATGTCCTAAAATCAAGCACATCCAATCCCCCTTGTTCTCCTACATAATATATATCATTTATTCTTTAAATTATGGGGTTTGTTCTGCCAAATAAAAATGAAAATAATTTAGTCTACCTGTTTAATCACCTCTTGAGGAACATCAAGTGCCATGTATAAATATTTGTGATTTGATGTAGGGGTCGGTTGCATAAGCTATACGCATGTTAAAACTCAGCCTATAGTTGTGGCATAAATGGCCACTAATTGTGCTTGGGTAGCACAATTTGATAGGCCAAAATACCTTGTCAAAGCATCCTACCTGCAGTATATGTTTGGGTAGCACAATTTGATAAGCAGACCAACCATAGTCTATGCAAGCTTTGAATTTTGTCACATTTATTATTTAGCATATATTTTAATGTAATAAACAATCTTAAAATAATATATAGCCGAAGGTCTTCAGGATTGTAGATTACAGAAACTTTTGGAATCGTAGTTGAATGAAACTCATTAAAGAGTTTTCTGGCCTCAAACAGGAGTTCTCCATTTAAGTGTGAAGTGAAATTTCTTAGGTCAGAAGTGAATTAATAAGTCTTGCTAAAAACTTCTATTACTGAAGATCACATTTTCTAGTCCTTAAAATACTAACACTTGATTTTGAATTTGGTGGAGTATCTTTTGAGGTTCTGCCTCTGGGCTTTATCATATCCATCAGGGTATGACTCCACAGACAGCAAAGCATAAACCTCATCCCACTTCTTTTCCATAACTATTGCACTTATTAAAAAAGAATAAAAATGCATATAAATCCAAACTGCCAAAAACAATTATATTTTACATCAAATAATAAAACATTTATTAAGGTATCCAAGCAAGATCAATCCATGTAGACTGCCTGAAACAAATGGGCAATTTGACACATTTCCTCAGGGTAGACCAATACACAGAAATAGATGCAATATTTTTGTTTAAATGTAATACACACAAGTGTAATGTAGTGAAAATGTGCAATTGAGTGTCTTATAGTGGTAAATTTTGTGTTAAAATGTAAGGACAATGTGTGGTGTAGCCATCAGTAAGGTCTTAGTAACTAGTTCACCAATGGGCGCAACGCATGTATAGACGAATGAAGCCAATGTTACACATTTAGACTAGTAATGATAGAAACGTCACACATCAGTGAAATTTTTAACACAGTGCCTCGTTTAACAAAGTCAAAAATTAGGATGAATCAATTCAATTACAGACATTACTGCAGCAATTATCAGTGTTTATCTAGACCTATCGCTAGCGCCTAGCAATAAAGGTATAACTAAGACCTAAACGTGTACTGTATGGTCCTTCCCGTGATCTCGAAGCGCGTTTCGGCACCTCTTCGGTTCACGAGGGGGGTGGGGCGCTGAACCTCTGTACATTTCACGCACAATAATAAAGCAGCTGAGAATTACTCGAGGTGATTATGCAGGCTGTGGCCAGACTACAGCTAGACTGGCCACGCGAGCAAGAGACCCTCCCCCAAACGCTCCAAACTAGAAGAAAAATTTCTGTCTGGTGGCCAAAATAATTAAATAAATAAAAGAGGGAATGGAAATCTATATTAGTCCCTTCCTTTCTTCGATGACCTCCACAACAAATATTTTCTTTATGGAGGAAATGTATACTTCCCGTGTCTTTGTGTCGTCGACGTTGGTGTATTCAGCTATCGTGGGTGCTGAAGCTCGGGGGTATTCAGTGATGCCGCCGGTAGAAGAGACACCTGCGGGTTTTCTCTCGCCTGGCTCGGCATCATCGCTAAAGAGACCTACTCTCCCCACAAAGCTGTGCAGGACCACCTCCACACTTGTGGGGAAAGCTTATCAGGCAGCAGGTCAGGCTGGTGTTGCCCTGCACACTATGGCAGTGTTACAAGCGCACTAGGCTAAATCTGTTTAAGGACCTGAGTGTGGGCACCTCACTCTGGGTGAGGGGCCGTCGGCCACCCAGCACCGACCCAGTCCTTCTAGACGGGAGGCTAACAAAACATGGCGAATCATGCTCCCCCTCGTAAAGACTGGGGTCCAGTTCGTCACCCTCAGCAGCCCCAATGCAAGACCTCAGGGGCGTGATTTCTAAGAAAAAGAAACCCTGATGGTCTTGTACCCAGCCTTGTGGGGGTAGTTCCCCTCGGGACGGGGCGTGTGTATCATCCACTTCGGCCCTCCCGATACCCTCACGAAACCTCTTCACTCCCGCCACCTTTGGTGTTTCGGGTGATAGAGGCTTCCAACAAAGAGTTGGGTGTACCGTTGCTTCCTGCCTTGATCCAGGACACTGAACACTCGACATCCCCTCAACAGGAAGTGTCAGAAATAATACCCATCTCAGAGAACCTGGCAGCGTGGAAACTTCTGCCAGGTATTTCTATGTGGGTTCTAGAAACAGTAGAAAGAGGCTACAGAATTCAATTTGCTCGCCGTCCTCCCCGTTTCAACGGCGTGGTTCCCACTACCGTGAAACCGGGACAGGCATGTCTACTGTGGAAAGAACTGCAAAATCTCTTGGTCAAAGGGGCCATAGAACATGTTCCCCTTCCAGAGAAAGAGTCAGGCTATTACAGCAGATACTTCCTGGTTCCCAAGAAGGGTGGGGGTTTGCGTCCGATTCTAGATCTTCGAGGCTTGAACCGCTCGGTGTTCAAGTCCTAGATGCTGACTATCAAGACGATCGTGTCACAAGCCCAACATCACGTTTGGCTGGTCACCATCGATCTCATGGACGCATATCTTCATATAGAGCCACAGCACAAGAATTTCCTGAGGTTCGCTTTCAGGGGTGAAGCCTTCCAGTATCGGGTTCTTCCTTTTTGCCTATCCCTATTAACCCGCACATTTAGGAAATGCATGGATGCAGCACTGGCTCCTCTGCGACTCCAGGGCATCCGCATTCTGAATTATATAGATGACTGGCTGATCCTAAACAGTTCCAAGAACTGGCAGTTCAGCACAGGGATATCGTCTTGACGCATCTGAGGGTTATATGGAATTCAGTCTCGATGCAGGCACAATCGTCTCCCGCACGAATCGTTTCAATTCAGAACACCCTGAGCAAGGTCAGGCTAGGTCGAGGTTGCACTGCTTGTCAGTATCATTGAATACTAGGTCTCATGGCGTTGGTGTCCGCGGTGATCCCATCGGACCTTCTGCACATGAGACCGCTTCAGCTGTGGCTAGAAGCCAGGGGGTTTTATCCGAGGGCCGGTCCCCTAAGGCAAATAAGTGTTATGCGCCACGTGCTTCGTTCCCTTTCTATGTGGTTCAGACCCTGGTTCATACCTTGGGTCCCACTCTAGGTGCGTCTTGTCGTCGCAGGCTGCTAACGACAGACGCCTCCCTTACGGGCTGGGTAGCGGCCTTAAGTGGTCGTCCAGCTTAAAGGGATAGGAAGGTCGTCAGTTCGGTTGTCACAGTAACTGTCTCGAGCTGATGGCCGTATTTCTGGCCCTGAAATACTTCCTCCTGAGGCTGCCATGTCTTGGTGCGGTTGGGCAATACAGTGGTAGCCTCTTACGTAAACCATCGGGGGGATCCATGTTCACGTCAGCTGAATTTCTGGCACGTTGGATCCTTCTTGGGGCCCAGGGCAGCTCCTGTCACTCAGGACAGTTTCATCCCTGGATGCCCGTGTGTGTGGGAGCAGATTTACTCTGAGGTAGTGAACAAATCTGGGTGAGATTTCACAGGGCAGAAGAGCAACTCTTCGCCTCTATGATAGCGCAATGTCTCCTCTACTTCTCCCTAATTCACCCAGCCCCCTTGGGTCTGGACTTAAAGGCACATACATGACCCTGAATGCGTCTGTATGTGTTTTTGTCCCCCGGTTTTTCTGCTCCCGGGAGTCTTGGCAAGGTTCGCCAGCAAGGGTCTTGCCTCCTACTAAAGGCGCTGTGCTGGCCGAACAGGATATGTTTCTCGAATACCTCTCCTCGACAGCTCGCCTTGGGCGATTCCGAACAGGGAGGACCTTCTCATCCCTGGCACGAATTGTGAAACCTTTCATGCTTGGCCCCTAAGGGTACCAACTGATGTTCACAGGGTTTTATCTTGAGGCTATCGAGACCATTTCAAATGCTAGGGCTCCTTCCACTTGGAACTGATCTGGGTAGATTTTACAGGGCTCTTCGCCTCTGTTGATAGCGCAATGTCTCCTCTACTTCTCCTCGAGTCGCCCAGTTTCCCCCCCTAAGTTCATATTACAGAACCAGCTAACTGCCAGTTTGCTTCAGTTCTGGAATTTCTGTAGAAAGAACTGTCAGCGGGCACTTGCCTCGCCACTGCCAGGTTCTATGTGGCCTCCACTGCGGTTTGCCATCCCTTGGTGGGTGGGGTGCCCCCTAAGAGACATTCTTGCTAGGACCTCTTCATAGGGTAAGACCCCCTTTTTAGACCTCTAGAGTCAGCGTTTGGTAGACTTCTGACTCTCAAGATGGTTTTTCTTATGGCATTTACGTCTCTAAGGAGATTTGACTACAGGCTCGGTCTCTTTTGCCAGCCTGTTTAGAGTTTGCCCCAACTATCACCAAAAGCATTCTTTGCACCCTCACCCTAACTACCTGCCCAAGGTGCCTTTCGCGACCCTTGGCCGGTTATTTTCTAAGCCTTTTGCTCCCTGCCGTTTGTAACGCCGGAGCAGCTAAAACTTCTCAGACTTCGTCCAGTCTGTACCCTTCAGACTTATGTCCACCGCATTTGCTAGTGGCGTAAAGTCAGGGCAGTAATTCTTCACTTGGAAGCCATGACCAGGGGGCGGTCACCTCCTGGCAGACTATGTCACTTTGGGTGAGGGACATTATTGCCCGGGCCTACGAGGAGCACGGCAAAGCTTTGCCAGTAGGTTTTAGGGCGCACTCTACCAGAGGGCTCTCCTCCTCTAAAGCCTTGGCTAGAGGTCTCCCTCTGCAGCAAGTTTGTGATGCGGCAGGTTGGTCCTCTCCGCACACATTTATTCGATTCTTATAAGTTTGGATGTTCTTGACATCTCAATCTCATGTCTCTACAAGTTTGTGATGCGGCAGGCTGGTCCTCTCCGCACACATTCATCTGGTTTTATGGTCATGTTACTAGATGTTCATGCTGCCCCGGGCTCTTATGCCCTTTGGTCGACATCTACGCTCATGTCTAAGCAAGTTTGTGATGCGGCAGGCTGATCCTCTCTGCTCACATTCTCAGATCTTATGGCTTAAATCTTTCATGCCTGAACAAGTTTGTGATGCGGCAGACTGGTCCTCTCTGCACACATTCTTCAGGCTCTATGGTTTGGATATTCATGCTACTCCGGGCTCTTACGCCCCTGAGTCGACATCTGAAGCTCATGTATAAGCAAGTCTGTGATGCGGCAGTTTGGTCCTCTCTGCACACATTCATTAGACTTTTATAGTTTGGATGTTCTTGCCACTCCGGGCTCTTATGCCCATGAGTCGACATCTCGAGCTCATGTCTGGTCAAGTTTGTGATGCGGCAGGCTGGTCCTCTCCGCACACATTCATCAAATTTTATGGTTTAGATGTTTATGTTACTCCGGGCTCTTATGCCCTTGAGTCGACATCTCAAGCTCATGTCTGAGACCTCTCGCGTTCTTGTGAGCACACTTCACAACCGTAGGGGTCCGGGCAGCCCCAGTGCGGCGGCATGGGTATTGCGTTCCCATAGCGCTTAGCAAAGCGCAGCATCATAGTGAAGCTTTTTGTAAAGGGAACGTCTTGGGTTACATGTGTAACCCTTGTTCCCTGAAAAAAGCGGAATGAGATGCTGCGCTTCTTTGTCGCACTGGGACGTCCCAGGATTGCTCTTCAAAAAGAAGTATCTGACGACACCTGGTGACGCATCCATTTATAGCCTGGCCACAGATACGTCTAATGACTACATCAGCCAAGGCTATAAATTCCGGTCAATGTTCATTGATGTGTTACACACATATTCACAGCTCGTTCACGACTTGGATCGTTCCCATAGCGCTTAGCAAAGCGCAGCATCTCGTTCCGCTTTTTTCAGGGAACAAGGGTTACTCATGTAACCTGAGATGTTTTACTATATGACAAAATTGTAAAAATACCAATTCTGGAAACATTAACCAGAACTGGCTGAAACATAAAAGTATGGTCTCAAACGGAACTGCCATAGATGTCATAATGGGTAAACTCCAGTTATCCAAGACCGAAGTTTGTAGCTGGCTTTTATGTCTTATCAGTGAATTTATCAATTAATGGCACTGGCATGAGTGCACAGCAAGGTTTTTCAGGTCAAAAGGTAAGAATGAAAACAATGGTGGTGGTGTAATGGTTAAGGCATATAACGTAATCAGAAGGTTGCTGGTTCGAGCCCCACAGCCACCACCATTGTGTCCTTGAGCAAGGCACTTAACTCCAGGTTGCTCCGGGGGGATTGTCCCTGTAATAAGTGCACTGTAAGTCTAAAAATGTTTAAGTTTAAAAAAGAATAAAGAAAATGATAATCACAGGGTAAAACAAGTTGTTTTCATAAAGGTGTAGACAGAGATTTGTGTTTGTATGAACGTAGAACTGTAGATCTGGAAACTCCAGAAATTGCTATCCTGAAAGCAAAACCTGAAAGTCTTTATGTAGCTCCCATGCCCAACGTTTACAGGGTTCATGGAGTCTAGAAATAAAATTTCCCTTGAGTTAGGCTTCAGGATCTGTAAAAGAACATGACATTTGTAATTGAACCAATTAAGAGCTCACAATGCACACTTGTGTAATTATGGGCATAACAACCAAAAAGTACAAGTTTACAAAAGAAAGGGACATCCCATAACAAGGGACGTTGTACAATGAGCATGGCTGGATAAAAGGAAAAAACAGCAATGGGGGAAAAAATACAAACAACATAAATCCATACCCCAATTATATACATTACATCAACATATGAAAAATAGGTAACTTACACATACAATCCAGTGCCTCAACTGATTTAAATAAAGTCATTGGTTGCAGCATCATCCTGTGAGTTGGGATGAGAATCATGGAAAACCATAGTTATTGTGATTCATTCCCTGTGTATTGCACAAACAATTCAGATAGCAAATCATTGTAATGTGTGTTCACCACATATGTAAGGATACTAACAGGTAAAGCTGGCAGAGGATCATTGTTGAATGGTGGCAGTCAGGTCACCACCACATAACTGCTGACAGCAAAGACATCTTTGCCCTGAAGAAATAGAAGTTTTTCATAACCATTGTATTGTGTATTCCCAAACACAACAGAAAAGGCCAAACTGACCTGTGAAGCTGCAAGTGCAGCTATGAGTTGGAAACACTGATTAGCAATCTGTTTAAAAACGGAAGGATATTAATAACAGCTGATGCATTTACATCAACCCTATGTCAACAGCCGAGTATTGCATTGAAATGGACAATTACTATTGCCTCTAACTCATCAAAGGCCAAAGACCAAAAGTCACTTCTGGTTAATGTTTGGGTTGGGCTCAGTTGAACTAAATCCTCATTTGGATCTTTGGCTCTATCCAAGACATAAGCCAGCTGAAAAAGAGAAAAACACAAATTGTAAAATAAGTCATTAAAACATACAAAATGGAACAGTAATCCAGAAAAAAATATTTATGAAAATGACTGCAAAATGTATATGTCACCAAACTCTGTTGTTCTGGGACATGGTCGACAGCCCAAATCCTCCAGCGTGCTTGCTCATTTGTCTGGCTTGTTGTTACACCTGGAACTATGTCAGATGGGCTAGGACAACTGGGAAAAAGATTCATATTAGTGTGGCAATAAAATGTATATAATCTTTATATAACTTGAACCGCACTTTATGATAACAACATCAAAAATTTTGAAAGAATAACTTTGATCAACTGTCTTGTTGACAATGTTTTATACAGTGCAGTGCCCCTGTAGAGGTTTTTACATCCCCTGGTCTAAAGAGCATTTCTATAGTTTTACTCGTTTATGAATTTAACAATGATCAAAACGAATTAACATAAAAAAAAATTCAAATACCATATATTTGCCAATATGTAGATTGTCTTAGGGTGGCACAGTGGTGCAGCGGTTAGCACTGTCGCCTCACAGGTTGTGGGTTCAAACCCCGGTTGCCCCGGCCTTTCTGTGTGGAGTTTGCATGTTCTCCCCGTGTCTGTGTGGGTTCTCTCCGGGTGCTCCGGCTTCCTCCCACCATCCAAAGACATGCAGGCTAGGTTAATTTGTGTCTCCAAAAATTGCCCTAGGTGTGGATGTGAGTGTGTGTCTGTCTATGTGTGGCCCTGCGATGGACTGGCGACCTGTCCAGGGTATACCCTGCCTTTCACCCACTGTTAGCTGGGATAGGCTCCCGCGACCCTGTACACAGGATAAGTGGTTGACGATGGATGGTAGATTGTCTTATACAATAGGACAAAAGAGAGAAGGGGAAAAGAGCAATACACAAGAATAAAATAAATGTTCATCAGATAATTAACTTACATATAGTGAATTAAGTGAAAACTTACATATAGTGAATTAAACATATAGTGAGTTTATGAACCCCTCTGGAAGTCTGTTTTTCATATTTTAGGCATACTTATGTCTTACGCTACATAATCTGATAAAATATGACACGATTAACAGAAAACACAAATAGTTTGAATATATTTGAATTATTTACTTAATACATGAGGTATCCTTGTGTGCAGAAGTATGTGAACCTTTGGGATTCAGACTTCCCAAAGGTTTCACAATGCAATGAAATGTTAAATGAAATTATATGTTTTTACTTTAAAATTCTAGGGAGAAATGACCGAGGCCAAAACATGCAAAAAACAAAAGGGTTCATAACTTTCAAACATGATCTCACACACACAATAATTGAACTGTATAAGAAACTTACAATAATTCACACAAATACCTTCGTGATGAACTGCAACTCGATCATGATATACTGCATGATTCTGTACCTCATTCAAATGGTTAAACACCAATTTACAGTAGTCACAGTTGTATTTTCTGCAGCACACAGGGCATCTCTCAATAGAGAAAACATGATGTCCTTTCAGTATTGTCTGATGCTTCTGTGCAGG
Organism: Moxostoma hubbsi; assembly: GCA_032164185.1. Taxonomy (NCBI): domain Eukaryota; kingdom Metazoa; phylum Chordata; class Actinopteri; order Cypriniformes; family Catostomidae; genus Moxostoma; species Moxostoma hubbsi. The sequence goes on from JAVLUX010000011.1 coordinate 32,646,762, forward strand.
TTAAACAAAAACACACCATTTACATCTATCAGCAAAATTATATTATATAACTAATTATATGTAAAAAATAAATATATATATACTTATAATAATACACACACTGCCTTCACTTGCAAGAAGTGGTGTCCACATGTTAATGCCAATAATATGAAATGAATCCGTTATAATAGACAGTGTTAACATTAGCTGAGACAAAATGTAAAGATTACGAGTTTACGTGTAGCTCCTCCTCGATGGACGTGTAGCTCCTCCTCGATGGACGTAAACTCCAACCATTTCCTCTGCAGTGACCAGCCCACTGATCTATACATTGTAGCGTTCCTCATTTAACACCACGACAACTGAACTCTTTTAGTGTTTATTGAACACTTCACAAATATAGGGCTACTGTTATGGCCGTATCCCATGTCTTTACACTCAATTTCACAACCGTCCAGCTCTTGTCTCTCGCTACCTCTCCCCCCACCCGGAGGAGTGACAACAACACTGAACATTGTGAACCTAGTACAGTCGACATTACACTATATATATATCTATATCTATATCTATATATATAGATCAGTGGAGCAGCCTCTCGATATGTTTAGGGTCTCCGCTCGAATGGAACATACCCGTTGAATAAATGGAGGACATGTCTGCTATGAACATGTTACTTTGTTGTTTTGATGATGGCCTATCTGCAACAAAACATTACGCTTCTCTCCTGTGTTTGATTTTACTCGGCTGCAGCAGAACAGCAGGTAAGCGGAAGATCTGTAACATATAGACTTTAAACATGTTCAATTGTTCCTGAAATCGCATCTGACCTTTATTCCTCATTATTTTGTGAAAGCATGGATGAAGCTTTAACTGCCAGTAAATGTGAATTTATGAAATTGGTTAATTTAGGATGTGGATGCTGCAAAAAATATTCTTATAATGTGAAATCTTCGTTTGATCAGCGTTATTATTTCTTTATCGTGCTGTACATGTTAATTGCTACTAATCCTAATATTTATTATTAATATTTATTTGTTTATTTTGATGTTGTTTTTGTTGCAGTCTAAGATACTTGTATTTTAATGTTCAGCTTTTACTTTTTTATGTAAAAGTTTAATTGTCACCATTGTTGTGTTTTGTATGTGGTTGATCAGTGTGTGTCTTGATCACAACGTCTGTTATTCTGTAAGTTCATGAATAACATCAAACACTGTTTTTGTTTTTGTTTTTATGTGTAATGCATCACTATTGACACGTTTAGTGTCATTTGCAAGGTAGGATCAGATATTCAGTCTGACCTTAGAATTTGTCTCACAAAACTAGCACAGTGCATCAACTCGTGTTTTACTTGAACACAAATTGATTGGCCAGAAGAACATGATATAATAATAAAGAAGGTCTGAGGTGCCAGCTCAAGAGAACACTAATCACCATAATTGTGACTCAAACAAAACACAACTATTGATAACAAAACTACAACACTAATTAAACTAAGACTTCCATTAAGTCTGAATAAAAACTTTTGTATGTGTTTAGTTTTTGTAGCCCCAATGCAATTCCAAAGCATGCATACTCAAGCGCAAAGGCTTATGGGTATTTCACCATTATAACCCACAATGCAGTGCTATGCTCTTATTTTACTGTGTGCAGGTTGTTTTTGTTGTAAATTCATTCAAAGGTTGATTTTTTTTTTTTAATTTGACTTCTCATTAGACAGAGAAGCGAAGGATGATGTGAGATGATAAAGAACAGAGGAGTTGGTCAGAATATATATATATATTTGTTTCAAAATGTCACTATAGCTTTCACCAAGATGATATCACGATTTTAAATCTTAATTTTCCCCTAATGTCTTGCATAGAACAGCTATTTACTGTAAAACTAGTCACTTCACAGTGAGCCTGCTCTTGATCTCCCAGAATGCAACATTTTTAACAGCAAACTACTGTATTTAAGAATCACAGTAAATTGCTGTAGGAATTTGGCTGTAAATTTACTGTAATTTTTTTACAGTGTTCAGGATAAACAACACACTTTAGTTTTAGTTTCACAGCAGTGTTTTCTAAGCAACAGTTTAATACTTTCTAAATGGTTAAACCAATTACTCTAAAACAAGCTGGAAATACATCTGGGTAACCTAAAGGACTTTGGCATTGTTTAGTGTTGACTTGTTTAATGGCATAGATACAGTTCAAAAGTTGTTGAAAGGAGGGACAAACTGCTCCAAAACAAGTTGGAACCCCTTATACAATCAGGTCCATAAATATTGGGACATCGACACAATTCTAATCTTTTTGGCTCTATACACCACCACAATGGAGTTGAAATGAAACGAACAAGATGTGCTTTAACTGCAGACTTTCAGCTTTAATTTGAGGGTATTTACATCCAAATCAGGTGAACGGTGTAGGAATTACAACAGTTTGTATATGTGCCTCCCACTTTTTAAGGGACCAAAAGTAATGGGACAGATTAACAATCATAAATCAAACTTTCACTTTTTAATACTTGGTTGCAAATCCTTTGCAGTCAATTACAGCCTGAAGTCTGGAACGCATAGACATCACCAGACGCTGGGTTTCATCCCTGGTGATGCTCTGCCAGGCCTCTACTGCAACTGTCTTCAGTTCCTGTTCTTGGGGCATTTTCCCTTCAGTTTTGTCTTCAGCAAGTGAAATGCATGCGCAATCGGATTCAGGTCAGGTGATTGACTTGGCCATTGCATAACATTCCACTTCTTTCCCTTAAAAAACTCTTTGGTTGCTTTCGCAGTATGCTTCGGGTCATTGTCCATCTGCACTGTGAAGCGCCATCCAATGAGTTCTGAAGCATTTGGCAGAATATGAGCAGATAATATTGCCCGAAACACTTCAGAATTCATCCTGCTGCTTTTGTCAGCAGTCACATCATCAATAAATACAAGAGAACCAGTTCCATTGGCAGCCATACATGCCCACACCATGACACTACCACCACCATGCTTCACTGATGAGGTGGTATGCTTTGGATCATGAGCAGTTCCTTTCCTTCTCCATACTCTTCTCTTCCCATCACTCTGGTACAAGTTGATCTTTGTCTCATCTGTCCATAGGATGTTGTTCCAGAATTGTGAAGGCTTTTTTAGATGTTGTTTGGCAAACTCTAATCTGGCCTTCCTGTTTTTGAGGCTCACCAATGGTTTACATCTTGTGGTGAACACTCTGTATTCATTCTGGTGAAGTCTTCTCTTGATTGTTGACTTTGACACACATACACCTATCTCCTGGAGAGTGTTCTTGATCTGGCAAACTGTTGTGAAGGGTGTTTTCTTCACCAGGGAAAGTATTCTTTGGTCATCCACCACATTGTTTTCCTTGGTCTTCCGGGTCTTTTGGTGTTGCTGAGCTCATCGGTGTATTCTTTCTTTTTAAGACTGTTCCAAACAGTTGATTTGGCCACACCTAATGTTTTTGCTATCTCTCTGATGGGTTTGTTTTGACTTTTCAGCCTAATGATGGCTTGCTTCACTGATAGTGACAGCTCTTTGGATCTCATATTGAGAGTTGACAGCAACAGATTCCAAATGCAAATAGCGCACTTGAAATTAACGCTGGACCTTTTATCTGCTCCTTGTAAATGGGATAATGAGGGAATAACACACACCTGGCCATGGAACAGCTGAGCAGTAATTGTCCCATTACTTTTGGTCCCTTAAAAAGTGGGAGGCACATATACAAACTGTTGTAATTCCTACACCGTTCACCTGATTTGGATGTAAATACCCTCAAATTAAAGCTGAAAGTCTGCAGTCTGCAGTTTCATTTAATTTCAACTCCATTGTGGTGGTGTATAGAGCCAAAAATATTAGAATTGTGTCGATGTCCCAATATTTATGGACCTGACTGTATTTACCCCAAGGGTAATACTATAGCTCAGGGATATTCAATTTTACTATCGCTTGAGTTTAAAACAAAACTGAAAACTTTACAGCAGTAATTCAGCAGTAATTACAGTGCTTTCATTTCTAAAGTTTAACAACTTTCAAATGGTGTGAGGGATCATTCTAAAACAACTTTAACACGATCAAGCACCCTCTTATGGACATAATACAAATCACAGATTGTCTGTTGTAATATCTGCTAAAGCCCTTTAATAAAGCAAGATACAGATTAATTACTTTATTTCTGCACAAGCAAAGTCTACATATTTAAAATCACATCTGTGAATCTACTATCCATTTGCTGAATTATGGTTGTTGTTGCTGATAATTATAATAATTATAAAACGGTTTTAATTACAATATTATAAATAATAAATACAGAGTGAAAAATGAATCAGACATTTTATTGAATTCATTCATCTGTTCAACAAAATCACACTCAGTAATGTCATTCTGAGGTAAACCTTCTTTCTTAATTAATAAAATCCATTGCAAGCAACATAAACGACTGCCCCTATAGGGCAAGAAATACTAAAGTCGTACGTGAATGTCGGAGACAGTGAAAAGTTGGCTTCACACTTGGGCTGCGTGGGCTTACGACCTTCTATGGATGCGACATTTTCAGATCCGATTTGAGCTTTGGCTGCATTGAAATATTAAAACTCATGTGACAAGAACATATGTGACCGCCCGACTGGATGTGATGTATTCATGCAAAACTATCAGCAACAAATGAGAAAAATCGATGGGTTATGACCTACATTTTATACTAAACGCCAGCTACTTCTGAATTCTCTGTTGTCCTCTCTCATCAACAGGGCATTTCCCTCCACAGAACAGCTGCTCACTGGATGTCTTTTGTTTTTAGCACATTTGGAGTAAATTCTAGAGTCTGTTGTGTGTGAAAATCCCAGGAGATCAGCAGTTTCAGAAATACTCAAACCAGCCCTTCAGGCACCAAACTGTAAATATGCTCTTCAATTTTTAAAAGGGGGGAAGCGAAAACTTCCTGTCGCTTTTGTTGTTGACATCACTTGATGCATGTCCTTGTACTTGCAAACCATGATCAAAACTATGCAACATAAAAGGAAATCCGACCCAGGATACATTAAATACATTACTATGGTGGGTCGCCACATGATGTCCAATGTAAAATCTGTCCTGAAGCAAAACCAGTTGAGAACCACTGAGTTATATGTACAGGAGCAATCTGCCTACAGTATATGTTAAATGTTAATAATCATAGGACATTGCTTTAAAAGCTCACACAGCTGATGTTATTTTTCATTTAGTAGTTAATTTAACATGTAAACTAACATGTTATAATTACATGCTATATTTTTTAAATGTTTATAATTCAGGTTATTATTATAATTCTGTTCTTATTCATTGTGTCCTATAGTGGCTTTTAAACAGATGATCTGCTAAAAAGGGCAACGGAAAGTGATATCATTTGTGCATTTTTGCGACTGGGGTAAAAGACTTGAAAAAACCAGCATGATCACACATTAAGTTGGCGTGTTGTCTCTGAAAGTTCCGGTACCCTTGGATCGGTGACATTGGGCTGACTCATTGACAAACACCATCTCCCATCAGACATGTTTGCATCAGCTTGGTTTTTTTATATACTACTTTGAAACCAAGAAGTGATCACGTTCACATAGTCAGTGACAAGCGCTATTCGGAAACGCTATATAGTAGTTAGGCCCTTCTTGTCTGAGCAAGGTAGAATGACATATTTTGTGTCAAATCCGACCCAACAGCAAAAACTAAAAATTATTACAGGCTTACTGTAGCGACTGTGGCTCAGTTGGTAGAGCAGGTTGGCCACTAATTGAAGGGTTGGCGGTTTGATTCCAGGCCCACATGACTCCATGAACCTCAAGTTGCTCCCAATGGCAGGCTAGCGCCTTGCATGGCAGCTCTGCCGTCATTGGTGTGTGTGTGTGTGTGTGTGTGTGTGTGTGTGTGTGTGTGAATGGATGAATGAGTCACAGTGTAAAGCACTTTGAAAACTGCTAAGGTTAAAAAAGCGCTATATAAGTGCAGACCATTTACCATTACTGTAATGAAATTTAAATACAAGCTATAAGAAAGAAGAACCACCTTTCAGTTAAAAGAGCAATTAGCCTTATAATGGTAAAAGAAGGCTAATATACTTGTACATCGTAAAGGCACTTGCTCATCTTTCTTTGGAACACACATGTACACTTACTGGATCAACCTGCAAAGTTGGCTGTTGGCTGTCTTTTGCCTGATTTCAGATATAGAAGCAAAATTTAGGAGACAGTTTATTTATTTCAGTTTGATTGATGATTTGAAATGGTAATGAAGTATAAGATTAGCAGACAGTTGAGCAGATTATGGACTTTCTCAGTTCAAGTTTATAGGAGCTGTACTTGCATGCCTATTGGCTCAGTGGATAATAATAACTGCTGAGAGGAATTACTTGCCTTAAAGGTAGTTCACTCAAAACTGTACTTGCCCTTATGCTGTCTCAAACTCAATCTTTCTTCTGCAGAACAAAAATGAAGGTATTTTGATGGCGCAAGGAAGTGTAATCAAGATTTAAATCATGACCGCACCAAGTAGACTGCAGATGGCAAGGTAGAATTGAAAAAGGAGTTATAGTCTGTTCTCACCTAAAACTATTCATATCGCCTCAGAAGACATGGATTAAACCATTTTAGTTGTATGGGTTACCTTTATGCTGCCTTTATGTCCTTTTTGAATCTTAAAAGTAATTCTGTGTTCTGCAGAAGAAAGTCATAAGAGTTTGAGACAGCATATGATGACAGTAAATGATGAGAGAATTATATTTTTTGGGTGAATTATTCCTTTAAAGCAAGTCAGTCAATTTAGCAGCCATCCTGAGCAAATAATATCAGTCAGGGCAATGGGCGTGCAAGTCATAGTTTTTGAATGAATGTGGCAGTCTAAGCTATAAGCACTGACCTTTTACAAAGACCCTGTTTCATACTACATGCACAGTTGAATATCTAAATGTGTAAATGTTTATTAATTCATTTATTTTGTTGTTTTTCAGGTGTAAATGTTGTCAGTCATGATACAGCAGTCTTAAATGGACAAAATGCTACTTTGTTTTCTCAGCTGACTGAGACTGAAGATGCTATAACACGTATTGTATGGCAGAAGAAGACACGAGAAGATCCTGAAGAAACAACCTTCTTTATTATTCGTCAAGATGGCAAAACAGAGCACAGAGATGGTTTAGGGGACAGGGTAAAATTTATTGGGAACATTGCAGAGAGGAAAGGATCAATCCAGCTGCTGGAAATGAGGATCCTGGATGAAGGAATCTACACTTGCATCTTCAACCTGTTTCCCAGTGGGCCATTTGAGACAAACATCAATGTTACAGTTCTTGGTATGAAGCATTATTTATGTATTTTATGATTTACAGCAATGATTTATAGCCAATATTATAATTCAGTTATTTGAAATATTTCATTCTTACAGTACACTCACCTAAAGGATTATTAGGAACACCTGTTCAATTTCTCATTAATGCAATTATCTAATCAACCAATCACGTGGCAGTTGCTTCAATGCATTTAGGGGAGTGGTCCTGGTCAAGACAATCTCCTGAACTCCAAACTGAATGTTAGAATGGGAAAGAAAGGTGATTTAAGCAATTTTGAGCGTGGCATGGTTGTTGGTGCCAGACGGGCCGGTCTGAGTATTTCACAATCTGCTCAGTTACTGGGACTTTCACGCACAACCATTTCTAGGGTTTACAAAGAATGGTGTGAAAAGGGAAAAACATCCAGTATGTGGCAGTCCTGTGGGCGAAAATGCCTTGTTGATGCTAGAGGTCAGAGGAGAATGGGCCGACTGATTCAAGCTGATAGAAGAGCAACTTTGACTGAAATAACCACTCGTTACAACCGAGGTATGCAGCAAAGCATTTGTGAAGCCACAACACGCACAACCTTGAGGCGGATGGGCTACAACAGCAGAAGACCCCACCAGGTACCACTCATCTCCACTACAAATAGGAAAAAGAGGCTACAATTTGCTAGAGCTCACCAAAATTGGACAGTTGAAGACTGGAAAAATGTTGCCTGGTCTGATGAGTCTCGATTTCTGTTGAGACATTCAGATGGTAGAGTCAGAATTTGGCGTAAACAGAATGAGAACATGGATCCATCATGCCTTGTTACCACTGTGCAGGCTGGTGGTGGTGGTGTAATGGTGTGGGGGATGTTTTCTTGGCACACTTTAGGCCCCTTAGTGCCAATTGGGCATCGTTTAAATGCCACGGCCTACCTGAGCATTGTTTCTGACCACCTACTTCCAGCAGGATAATGCACCATGTCACAAAGCTCGAATCATTTCAAATTGGTTTCTTGAACATGACAATGAGTTCACTGTACTAAAATGGCCCCCACAGTCACCAGATCTCAACCCAATAGAGCATCTTTGGGATGTGGTGGAACGGGAGCTTCGTGCCCTGGATGTGCATCCCACAAATCTCCATCAACTGCAAGATGCTATCCTATCAATATGGGCCAACATTTCTAAAGAATGCTTTCAGCACCTTGTTGAATCAATGCCACGTAGAATTAAGGCAGTTCTGAAGGCGAAAGGGGGTCAAACACAGTATTAGTATGGTGTTCCTAATAATCCTTTAGGTGAGTGTATATACCAGGCTTAAAGTCAGCTTGAAAAGCTGTTCAGAGTCCATTTACAAAGACACATTTTTATTTGAATAAAGATGATTCATTCACATTAAAACCTAATCATGTATTTTTGAATTAAATTAGGTCTAATTTTATTTTATTTTGCCCTTAACAGACTTTACCCCTACAAATGTGGTATGTGTCATGCGAAACTTGTGAAATCAAAACACTCTTAGTAATTATGTGACAACCAAGATCAGTCAGAGCTACTTTAGTAACAGTTCTCACAGTTTACATTAAAAATTCATTCATTTTTTAATTTATTTTTTATTATTTATTTCAACCATAGTTCCTCCTGTGGTTATCCTGACAGAAAAAGAACCTGTTACTGGTAATTTAGAAGTTACTTTGGCATCATGCTTCGCCTACAATGCACGACCTGCAGCAGAAGTATTCTGGAGGTTAGGAGCTCTAAATAACTCACTGAGAACTGAAACCAGCCATACAGTCCACCCAAATGGGACTGTTACTGTTGTGTCCATCCTACTTGGTGTACCAGACAAATATTTGAACCAGAGGAAGGTCCAATGTGTTGCAAAACACACCAACCTGACCAAGGAACTGGACTACACAATAAGCATCCATTGTAAGTTCTCATTGAAATGCATCTCAGTGTGGTACAACAAAGACTTGTTTAATAGTGTGACTCTGAGAATGACTCTGCAGTTGCAGACATAGCTTTACTACATAAAAAAGCAACTGATATTCAAATTCACGCCAACATATAATCTGACAAAATTATTATATTCAGCATCTGTTGGAGAAACCCCTTGAGTTAAGAAAAGCCTTAGTGATGACAGCCTTATAATTACAACCAGTGGTTTTCTTAATTTAAGGGGTTTCTTGCAACTGGGCAGATTAGATTACTATTCATGGAAAACGTAGTTCTTTAGATGAGTGCAGTGTTTTTTTTTCTTTCTTCTTGTTCTTCAGGAGTTGGGATTATTAAACAGAAGTGTATAAGCTTAATTCAAAAAGAACAGCTCTCCTTTTGAAATCTATATGCTAAATGATAAAGTAAATATTTATTGTTCCTTCTCGTAGATCCTCCGGAACCAGTGATGATAGTTGCTGACAGTCCAACAGAATTTCATTGTAAAGGTGATGGTAACCCAATCCTGACCTACACCTGGAGTAGGTAATAACATTTCACATGCAAAACCACTCATAGTTTTTGGGTATGTGTGGCCAGTGGTGTAATAGGTACAGGGTATTAATCCCAACAATTTGCATTCATAATTTAAATGATTGGGAAAAGGATTTATTTAAAAAATAAATAAATTATCCAATTTTCTCCCCAATTTGAAATGTCCAATTCCCACAATTTAGAGAACCACTAATCATAACCACAAGGAAGTTACCCCATGTGACTCTACCCTCCATAGCAACCGGGCCAATTTGGTTGCTTAAGAGACCTGGCTGGAGTCACTCAACACACCCTGGATTCGAATTCGCAACTCCAGGGGTGATAGTCAGCGTCAATACTCGCTGAGTATTATTTGAGGCATATTTTGAGCTTATTTATTTGTGGGTTTTAAAATGATAATTTTCAATGCAAAAAAAATAAATAAAAAAATGTTTAGGACCTGACCTTTAGCGTGAATTCATTGTAATGGTATAGGCTGTCACGCTGTCACCCCTAGGGAAATTATTGGATAGATAATCAATCAGCAACGTTTGAAGTTAGATGTTATTCTACAATCATGCTGTTTGCTCTGCAAACTAATGCAAATACAGCAATTTGAGGTGCATATCGCTTTTGCATATACAGTAGTATTGGCAAAAACAAAAATCTGTTGATAGTAGTTAAAATGTTCAACCCAAATGTTTTAACCCTTCACGTCACTTAGTGTACTTTTATATTATCAGCTCTCGCCAAAACACATTCATTGATCTCTGACATCTCTCCTTTCTTGCAGAGATAATAAAATCACTCCATATTATGAGGGAAGCAAACTTCTTATTCCCAAACAATCCTCTGACTTTAATGGCTTGTACATCTGTAATGCTTCAAACAAGTATGGAAGTTCATCTGGTTCCCTGTATTTACATGTGCATACTGGTAAGTCTATTTTTCTAAATAATTTATGGGATTATTATCTATGTTATTGTTTTTGTACTCTTGTATGATATTTGTTTTCTGTGCTAAATGAAATATAAAATACTTCAAGTAAATTATAAAATGTATATATCCAACCGATCAATTAATGCAGTTGACTAGATTTGTAGAGAGTGTAGATTATTGACAAAGTAAAAAGTAAGTAATACAATATAATGAACGAAAAGAGATGCACACAAAATGGTACTGACTTTAAAACTGAAGTGTGGCATATTTTAAAATATTTTCCCCTAGCCCAGCTTCATATGCAGTCAACTATAAGAAAGACATTTGTTGGTTGATTTCTCTGACAAGTTTAAACACTGGCTCTGTGGTGCTATAAAATTTCTCCGTTACTTTGAACAACCTGATATAGCAACATTGACTCATCAAATGCCAGTGAGTTTGGGGCAGGACTATCTCCAACCAGTGGCAGATGGAGGGAGTGTTTGGTGAAACCTCTTTAAAATCATAAAAGTATGCACAGAATGTACAAGTTCTCATTGAAATGCACCTCAGTGTGGTACAACAAAGACTTGTTTAATGGTGAAGAATGACTCTGCAGTTGCAGACATAGCTTTACTACATATTAAAGCAAATTCACTGCCAACATATAATCTGACAAAATTATTATATTCAGCATCTGTTGCAAAAACAACCTTGAGTTAAGAAAAGCCTTAGTGATGACAGGCTTATAATTACAACCAGTGGTTTTCTTAACTTAAGGGGTTTCTTGCAACTGGGCAAACTAGATTACTATTCTTAGAAAAACTTAGTTGTTTAGATGAGTGCAGTTTTTTTTTTTCTTCTTCTTCTTCAGGAGTTGGGATTATTAAACAGAAGTGTATAGGCTTTTAATTCAAAAAGACCAGCTCTCCTTTTGAAAGCTACATACTAAATGATCAATCATTTTTGTTATTCCATTTAGTGACACTTATGGTGCAGAAACTGCACACTTCTGCTTTAAACAAGCATAATTTACTCAATAATAATAATAATAATAAAAATGTATTATTCTTTTGCAAAGCTTTTTGTAAATTTTGGAAAAACCACTACTTTAAATAAGACAAGCCGGCACGTTATTGTTGATGCCAATAATCTCAGGTGAGATTATATTGGGTGAATAATCAACCTTGCCTTTAAGTAGTAGTATACATGCTGTATAACCAACTTAAAAGTGTGCATGACAGACCAAAATGACAGTAAAAAGACTTTAAAAACCTTACCTAATAAAACAGTAAATGTGGGCATTCATTCATTTGTTAACCAGATCATTAATTTGTTAACCAGATATACTTGTATTAATGAATCTCAATCCTCTTTATCAGCATTTTCAGAATAGCATCAACATTGTAGAAGTGTGAACTTGAAAGCTTTCCTCTTGTTTCCCATCTTCATAGAATCCAGCATTATCTGTTGGGGTCTGTTTGCTTTTGTCATTTGCTCTGCTGTTCTTGGCATTGTTGTTGGGTACATATTGAGAACGGGGCTGTGGTGAGTTTGTCTACTTTATATGAAATAGTTTAACTTGAGGTTTGGAAGCATGTGTATTCTAAGTTTTTGTGAATTTTAGTGGTGTAATGGTTCTCTGTAAAAAAATAAAACAATTTTAGTGGTGTAACGGTTCTCTGTATAAAAAATAAAACGAACCGTACGGTTCACCATCCACAATTCGTGAGCATTTGTACCGTGGTTCATCATAAGTTTAATGACGCATCTGGATCATATAGTTTGGCAAAGAAAATAAAGCACCAAATAGACAGGCACAGTAATAACCTTCGCTAATGGACCTGTATGGTGCTGTTGATGGACATGCTCCGCCTGTGTTTCACGTGGCCAACTTTCTACAGAGAAGTGAACTGTTGTTCTTCCACCAGTGTTGCATGAAGAGCTCACGAAGATGTAGCATTCGCCATACTCAGCATGAGTCTCAGGAGCCGCAGCCTTCACGACACTGGACTGCGCTGAGGAACGGGGAAATATGTTGATTCCTCTGGTTGAAGATATGGTAGTGTCCATCCTGTGCCCCTCCTTGATCCCAGCATGGAAATGCAGGCCTGCTCACCATCTAAGCTCTGTAGAACGACATCCACTTTACTGGAAAAGGCCTACCATGAGGTCCCAATGCCCCTGGCCCAAGCGAGGTGCCCTCGAACCAGCAGGAGGCCTCCCACCAAACTGGAGCATCGTTCCTAAGGTCACTGGCATGAAGCGGGGACCAGAGCCCACAGACATGTTCATTCAAGATTGATGAACGTGGCGTGCCGGCTTCTCCTTTGCTGTGAGAAGCATCTCCTATTGATACGTGCAATACACATTCCAGGTCACCTGAACTACGGTGCAGATTTGCTCTCTCAACAGGGCGTTATAAAAGGAGAATGGAGCCTTCGTCCTCATACAGTTCTGATGATGTGAGATTGTTTTGGGGAAGCCAAAATAGATTTATTTGCATCACCGGGGACATCACTGTTAACTGTGTAACGCCCTGCTGGGCCTCGACGCTCTAGCCTACAAATGGCCAGCGTTATGCAAGTATGCATTCCCTCCCATCCACTTCAATATTGTGCAAAATTTGGGAGGACGAGGAAGCAGTACTATTGATTGCACTGGATTGGCCCAACCACTGATGGTTGCTAGAATTAATAGAGCTCTTGAATGCGTGTCAAGGACCTTCAAGCGCTGTCGGTCAACAACTCCTGCTTAGAGTTTGGACCAGACTTATCAAAAGCCATTCTTAAACCCAGAAAAGTCTACATGCTGGCAGTTTTCACCGCTCCCTTCAGGGTGCAGGTTATTACCCATCAGGCTTCCCCCCCCCCACCCCCCTCCATTTGCTTCAGATAAATCGGAAAGGCTACATACACTGTGTCCTGTTATAGCACTGCATGCATATATCAATTGCACAAGGCAAATGAGGCTTTCGGATCAGCTCGTTGTCTGCGTCACAGGCTGCTTTAAAGGGTTGGCTGTCTCCAAACAAAGGCTTTCACATTGGATAGTGGATGACATTGCGCTCGCATACGACTCACAAGGCATACAGTGAAATCACTCCACTAGAGGCATGGCATCTTCATGGGCATTGTCTAATGGTGTCTCTTGAATACATCTGTCTAGCTGCAAGTTGGGCTTCACTTAGCACTTTCACCAGATTTTACAACCTGGATGTCTCCTCTCTCTCTTCCCAGGTGCTTACTGTGAAGGAGAGTTAAACTATGTATACTGCTGCTTACTTCCAGCATATTTAAACAAGGTAATCCCATAACCCACAGTTAGCGGCCACTTTATATAAGCTCTCACTACCTATTTGATTAGTTCCTTATTTATAGCTCTCTGGGATGAGATCAAAAGACGCCTTGCTAACCTCCGGAGGGCAGAACGCATTAGAAAACGGAGAAAAAGGAAGGAGAAGGAAAGATCAAGCTTCTTCAGGAATCCATTTCGGCATGCACGCGGGCTCCTGGAGGAGAAGACAAGTGGAACCCTGGATATCTCCAAAAAAGAACTACAGAAGCACATTCGCACTCAGTACAGTGACCCTGCAAGGAACAACCCCCTAGGCTCGCCAGGGTATGTGCCTAGACCCTCAGAACCATCAGCCCTGTTTGACGTATCACCACCCAAGCTCAGCGAGGTCAAGCAGGTGATCCAGCGGGCAAGATCTGCTTCAGCACCAGGCCCGAACAGAATACTGTACAAGCTGTATAAGAACTGTCCAGGAGTGCTGAAGCTGCTATGGACCCTGATGAGAATCACCTGGTCTAAGCAGACTATACCATCTGAGTGGCAGAGGGCAGTGGCAGTCTCTATTCCCAAGCAACAGAACGCCAAGACCATCGAGCAGTTCAGGAGCATAGCTCTACTGAATGTGGAGGGGAAAATCTTCTTCTCCGTGATGGCAAGAAGAATGTCCACCTACCTCACGGAGAACAACTACATCGATACCAGCTGCCAGAAAGCCGGGATCCCAGGTTTTCCTGGCTGTGTAGAGCATGCTTCCATGATTTGGGAACAGATCCAGACCACTAAGAGGGAGAAAAAAGATTTGCACATCATATGGCTAGACCTAGCCAATGCCTATGGGTCAGTGCCACACCTGCTCATAGCCTACGCTTTGGAATTCTTCTACATCCCAGACAACATCAGGACCATGATCAAGAACTACTTCAAGGACATGCACATGTGCTTTGCACTGAAGAAGTTCATCACTGGCTGGCAACAACTGGAAGTAGGGATTGCAATGGGATGCTCCATTTCCCCCATCCTCTTCGTGGCAGCGTTTGAGGTCATCCTGATCGGGGCAAGGCAAGTGGTGGGTGGGGTCCGGTTGCCTGCAGGCCAGAGGCTCCCACCCCTAAGGAGCTATATGGACGACATCACCTGCCTGCTACGAACCGCCCCATGCACATCTAGGCTGCTTAAGAGGCTGGATGAGCTGATCACCTGGGCCAGGATGAAGTTTAAGCCGCAGAAGTCAAGGAGCCTCTCATTGCGAAAGGGGGAGAGAAATGACAGACTCACCTTCACCATCAGTGGGGAAGACATCCCCCGCATCGTGGATCAGCCCATCCGAAGCCTAGGAAGACTTTATACATCTGGTCTCTCAGACAAGGATATGGGGAAAATCATCCTTCTGCAGCTGTCAGAAGGCCTATCCAAGATTGACGCAAGCCAGCTACCTGGAAAGTACAAGGTGTGGTGTTATCACTTCACCCTGTACCCAAGGATGATGTGGCCTCTGAAGCTGTGCGAAGTCACCTCATCAGCCGTAAGCCGGATGGAGGCAAAAGCCAACTCCTTCATCCGTAAATGGCTTGGCCTACCACGGTGCTTCTCAGCTGCTGGCCTGTATGGATGTAACTCACTCCAGCTACCCTTGAAATCCATCACCCTGGGCTATAGGCAGGAGAAGGCAAGGCTGGTGATGGAATTAAGGGACTCCTCCGACAGGACAGTGGCTGATGCAAATGTCAGAGTTGAAACTGGAAGGAAATGGAGGGCCAAGGAGGAGGTGCAGAAGGTGATGGGAAGACTGCAACATCAACAAGTCATGGGCATGGTCCAGACAGGGCGGGCAGGCCTTGGATGGAGCAAGCCACCCATCCCATGGTCCAAGGCAAGCAGGAAGGAGAGGAAGGACCTTGTTGTTGCAGAGGTCACCAGGATTGAGCAGGAGGAGATCAGAGTGAGGTCTGTAGTACAGGGGCAGCAGGGGCGGTGGACAACTTGGGAGAGTGTCACGAGCCGAGCAATCAGCTGGGCAGAGTTCTGGAAACTGCCACAGGCTCGGCTCAGTTTCCTCATTAGGGCAACGTACGACACCCTCCCGAGCCCTAAAAACCTCCACCAATGGCTTGGAACAGAGCAATCCTGTGACCTCTGCGGGACCATCAATGCCTCACTCCAGCATATTCTGTCTTGCTGTAAAACCGCACTGACACAGGGGCGGCTCAGATGGCGGCACGACCAAGTGCTCAGAAAGCTGGCAGAGGTGCTGGAGAAAAGTCGACAGGAGTCCATCAGAGAGCCGATGCAGGATCCACTTCATTAGGCAGGGGGAACACGCAATGCATACCAGCAAGAGACAACCTGCCAAGCTTTTAACACCAGGGGCGGTGTGGAAGATGGAAGTGGACTTGGGAAGGCAGCTCCAGTTCCCACAGGAGATATGCAGCACCACCTTAAGACCAGACGTGGTGCTGTGGTCTGCAGCTGTGAAGTCAGTAATACTGATTGAGCTGACAGTGCCATGGGAGGAGGGTCTGGAAGCTGCCTACGAGAGAAAGAAGGTGAAGTATGCAGACCTGGTTGCGGAGTGCAGGGAAAGTGGATGGAGTGTGAGGCTGTACCCGGTGGAGGTGGGAGCCAGAGGTTTTGTGGGCAGATCAATATCATGTCTGCTCAAGGACCTGGGACTATGGGGAGTCACAATGAGCAGATCCACCAAAGAGCTCTCTGAAGAAGCTGAGAAAGCAAGCCACTGGCTCTGGCTGAAACGACGAGACAAGGCTTGGGGAGTAACATCAAATTAGGTTTTGCTGCAGGGGGTGTCAGGGAGACGTCCCTGTTCACTGCCCCGCCACCATGAGACGTTCTGGGTTAAGGGGCGAAACGTCAATGAGCGGTGGTTCCCAGCTGAAGACCCTGCAGCAAAACCGTGCGGTTTGTGGTCAGGTTTAGGCCTGCCTCAGAGAAAAGGATGCCTCTGCCATACATAGTCCACCAAAGGCACCGTTGGAGGTGCGACAGGCCTAAGGCCCAGCAGAAAGACCATCTCGCTGTAATAAATAATACGTACTCACACATGGAAGTGATTTAATTAATCTTGCGATGGCTGCGCTACCCGAACCAGTTAGCGTCATTGCCATGTATATCCATCCATTCATCATTCAGCTTCTCCCATTCTTATTGCTATGGGAAGAGGAGACTCTTTGAGGCTTTTTGTTACCCCATTGGCATGTAGGCATTGATACATGTGTGAATCAGTAGTACGGCATGATAGTATACATTCCCCATAGTGTAAGCTGTAATGAAGCATTCATGACTGAATTGAAAGGGAACGATAAGGTTACGACTGTAATCATTGTTCCCTGAAATGACTGATTCTTCACTGAATCTTCACTACAAGGTTCGAGCATCGCTTGCACCCTTCAGTCAAATATTAGAGATAACACTATGCACCGCCTTAATATATGCCCACTACGCACTATCTCTTGGTGTTTGTTACCAAATTTTTACTTTGGATTTGACAGTATTTTTTATTTATTTTTTTCATAACAAATATTGAGCCAGACCCTAACCATGACCCTAAAACCATGATACAGTCCAAACCATGGGAAATTTGAACCATTACACCTCTAGTGAATTTGCTTGTGTCTTTCATTAAATAATGTAAATAAAGTGTAACATGCAATGTAATATTGCCATTCAATATTACATTGCGTCCTAACCAGGCATCATATGGCAAGTTTTCAGTGATAAGCAATTTGTCTCAGACAGACAAGAAGATATTTGATGATTAATGTAGTTAGGAAGAGCAGGATTTTGGACCAGTGAGATTTTGCAGTGGGCGGGGCCACCGAGCACACAGCCTCAGAAATAGAAACCAAGACCATTAAAATGTCGCTCTTCATGGTCGTGGCCGATTTAGGATAAGAACTAAGATCATGGAAAAGATTTATGTTTTTGGTCTCAGGCTTTATTGCATCACACCTGGTTAGGACATTTGTGTTACCATTAAAGTGAAAAAGAACTGCAGCCACTTTAAAATGATCTCAATTGTAGGGATAGGATTCAGAATAGGATTCGAGAAATGTTTCCGGATAGTGTTCAAGTACCTACAGATTCCTCGAATCCAGGAGAAGCACAGGTGTGTTTGTTATACCAGAATGTATGGATGTTTACATATCATTTCATATCATAATTGTTTATTTTTGTATTTTTATTTGTTGTCATATGTGTTAAATTTGCCTAAACTGTGCCTATAGAGTGAAGAACTTCAAGTAATACAAGAGGAGGCGAGTTGATGGTCAGGTCAGTGATCTATTGTGATTTGGTCCAAGCAACTGTTGTGTTTGTCTATTATTTTCTGTTTGTCTGTTTGTTTGTTTTCGGTTATTTTATATCCAAGTATGTATAGCTTTAACCCAGCTCTCAATGTGACTGTGCTTGTTTTCCTCTCTTCCTGTTCTTCTGTTGGTCCTCCCACTTTCCTTTGGCAGGTTCAGCTGATGCCAAGGTGCCCTCGCTAAATATCAGTAATGATTTCACTGGTGAGTTATATCAGTCAGAGGAAGGTTTGTTTGATAATCATGGCCCATTTAAGTAAGTAAATAGTGCTGTATACCGCGGCTAACACAAGCACTATGCAAAGACACCTACAGGACCACCACAGCTCTCAACTAAAATCCACCAGGTCTGAAGAGACCCATGCAGTACCACCGCTCCATATAAGCAGACTATGCAGTCTGCGTAGGGCACCAACTCCCTAGGAGGGCACCAGAAATCCACCAGCTGCCCTTACTTGCACATTATACGTTATTCAAGGACCCGAAAGCAGTTGCGGAACACAGATGATCGCTTCGCGCTCATATTACATGAAACCCCCTCCACCTGGAACTCTGCGTAGGGCATCGATTTGGCCAGCGCCGACCCTGGACTCATGTGAAATCATACAGGAGAGAAGCCGTCAGTTGAGTTTGTGGCAGAACCTTTTACAGTGCTAGCATATTGTTCTGACTTTTACTGCATATGATCATTCATACTACGAAAGTAGAACTGAAGTGACATTTATTACAAGATGATTACTTAAAACATTTCAAAACGCACCTGCATTGTTTTGCATTTTGTTACTTTCAGTCGAATTAGGGATGGGCATATCAATACTAAATTATCAATACTTCCGATACTGATGTGGTATCGAGAATATCGATTCTCACATAAAAATCTAGATTCTGAAGGTTTTTTTTTAACTAGTTATTATTTAGATAACATGAATATGAATGTGTCTCATAAGCTTCAGAGTGAAAAAGTATTACTATATGAGCAAATTGTTGCATTCATTCATATTTTTTCTTCCGCTCATCTTGACGCACAGAAATGCTAAAATACACCAGCAGACAGACAGCGCTCACACTTTCAGTCACAGCGCTCTTTCAAAGAGGGAGCAGGGCTTTCCTGAGGTAATGACAGAAAAACAGCATCTGGAGTTATTCACACTAAGTAATGACAAACCTAGACATGACAAGTATTATAATGGGCTTGTGTGACCATTTTTACAGGCTTATTCAGTGTTAAAACATTGATAATGATCTTTAATACTCGTTAATAAATGATACCCTCATGAAAATTACCCATGGATTTAATGTAGTAATTGTAGTAACCATGTTTTTTATTTTTATTTATGCATTTATTGTCATGTTCTCTGTTGTCTTTTGTTTTTGTGCTTTTATGTTGAAGTTTAGGTTAGTTCCTGTTTGGTTCTTGTAGTCCTTTTGTAGTTTTATTTAAGGGTGCTCCGATCGATCGACCGCCGATCGTTATCGGCCGATAATCGTTTTAAATAGTTTGATCGGTGGTCTCTTTAAAGGCCGATCAGAAAAGCCGATCAAATGATGCAAAACTCGAGAGACAATTTTTCTACGAAAAATGGCTTCACTATATTCAGCAGTCTGGCAGTTCTACCAGGTGTCTGAAAAAGACAATAAATTTGCAATTTGCAACGTGTGTGCCAAGGAAATCCCACGAGGCGGAAAGCACCAAAAACATTCAACACCACCAACATCATCAGACATTTAAAGGTTAGTCACATAAAGGAATATGAGCGGTTTTCAAAGCTAGCTAGCACTAAGGCAGAGAGAGAGCGGGACCGTTTAGCAGCTCAGGCGCCACTCACTCAGCTGTCGGTAACAGAGACATTGCAACGACATCAACCCTACAGCAATGACTGCAAAAAACAAAAAGAAATATCAGTCAAAATAATGGAATTCATATGCCTTGATCATCAGCCGCTGTCTATTGTGGAAGACGAAGGTTTCCGGCGACTCATGTCGTACTTGGATTCACGCTACACTCTGCCAGGGTGTAAATATTTCACTGACGTATGCCTGCCGCAGTTATACCAAACAGTGTTTACACATGTTGACAGCCTTATGAAGGACAACATCACTTCAATCAGTTTCACGAGTGACATTTGGAGTTCAAGTGTATGTCCCATGTCCATGTTGAGCCTAACTGCGCAGTTTATTAATCAAAACTTCAAACTACAAAAAGTTGTTCTTCATTCTCAAGAGTTTTCAGGGTCACACACCACGGAGGCTCTTGCTGCCGCATTCAGCAACATGTTTCGAGCATGGGGAATCCCGAAGGAAAAAGTGCACGTTATTCTAAGGGATAATGCCAAGAACATTGTAAAGGCCATGAGGGATGCTGACCTACCCAGTCTGCCGTGCATGGCTCATACACTCCAGTTCGCCGTGACCGATGGAGTTTTGTCACAACGCAGCATCGCTGATATAATAGCCTCGGGAAGACGCATAGTCGGTCATTTCAAACACTCCCAGCTGGCCTACTCCCGACTTCAAAGTATTCAGAAACAACTTGGCCAGCCTATCAAGAGGCTACAGCAAGATGTACCTACCAGGTGGAACAGTACTGTATATATGCTACAGAGTCTGCTGGAACAGAAACGGGCCCTTTGTGCTTATGGAGCTGACTATGACTTGCCTTCCATGTTCACCGGTAGCCAGTGGAAATTGGTGGAAAATATGATTTCTCTACTCGCCCCATTTGAAGAGCTGACACAACAGATCAGCTCATCAACCGCATCGGCTGCGGATGTTATACCATCCATCAGAGCTTTAACTCGCCTTCTTGAGAAATCGGCAGAGACTGACCATGGTGTAAAAACTTCGAAAGCCACGTTGTTGGAAGCGGTCCAGAACAGATTCAGTGACATTGAATCCAAGTGCCTTTATACCATCGCTACAGTGCTCGATCCGAGGTGAGAAAACTTCATTCACACATTCGTGTGTTTTGTGTGTCGCTGTCAGAGCGAATTAAATAGCAGCCGAGAAAGAAGTGAAATGAGTATTGGAAACATTTAAATTCAGAATCGATATAAATTGAAAAATTATTATTTTTGACAACTCTAGTATGGCTCCCCAATTCATATTGCAAGAATATCTAGCTTGGCCTAAATGATTGATAAAAGGAGCTTTTGCTGAAATGAATACAGTGTTGTTGTACTATTCTATTGTGTAGGCATTAGGCTGGTTGGCATTTCCTTTAAATACAGCTAAATGTGCTGTAAAAATAAGTATTTGGAATAGTTTATAATAAGACTACAGAATAAAAATGCTAATTTGGAGTATGCTATGGGGCCAAGACTATGATTAATCACAACAAGAGCCAAGCATAACCTACGAAATGCATTAAACAATAGAACATTTCTTATAATCCATTTTATTTTTTCTTATAATTTCTCTGCTGTTAAAATATTTCATTTCTAGAATGGAGCAACTGTAACACAATTTCCCATCAGGGATCAATAAAGTATTTCTGATTCTGATTTTTTAAAATAAATAAATTATTCATGTTTTGTTTTTCTTGTTAATAAAAAGGTATAAAGACAAATATTTCCCTGACGCACTCAAGCCCCAGATACGTGGGCTGCTTTCTGATGTCCTGGCCACTGGAGTGGAACAGCAGAATGGTGAGGCGAGCTTGGCAGTGAGCGGCTCCGAGCCCCCAGAGAAAGTACCACGAGCTGGCTCCTTGCATGCCATGTATGCAGAGTTGTTGGATGAAGATGGGGAACATGGGGGCGGTGACATCAGCAACTCAACAACATCGCAGATGAACCTCTACCTATCGGAGCCAGTGATGCCGCGGAGCGGACAGCCGCTTGTATTTTGGCAGGACAATAAAAGCCGTTTTCCCGCTCTCGCACAAGCAGCACGAGCCTACCTCTGTGCACCGTGCACAAGTGTAGATAGCGAGCGACTTTTTAGCACAGCAGGGAATATTGTAGATGAGAAGAGGAACAAGCTGTCTGCAAAAAATGCAGAGATGCTTATATTTATAAAGAAAAACCTGCCATTGATGCTTAAGTAACCATTGGAGAATCTACTAATCGCTATCCCCCCCACTCTCCCTCTCTCTATTTCTCTCTAAAAGGCCACAAAATCTGCCTGAGCTTTCCAGAACAAAAAGTGGCTACTCTAGAGTTTATCAATGACTCATGATGCAAAAGCCATCATGACAGTGCAGCTGTGGTTCTGTTAATGTCAGCTGCGTTTCTTGACATCCCAAGAGATTTGAACTTACAATGGGCCTGGCTTGTTAGGCCTGCCCTAAGAAGTGAGATAAAGTGAGGTAAAAAATATTTTTATTTTTTCTCCCTCTTGCTGTGTACTTTATTGCCCGTGATACTTTATCCCCTAAATGCAGAGATAAATTGAGGGCTGACTGACTTTAAACAATATTTTGGCTATAGCCTTTGTTGAAGTAATTTTATAAAGACTCTGTTCTGTTTTTGTAATTTATTCCACAGGAAAGCTATATTTGTTAAGCTCTAAGCTGTTTTCAATAATAGGCAGCTATGGTTTAAGTTGTGTCTAAGAGAGGGAGTGGAATATGTTGCACATGTTTCCTATGTTTCCTGTCAAGAAATAAACAGTTGTCAGTTCATGATACTTTATCATCTTTTAATTTTAATACTTAATATACATTGTTGTTAAGAATAGTTAAATAAATAAATAAATAATGCTACATGACAAATAGAAGGCAATAGACCCTGTGATCGGTATCGGCCAATACTGATTCCAGCAATCGGTGATCGGCGATCAGCCCCAAAAATCCTGATCGGAGCACCCTTAGTTTTATTCTATGATTGGTTTTCCCCTGATTAGTTCTCATTCCCTGATTGTTGACCCAGGTGTTCCTCGTTCCCTTGTTTGTTCCTTATGTATTTAAGTCCTTGGTTTCCCTGTTTCCACTGTTAGTTCTTGCGTGTTTTGATATGCTCTGTGCCAGCTTCCCTGTGTTTTTCTTTGCTCTGAGTTTTCTTTATTTTTGTTCAATAAACTGCTGCACTTAGATCCTCAGTTTTTGCCTGTCGTCACATTTATTTTGGCAGTAACCAAGGTTTTGATACAATTAACTATGGTTTTACTACAGCATTACTGTAGTATCCATAACGTAACTTGGTTTTAGTAATAGAAGCCATATAATATACTAACTCATTTTTAAAAGGATAAAAAAGAAGCCTAATAATTTTCTGCTTAAGCCTATAAATATATAAAACATTTCAGTAATAATTTAAGTTACTAATTTTATCCAAAGAATTTTTAAAAATACTGGCCTAAAAGTACTTGGTATCAGATCGAAAAGAAAATAGTGGTATCGCCCATCCCTAAGTTGAATAAAATACCAGTCATATATACAGTGTTAAAATATCGTCTTGTTCTCGTGAACCCAGTATCGTGTATCATCACACCCCCAATGAAATCTGAAATCTTCACAAACCTGATCAAAAGCACAATTATTTGTGGTACACTTGTATATTTGTAAATACTATTTAAAGTAATTTCTAAAATGCATCCATTTGTATGGTCAATGGTTTGAACAGTTTTTTTTTGGTCATGAAAGTCATGAAAATTATTAGACATGTACAATTCTAAATATTAGTAGACAAATAAACTTCTAAACACATTGAGATCGGTACACATGTGCAATTCATGAAAGTATGAAAACCAATACAAGTGACAAAAACAATAGAGGAAAACATATCCAAGCATTATAGCTGGTAAACAACTTCGCCAAACAGTTAAAACAGTTCAAATAAATCCTTTACGAGAATGATTTCATGCCGCTGTTGTCTCCTGAAACCTTGACAGGACTGACTGAACAGCTTTCTAACAGGACCTTCTTTCTGAGCGAACAGACATGATGTAAACACACAAGAACAATGACTTATTCCTGCGATTTCTTGACAAATCCAACCCGACAGCTCTAAAGAGAAATCATTTTTGTACACTTACAGTAGTGAATCGGAGTAAGACAAGGAAAGGGTCTGGAACAAGAATTTTTATTTATGTACTCAATCAATAATTATGTTTTGTAAATTGTAACCAAAATTGTTCAAAGTGCAGCTTTAATTACAAAAAATATTATGTTGCAACTAAATTCTACATATTTGCACAAAAGGATCAGCTACATTTTTTTATTGTTCATCTAATCAACTATGGAAATGTTCCACAGACACATGATAACCATACAATTTACAAATTTAAGCAGATATGTGGGTAGATACACCATTTCACTGTTATTTCTTGATCACACTTTATATTAGGTGGCCTTAATTAATATGTAATAACATTAAATGCATACAAGACTATTTATTTACTGTGTGTAACTACATGTTGTTCTGCAATATGTCCCCAGTTACTATTACTGAGGTTGAGGTACGTGTAGGTTTAGGATTTAGGGTTGGGGTAGAGATAGGTTCTAGGGTAATGGCTTGGTTAGGGTTAGGGGTCAAGTTAAGTCTAATTACAAATGTAATTACAATGCAACAACATGTATTTACATAATAAGTACATTGTATCAAATGGTTATGTACATAGTAGTTAAGACCACCTAATATAAAAAGGGTCTTTTGGAAAACAGTGCAGGAAACATTTCTCCATTGTTGTTTTATTTGTTTTAGATGAGAGTGACATTGTCAGTCAGTTTAAAGGAAATTAAGGAAGTGGAAAACAGCTTGCACTCTTCAGGGTAATTTATTTTGTAGACTCTTTTTAATAAACTCATCAGATTTTAACATAAGCAATATTGATGCAATGTTGCCAGCTTCAGATCATACATTTGCTTCAGATACATTTGAAGTGTTGTTTTTGTAGTTTATATATTCTTTACCTTTGTTCTTTTTAACACGTCTTCATGGTAAACCAGCTAAAAGTTATTTATAAATGTATATGTCATTCTGTCAATGGCTTAGTCTTGCTGTAATAAACAATGCTGTAATAAAGAGTGAATAACACTGTACACTGTACTAACTGAAGGCTTTTTGAAGCCAAGTTCAGTTCCACCTGTCTCCAATGTTAATGCTCTTATCCATTTATTAACAGTGCAAATCAGCATGTTTATAGTCAACTGTTTATACTTTAAACAGTCAGTTGGAAAAGAGCAACCATAAAAACAATATGTTGTGTAGCCTAAGGGTCCACCCGTGGACATATCTACTCAAGCAGATATGTTTACATGTATTTTATCAACCCTCACAGAGTGCATTAGCAGATGTTGTTATTGTGAAGGGACAGTTCACCCAAAAATGAAAGCTCCGTCATTATTTACTCTCTCATGACGTTCCAATCCCATATGGCTTTGTTTATGCAGAGCACAAAAGGATATATTTAAAAGAAATGTCACAAGTGCCGAGTTTAGTACAACAGAGTGCTCTGGTTCTAAAAGTTGAAATCCCATACATTTTCTCCATAGGCTTATTGATTTGTAACTAAAATGTTAAACCTTTAAAAGACAGAATTACTGTGCTTGGAGGTTTTGTATCAAAAATATATGCTCACGTTGAAGCCACCAGTCTGTTTTATTTGAATCCCATTGTTTAAAAATAATTTAATTGCAGAAGTCCTGTTAAAGAATTACACTACCCATGATCCAGAAAAGCAAGATCCACCAATCTGAACACCTGGATTTGGGGATTTTCTGACATTCTTCTCTGCAGATCCTCTCAAGCTCTGTCAGGTTGGATGGGAACCATCGGTGGACAGCCATTTTCAGGTTCCAGAGATGTTGGATTGGGTTCATTCACAGAGTTGTCCCTAAGCCTTCTTGTGTTGTCTTGGCTGTGTGCTTAGGGTCATTGTAATTTCATTAAGGATATCTCTGTATTTTGATGTGTTCAGCTTTCCTTCAATCCTGACCAGTCCCCCACTCCCTGCCACTGAAAAACACCCCAACAGCATGATACTACCACCACTATGCTTCACCATTGGGATGGTATTGTGCAGGTGATGAGCAGTGCCTGGTTTCCTCCAGACATGAGTCTTGGAATTGAGGCCAAACAGTTCAATCTTTGCTTTAGCATACCAGATAATCTTGTTTCTCACAGTCTGAGATTCCTTTAGGTGTTTTTTCTTTCTTCAAATTCCAAGCTGGTTTTCATGTGTCTTGCATAGAGGAGAGACTTCCGTCTGGCCACTTTGCCATAAAGCCCAGATCGGTGGAGTGTTGAAGTGATGGTTGTCCTTGTGCAAGTTTCTCCCATCTCCACTCATGAACTCTGGAGCTCAGCCAGAGTGACCATCAGGTTCTTGATCACCTCTCTTATCAAGTTCTTCTTCCCCGATTGCTGTTTGGCTGGGCGGCCAGCTCTAGGAAGAATCCTGTTTGTTCCAAACTTCTTCCATTTAAGAATTATGGAGGCCACTGTGCTCTTGGGAACCTTCAATGCAGACAAAAAAAAATTGTATAGCCTTCCCCAGAGCTGTGCCACAACACAATCCTGTCTCTGAGCTCTGCAGGCAGTTCCTTTAAACTTGTGGTTTGGTTTGCTCTGATATGCATTTTCAGCTGTGAGACCTTATATAGACAGGTGTGTGCCTTTCCAAATCATGTCCAGTCAATTGAATATGACATATGTGGTCTCCAGTCAAAGTGTAGAAACATCAAAGATGATCCAGAGAAATGGGATGCACCTGAGCTAAAATTCAAGTGTCATAGCAAAGGGTCTAAATACTTATGTCAATGTGATATTTCAGTTTTTTCTTTTAATAAATTTGCAAAATTATAAAAAATCTGGCTTTTGCTTTGTCATTATAGGGTATGGAGTCATGGCCGTAACTACCATTTAGGACACCGAGGTCATGTCCTCTGTATTTTTTTCTTGAAGTGTTTGTGAAGAGAAAATAGCCAACAAGACAATTATCCTTGCATCAACGGACCGTCACGTGACACGTACTTGCAGATACCACTGTCATGTCAAAACGAAAGTAGTCGGCTGTAGCAGAGTGTTTCCTAAATCAATTAAAGAAGAACGCAACGCAGTGTCTCGCAGCCACAACTACCTATAGGTTATAGTTCAACAGTTCACACCCAGATACAGGAAAACACACACACACACGGTGTACAGTTTGTTGTTAATAACAACATGTTGTTATTGAAAATAAATATGTTGTCAGCCAACTTATTTCTCAAGTGTTTTTTGACCTCGGTATTTGAAAAATGCTGGTTACGGCCTTGTATGGAGTGAAGATTGATGTGATATTCATTTAATAATTTATTAAGTATAATTTATTTATTATACTTGTTTGAGTATAAATTAAAATTAGTCACTCACCTATATAAAAATTGTTTATCATTCTCAAGCACGTAAAGTGTTTCTGGCATTTAAAGGTGCTGTACGTGTTAAGAAGAGGTTAAGTTGAATTTATACAAATAAGAGCTGGAGCAATTCTCAGTAGTTCTATATCTCAGTGTACGGATGGAACCTAGACTGACATTTGCATGTTATGCATGCTAAAAACTAATCAGTAAATGTAAAACAGGAATAAATATTTTACGATGTTTAGCTGGGGTTGAATGGGGAGCTTGTAGATTATCATTGAAAAGAATATATTGTACATTAATCAAATCAAGTTAGGATTATGGAAGTATAATTTTCGGGTTTGCATCTAAATCCATACTCATAAAGATTGTAGCAATATAGAATCAAGCTTTAAGATTATGCTGTGGTGCATTCAGAACATCTACCATTGCAGCCATGCAGGTAGAAGTTGGGGAAGCTCCTTTATACCTTCGTAGGTATAAACTAAGAATTAATTATTGGGTTAATATAAAAGGTCATAGAGTCATTCAGTAAAGGGAGTGATAGAAGAATGCTGGGAACATGGAACAAAAGCATTAAAAGCTTTGGATGGATTGCTAACAGGGAAGCACAAGCAGATGGTATTGCAGACTGTAATGTTAGCCCAACTGTGATATTATCCAGTATTCAACCGTGTATATTATCAATGCCAATAGTACATTTTCAAATACAAATAAAAATTTAAAATGAGAATGATACCCCTAAGAACATTATTGTATTGCAGTATTTAGATCAGACATTTTCATCATGGTTACATATATATACTGATGGTTCTAAAGGCCCTATCTCTGGAAGATCAGCTGCTGCAGTATATATTCCTAAGTTTCAAACCAGTATTAAGAAATAATAATTGATCATGTATTTGTGTATGCAACAGAATTAATTGCCGTGACGGTAGCACTCCAGTGTGTAGAGGAGGTAAAATGAAGACAGTAGTAACATGTTCTGACTCTCATGCTGCAATCTCAAGCCTTGCTAGTGGAGTAAAATCATCAAGGCAAGACATTATATACGAGATTCTTGCAAGTTTGTTAAGAATAAGTAGCTTAAGCTTAATAACGTTTTTGTGGGTTCCTGCTCATGTGAGAGTGGAGGCTAATGAAGTGGTTGATAAGCTAGCTAAGCAAGCTCTAAAACATACAGAGATATATATACAAGTGACTCTTGAAAAGAGGTTAAAGGGAAAATTAAAGAATTCATAAATAACGAATGGCAAGAAGTATGGAACCGTGATAGCAATGGCTGACATTATGTATAATATACAGCAGGAATATTAGGAAATGGAAGAAGTGTTTTTAGGAATAGAAAAAAAGATACAATTATTACTCGCATCCGAATAGGGCATACTAGACTAAATCATGCTATATTTAAAATAGGAAAACATAAAACATTTATGTATGTATATATATAAACCGCAGTGGAGGCCACATAGAACCTGGCAGTGGCGAGGCAAGTGCCCGCTGACAGTTCTTTCTACAGAAAATCCAGAACTGAAGCAAACTGGCAGTTAGCTGGTTCTATAATATGATCTTAGGGGGGGAAACTAGGCGACTCGGAGAGAAGTAGAGGAGACATTGTTCTATCAACAGAGGCGAAGAGGTCCTCTTCTGCCCTGTAAAATCTACCCAGATCAGTTCCAAGTGGAGGGAGCCCTAGCACTTGAAAAGGTCTCGATAGCCTCAAGATAAAGCCCTGTGAACCGCAGTTGGTACCCTTAGGGGCCAAGCATGAAAGGTTTCACAATTCGGGCCAGGGATGAGAAGGTCCTCCGTCGAGGAGAGGTATTCGAGAAACATATCCTGTTCGGCCAGCGCAGCGCCATTAGTAGGAGGCAAGACCCTTGCCAAGACTCCCGGGAGCAGAAAAAACGGGGGACAAAAACGCATACAGACGCATTCAGGGTCATGTATGTGCCTTTAAGTCCAGACCCAAGGGGGCTGGGTGACTTAGGGAGAAGTAGAGGAGACATTGCGCTATCATAGAGGCGAAGAGGTCCTCTTCTGCCCTAGATTTGTTCACTACCTCAGAGTAAATCTGCTCCCACACACGGGCATCCAGGGACGAAACTGTCCTGAGTGACAGGAGCTGCCCTGGGCACCAAGGAGGATCCAACGTGCCAGAAATTCAGCTGACGTGAACGTGGATCCCCCCGATTGTTTACGCACCAAGACATGGCAGCCTCAGGAGGAAGTATTTCAGGGCCAGAAATATGGCCATCAGCTCGAGACAGTTACTGTGACAACCGAACTGACGACCCTCCTATCCCTTTAAGCCGGATGACCGCTACCCAGCCCGTCAGGGAGGCGTCTGTCGTTAGCAGCCTGCGACGACAAGACACACCTAGAGTGGGACCCAAGGTAAGAACCGGGGTCTGAACCACATAGAAAGGGAACGAAGCATGTGGTGCGTAACCCTTATTTGCCTTAGGGGACCGGCCCTCGGATAAAACACCCTGGCTTCCAGCCACAGCTGAAGCGGTCTCATGTGCAGAAGGTCCGAAGGATCACCACAGACACCATGCCATGAGACCTAGTATTCAATGATACTGACAAGCAGTGCAACCTCGACCTAGCCTGACCTTGCTCAGGGTGTTCTGAATGGAAACGATTCGTGCGGGAGACGATTATGCCTGCATCGAGACCAAATTCCATCGTCAAGACGATATCCTTGTGCTGAACTGCCAGTTCTTGGAACTGCGCTAGGATCAGCCATTCGTCTATAAAATTCAGAATGCGGATGCCCTGGAGTCGCAGAGGAGCCAGTGCTGCATCCATGCATTTCCTGAATGTGCGGGTTAGGCCAAATGGAAGAACCCGATACTGGAAGGCTTCGCCCCCGAAAGTGAACCTCAGGAACTTCCTGTGCTGTGGCTCTATATGAAGATATGCGTCCATGAGATCGATGGTGACCAGCCAAACGTGATGTTGGGCTTGTGACACGATCGTCTTGATAGTCAGCATCTAGGACTTGAACACCGAGCGGTTCAAGCCTCGAAGATCTAGAATCGGACGCAACCCCCCACCCTTCTTGGGAACCAGGAAGTATCTGCTGTAATAGCCTGACTCTTTCTCTGGAAGGGGAACATGTTCTATGGCCCCTTTAACCAAGAGATTTTGCAGTTCTTTCCACAGTAGACATGCCTGTCCCGGTTTCACAGTAGTGGGAACCACGCCGTTGAAACGGGGAGGACGGCGAGCAAATTTAATTCTGTAGCCTCTTTCTACTGATTCTAGAACCCACATAGAAATACCTGGCAGACGTTTCCACGCTGCCAGGTTCTCTGAGATGGGTATTATTTCTGACACTTCCTGTTGAGGGGATGTCGAGTGTTCCGCGTCCTGGATCAAGGCAGGAAGCAACGGTACACCCAACTCTTTGTTGGAAGCCTCTATCACCCGAAACACCAAAGGTGGCGGGAGTGAAGAGGTTTCGTGAGGGTATCGGGAGGGCTGAAGTGGATGATACACGCGCCCCGTCCCGAGGGGAACTACCCCCACAAGGCTGGGTACAAGACCGTCAGGGTTTCTTTTTCTTAGAAATCACGCCCCTGAGGTCTTGCATTGGGGGCTGCTGAGGGTGATGAACTGGACCCCAGTCTTTACGAGGGGGAGCATGATTCGCCACGTTTTGTTTTAGAGCCTCCCGTCTTGAAGGACCGGGGCGGGGCTGGGTGGCAGACGGCCCCTCCCCCTGAGTGTGGTGCCCACACTCAGGTCCGTCAACAGATTTAGCCTAGTGCGCTTGTAACACTGCCATAGTGTGCAGGGCAACACCAGCCTGACCTGCTGCCTGATAAGCTTTCCCCACAAGCGTGGAGGTGGTCCTGCACAGCTTTGTGGAGAGAGTAGGTCTCTTTAGCGATGATGCCGAGCCAGGCGAGAGAAAACTCCCAGGTGTCTCTTCTACCGGCGGCATCACCGAATACCCCTGAGCTTCAGCACCCACGAAAGTTGAATACACCAACGTCGAGGGCACGAAGACACGGGAAGTATAAATTTCCTCCATAAAGATAATACTTGTTATGGAGGTCATAGAAGAAAGGAAGGGACTAATATAGATTTCCATTCCCTCTTTTATTTATTTAATTATTTTGGCCACCAGACAGAAATTTGTCTTCTAGTTTGGAGCGTTTGGGAGGGTCTCTTGTTCGCGTGGCCAGTCTAGCTTTAGTCTGGCCACAGCCCGCGTAATCACCTCAAGTAATTTCTCAGCCGCTTTATTAATGTGCGTGAAATGTACAGAGGTTCAGCGCCCCGTCCCCCTCGTGAACCGAAGAGGCGCCGAAGCGCGCTTCGAGATCACGGGAAGGACCAGCTGGGTCTTGGGAGAGAGCGAGCGAAAGGGATGAACCCGTCTCTCGCTCCTCTGCCAGATCCATATGAGAGCCCCACAAATTCAGTGAGAGTGCTGACTCCCAGAAGCAAGCGAGGCGAGCGTGAAGCACTTTGCCTGAAAGCAAATCACAGTGCTCACACCCCCACTGCTGCAACGCGAGAGCAGCGTGCTCTTCCCCCAAACAAACAGAGCAAAACTGATGCATGTCCTCTTCAGCTATAGAGCGAGAACAGGGGAACACGCATCGTTTACGGCTTTCAGTCATTCTCTCTTTCTTTTAAAAATATATATATTTTCTAGTCGGAAGAGAAAGGAGAAAAGGTTCACTTCATACTGCCTCACAAATTCTAATTCCTAGCAGAGGAAAGAAAGTTTTGACAGGGTTTGTGTAACACACACACACACACGCACACACACACACAATCGCTCTGAAAAAAGAGGATCTGACGACACCTGGTGACGCATCCATTTATAGCCTGGCCACAGGTGCGTCTAATGACTACATCAGCCGAGGCTATAAATTCCGGTCAATGTTCATTGACGTGTTACACACATATTCACAGCTCGTTCACGACTAGGATCGTTCCCCATAGCGCTTAGCAAAGCGCAGCATCATAGTGAAGCTTTTTGTAAAGGGAACTGTCAATCCGTCAGGACTGACATAGTTTGGTGCTGCCTGTAAGGTTAATTTAAAAAATAATCATTTGAAAAAGGTTTATCAGACAAGGCGTCCTTTGTCATGTGTTAAGAATCTTTTGTTAATGAATTCTGTAGTCATTTTTAAAGTATGCATACTCTGTTGTGATGCATTACCAGTTGTATCAACCTGAACACTGACAGTGTCCCTAAATATCACTAAGCGCATTTAAAACATGAACTACTCTCATATGTATTGTGTCTCATATAAATATCTCAAATCGTTTTGCAATTCTGTGAGAGCTAAATGGCATTTGTCCCATAACCAGTCATTTTAAGCATGGCCATAACCAGATATGAGGTCACCGATATCCACACATATGTACATTTTTCATATTCAAAAATAAAATTTGAAGCTATATAAAACTGAACAACACGTGACAGCAATTGTTTAATTGCCTATGTCAGTTCATATAAGAAAAGTCATATACAAAGCATCACACTGAATATATATTCAAGCCCAGGGGCACTAAGGAGTCTTAATCTAGCCCTGATGATCATCATGATGTTATCTACACAAGAACACCATCTGTAGTACAGGCTACAGTATGAAATGTCAACTATGTGAACACTGGTCATGATGAAAGCTGTGCTATTTCATACATTGCGCACATTGCATGTGTCAACAGTGTGGAAAACCCGAGTTCAGATCCCACGTTGAATGAGAAAGTACTGTATTCACCTTCTCATAATCAGAGTAGTTTGGATTTTGCTCCCTAACATTACATTTTTACTCCACTGATGGTTAGTTTTGGGGTTTGGATTTGGTGGGTACAGTTTATAAAATATGCATTCCTTATCTTCACTGTATCACAGCCTGTACAGCGGAAAACAACTCGCTTTTGGTGCCCCTCTGTGGACATTTCACCAAGAAAATGGAGCTCATACCTGCCCATTCACCCAACAACACTTACCGCTTTGGCCACTGGGGGAGTGTTTGGTATTTTGGTAAACAAATACACATTTTAGCAAAAGAAAAGTCAATCTACTGTTTCCGATTTCACTGTGAGATCGGTCTGAAAATGCATGGTGCTGAGTGTACAACTTGTGTGTCAATGGACGAAAAAGAAAAGTAAGACATTATTTTAAAATAGTGGAGTGAAAATACAAAAACTATTCTGTGAAAGGGGTTTGTGGCACGGTGGAGGGCGGGACCGGCGCGTGATTACGCACACCCAGCCCCGTATTAGGCTAATTAAGCCGTCAAGAGGGATAAAGGCCACTCGCAGACGGCGATCGAGAGAGAGAGCTCAATTACGGATGTCCGTTATCTTATGTGTTTGTCTTTTGAGTTCTTCATTAAACCTTTAGTTTATATGTTAAGCCGGTTTCTCGCCTCTTCCTTGCCCATGAATTTGATCTGTTTTACAGGGTTAATATGAGTTTTAGAAAGTTACTTAAAATTAAAGTAATTATTAATGTGATGTGTCTATATTTGCGAATGCAACCCTGTCACTTTTGACATGTTTTTGGTATTTTTGCAACCTGGACTCATAGAAACACTACTATACCAACACTTTTGATCTTTATGTGGCTTAATTTACATACCAAGGCAGTTTCCTGGTGAAATGAATATTAGAAGAGCAACAACAATGACTTTTATTCCCTTTCACACAAATGATATGTAGAAAGTCCAATTATCAGTCCATAAACACTTACTTTTTACCCTGTTCCTCACACAGTGCTCTCTTATGACATCTAAAAACTTTTACTATTGTGTATGACTTGTAAGGTAATACATTTTAACATTGGCATTACATAAATAACAACATTAAACTTCAAACTTGCAATCAAATTGTGCAGTAGCTCGACTGATAGTGTTGCACATGCGATGCAAAGGTCTGGGGTTGACGTGTGAGGTGAAGGTCGTGTTTTGTTTTTCATATTTGCTTTTTATGACACTAATGGTTATGTTTAGGTCTAAGGTTTAGGATAGGATGCATCAAACATCAAAACCTCATCTATTTGGGAGAGCATTTATCTAACTTTTAGTGCCACTCAGTAATAATTTTTTTCTCGTAACTGCCGCAATATGTACAAGGAAACACGCAAGGAACACAATGTCATTTTGAAAATATTAAGCCTCATTCACCTAATTTTCATGAGATCGGGCTGGTATTTAGACAAGTCACAAATTTTGTTTTCCCCCTTAATTTCCTGAAAGACACATTCACTAACCCAGCTTAATGAACAGGACCGATTTCACTGCTGAAGTGTTTGGGCTCAGTATGACAATATCTCATATAAGTGATTAGTAACCAAATAGTATTACTTCTGATTCATTGTAGCTTTATATCATTCTGACGAAATGTTAACTAGAAATGGCAGATATCAGTCAGTGAAATCATGTAGGGGGAACAAGAGAAGGCCTCATAAGTATTAGGACAAAAGAAATGCTTTTGTGATGATTTAGTTAGATTTAGAGAAGTACAGGAACAGTACTGTGAGAAATAACCACACAAGACCTCAGGCACATGACCCAAAACAGTGGGAGGAGGATCGTTACAGCTCCTGGAGGAGGATGGAATGCAGAAAGCAGGAGAAATAGAGATAGGATAAACAGTCCTCCAACTGTTAACTAGGGGCCCGATGCAACCCTTAGCAATGGAGAACAGCTCAGACTCACCTGAGGAAGGAACAGTTAATCATTTCGTTAAAACGTCAATAAGAAACATTCTCAGAAACATCATTATTTACAACATAAATATATATGAGTTATGACATAAACACACACACACACACACACACACACACATACAGCTGAGCTTAGACCAGTGACAGAAGTATATGATAAAAATGTTCCCACATCAAGAAGGTTAAATAATATAGAGGTAAACTCACCCAGATCAACCTGATAACATTTTCTTACACTGCCCTTTAAACATTAACATCATGCTTAAACAAGGCTGTTCAGATATTTATCCAGAATGAAAACTGAACTAATTTCCAAAGTTTTGTTTGTATAACTAATGAGACGATAACCTGGCTAATAATGAGAGTCATTAGGTGTGCCTTAATGAGACTTTGAACATTCTGGTAGTTAGATTATGCAAAAAAAAAAAAAACTACAACAACAAGTGTGTAAAGTGTAATGTTGTGTGATATATACAGTAATTAGCCTAAAACAATCATTAAGATATCTTTATTTATCCTATTTCTTCCATAACTGATATATATGCTGTTTTATGAGCTCATGTTGAGAGATTACATGGAATAGCACTATATTTGTACTTTGAAAATTTTTCACACTGCAGGTCCTAAAATCTTTATGTAAAAAAAGAAAAGAAAATGGACATGTGATGTGAACTACCCGATTGCTGATGGATTTCTTAGTTCATATCATTAATTGTACAAGACATTTCTGTAATCTGCAAAGGCATTCATACAGTAGTTACTTGTTACCTGTGTGATTGGAGAACTGCAGAGTTTATGGAGTCCACTTCAAACCCAAGCACCTATTAGAGCTGTGAAAGGTTATGTCAACCTTGCTTTGCTTTGCAAACTTGTTCATTTGAATTAATGTATCGCTTGCAGTCATGCAAACTTCAGTTTATCTTATTTCTAAGGGTTGATATCTTAAGCCTGTAAAACTGCCGAGATCTTCTTTGCATATCGTAACTGGTGAATTACACTTCAGATGACTAACACACTGTAAAAGCGTTTCTGTCCAGAACTCTGTGGTCCATGTCTTACAGCACTGAGCAAAAAGCAAAACACAACTGCATTAAAAGCGGGTAACACAACAGCCCAAAAGATGAGAGAGTGACCAACATGTAAAATAAAAACATACTTCAGAAGTGACAGATATTGAACACATCTACCAGGCACAGGGGCTGGAGGGGATCGACTGGCTGGAGATTTCTTCAGGCACTTGAAGTGGACACCTTGGGGCTTTCAGCATGTGGACAAGAACTGATGTGTTACAGACTGCATATATACTGTGGTGGCAAACAATTTTACATCACTGAATAAGAGACAAACATGTACCAATTGTCTTTAAAGGTTATTTATTTTCTTGCAAGAAAAGGTCAACAGTCATACAGTCATACAAAGTGCCTGCAGAGTGTGACTACGATTTGGGGCAGCCTTCCTACTTTATAGTTGTTCCTCCCCCAAGGTTGTTTCTTGAGGCTAAATGAAGATATGTCTTAGCCATAACTGACATATTGTTTAGATTGTTTTATCATACTACCCTTGAGTGGAGACCCTCTGTCTCCGTCATAAACTTAGTCAAATTAACAAGACATGCACATATATCGACACTACATTTATCTTATTTAATTAATCATATTTCTAAGATTCTAAATATAATCAAATGCCAACATAAAGAACATATTAAATTTCTTCCACATACATACACACAAACACACACACTCAAATATATATATATAGACTCCTAATTGTTTAAACAAAATATGTTGACACTGCATTTATTCATTAAAGGATCATTGACATATAAGTTTGCACGGGGTGTTAAAAATAATGAAACTTTTAATAATCTAGTTTAAAACACATGTCAAGTTCTTAGAAATGTAATCTTTGTTTCCAATTAGGTTTAATGTTTTTGAAAAACCTTTGTAGCATTATCTATATATACAGTGTATATATATACATTGTTTAATGACTTTTAAAATGTCATGTGATCTGACGCAACCATAAATTAAAATGTATTATAATACTTTCCTTGCATCTTGAATACATGGGAGTATAAACAACTTCATCGTTAAATTTAAAAGAAAAAAAGTTTTCAAACACATTTTTCAAGGTAAACAAATATTTTCTACAAATATCATACATTTTTTAGTCAAAACTATCAAGAAGTTTCTCAGGGTTACACCACATGACCTGAATAAAATGTGCCTTTTCATAAAAATGTCAAAATATCAGATATTCTTTTTAAACTTCATGCTCAGTCTTGAGGGTTTGAAGAGGTCCACTCTGTTTTTTAATATTTTTTTTTTTTTACATAAATAACAAAATGACAACCTACATGTTGGTTACGCCACATGACTTTGTTTTAGTGGACAAAATTGTTTTTAAATATTAATCAGATTTTAAAATAAAATTGTTTCACTGCTTATTTAAAAAAAAAAAAAACTATATATATATATATATATATACTATACATAATAAAAGACTATTCTTTACATGCCACCATTTCTTTTTTTAAGAATTTCAGCTTTTAATTAGACTTTGTTTACTGTCTCTGGATGGTTGCCCCATTAGACATATTTTTATATAAGCACCAGAAAAAATATCAAAATTACTCAGAACCTCAACCTCAGAAATTGAAAATATGAGAATCATAGAATAGGTGTCTTCAAGTAATTGTTTTGTGTGAATTCATTGTGTTGCATCATTAACCATAAAATATTAAATAAAAAATTACATGTCAGTATTTATAATGTTAGTGTTAACATAAACATAAACATAAAAACATACAGGAAAAAAAACTAAGCCGCTAAAGTAATAAACTAATTTTCTTTTTTTAAGCATGTGACACCTTAGTGTAAAATCTACCAGTAGACTAGTGATTTAACCTTCAAATAGCAGACAAAAGAGACCTAGAATCGACTTGTTGTGTAGAAACACTGTTTCCATAAGGATCAAAAGGACGTAGGGCAATGACGTTTGAAATCCTTTGAATTAAATTTCAGAGTCTGTGCTGCCATCTACTGGAAAATCTATAACTTATCATCCAAACTGAACTTTCGGATGGCTTGGGGAAGACGAAATTCCCACATTTTACTGCCATCTAGTGGAAGCACAGCGGTACTGTGCGCGTGCACGCTAAGGGGGGTAGATTTTAGCCGGGCAGTCGGAATTAGGCACAACACCGGTCCCCAATCGGCCTGATGGGGCGCGCGAGGGATAAAGGCGACCGGTGATGACGGTTCGAGAGAGAGAGCTCAATCACGGACGAGTGTGTGCGCGTGCGTGCGTGCGTGCGTGCGTGCTTCTGTTCTCATTAAAATATTATTTATATTGACAAGCAGTGGCGGCATGGTGGTGCAGCGAATAGCACTGTCGCCTCACAGCAAGAAGGTCGTGGGTTCAAACCCCGTTTGCCCCGGCCTTTCTGTGTGGAGTTTGCATGTTCAACCCGTGTCTGTGTGGGTTCTCTCCGGGTGCTCTGGCTTCCTCCCACCATCCAAACACATGCAGGCTAGGTTAATCGATGTCTCCAAAAATTGCCCTAGGTGTGAATGGTTGTTTGTTGATGTGTGGCCCTGGCAACCTTTTGCCCAATGTTAGCTGTGACAGGCTCCAGACCCCCCCCCCCCCCCCCTGTACACAGGATAAGCGGTTGTTGATGGATGGATATATTGACAAGCTGGTTCTCGCCTCCTCCTTGCCCATCATAACCCCATGTTACAGGCCAGCATACTGTACATTATTTATTATTTTAGTAAACTTGTTTTCAGATGTTTTTACTTGAATCTCAATCTTCCAGCAGATGTACAACATTTCAATCCAAGGGCTCATCACACATCAGCATCTCTATTGCCGTGTTGGGATTGGATTCCACCTCCAGATTCTGATGAATAGAAGTATATTGGATGGAAGGATTGGACTCTTTGATCAATAAGACATGTGCACAGTTCTGCATTTCAGAGTAGTTTTTGCTGCAGAGTTTCATCAGGCTCTTTTTTTCTCAGACCATCAAGAGAAATTCTATTTCCTCATGATAATATTTATATTGTACATATTCATTTGAATTTAATGAGTCAAAATTTGCATTACGCATAATGTAGTGATTTTCTCATTCTATCTTTGTCTTTAAGGCATGTTGAGAGTGTTTTCTATAAGGCGTTGTGTAGTGTGTATCCGTGGTATCAAGAGTGAACTGTATTTGTGCATGAATAAGGAAGGAATTGCATGTGGAATGGTGCAAGAAAACAACTGTTATGCATGGCATGTCTCTCAACCCAATGACAAAGCATCACGCTTCTCAAAATCACTATAATCTATTTAATCCCTTTGTTAAAGGCATTCATTTTAGATTATGTGAATGTCAGATATTTGAAAGGCAGTGTCCCTACTATTATTAAAAGCAGCCTGAAATAATGACACATTTACAAGTAT
Source organism: Moxostoma hubbsi (assembly GCA_032164185.1). Classification (NCBI taxonomy): domain Eukaryota; kingdom Metazoa; phylum Chordata; class Actinopteri; order Cypriniformes; family Catostomidae; genus Moxostoma; species Moxostoma hubbsi. Next base: position 32,686,460 of record JAVLUX010000011.1, read on the forward strand.
AAATATTAACATTTAAAAGAAATTTGTTGTATAGAAGCAGTTCTCAAATGAGTGTCTATTCAAAAAGCACATGGAGGAAAATCACTACAACACTCACTCATCTCTGGCCCACCCAAGTCTTTACCTGGCTCTGTCACAGCAAGGCCAACTGAGGAGGGGCAACAGAGTTGCCCGACACCAGGCCTGCACACACTTTCTACCTTGCAACCCCTAACTCAATAAACACTCATGCACCATACCATATTATATTACACAGTGTTAATCATTTTCTTTCATCATTTTCTATATATATTATTTAACTATTTAGTTCTAAGATCATTATGTAATAGAACACTGCAGATAAATTCAGAAATTAGTATAATTGTGCGAATATTCAGTTAGTGGACCATTTCAGCATTTTTGGTTGACTGTAGATTGTTTTCCTTCAAATCTGGCCCTAAATTTGTTTTAAGATTATGTAATGTAAAGATTTTTTTTTTATCCATGTATACAGTCAATAGAGTATGTAGTTAATTTTATTATTGAAATGGCAAAATTCTTATTTAGTGTTTTATTTGTAATGTTTTTGTTAAAAACAAATCTTTTACATTTACAGTTTGTTCTCTCTAACACTCAAAAATGTATTTTAAGAATCATACATTTCATTTCCAATTTATTTGAGTAATCTTTAAAAAAAAAATGTATTCATTTAATTTAGTTAAATATTACACAATTCAATTTGATGGAATTTTGTTATGAAATTGAAATGTGTAATTCTTAAAATATTGTTTTAAGTAAAACAAAAAAATGTAAAAGTACAAGTTTTGTTATTAAACAAAATACAAACATCTTTGAGTGTTTATATATTTTAAACTTTAAAATGTATAATTGACTTGAATCTTACATTTTATATTCACATGCAAAACATATAGCAGTTTTGCATTATTACTGTGAATATTGGTAGCTTAAATATTTATGTATATATTTATTTATTTTTTAAATGTGTGAATAATACAGCAGTAAATGGCCTGTTCATATGACCTGACCTGTATACTCTTTTGTATTGGCAATGTGAAAATATCACATATATTGCATTGTATGTTTGAATGTACTTCAATGTCAATCTCAAAGCTAATCATATTGCAAAATAAACCTCAGTCTGACTGGATCAGACAGACATGTCGAATGATTGTTAATGATGGAATGAGCAACCAAAAACATAATCCAGAGCTTAATTCACTCCTAACTGAATAAGACATGAAAGGTAAATTGGTGTGGACAAGCAGACAAGTCTTCCGTAGAGCTCTCCTATAACAACAGTTCAAAGAACACGTCTAATGCTATTCGATAGAGACCAGCATTCACTCTTCCTACATGATGAAATATGCATTATTTATACTAATATTCTAATGAATGTATTCACTTATTATGTATGCCTATCTGTCTGTCTATCTATCTGTCTGTCTGTCTGTCGATCAATCTACCTTCTGTCAGTCTGTCTTTGACTAGAAACCATCTATTAACTAGCCAGAACACCCTAGCAACTGCCTATCAACCACTCAGTGCACACTCCCAACTTCCTAACAAGGCTTACATTCCTTCAAACTTCAAATCTCTCTACAAACTGTCCTCTTATCCAAACTACAGAAAGGCTATATAATCTTCAAATGGTTTAAATTTTCAGACAAGGCTTTTTCAAGCCAACATGCAGTTTGTATTGACAAACTTCTCTTTTCGATTCTTTTTTGCCCCATCATTTTCTGCTCAGAGTGCAGTGTATTCATGGAGACATTGCTCAATACTAACACAGACTAAAAACCCTTTTTTACTATATAAACCACTTATTTATACACTTTAATCAAAATGAATCAGTCTATCTATTCAATATCTATACCATCCACGTCTGCATTTGATCAGGGCCACAGGCCTCTGTAACCTGAGCTTGCGTTCAGGGAGACGCTGGGGTCACCTGATCCCCTCTCACAATGACACAACTTCTCAGCAGTCCCTGCTCAGGTGTCCCTCTATACCAAGAAGAGTCTGTGTCAGTCTGAGTGACTGAGAGAAGGAGGGAAAGGGAGTCCAAAAAGTAACAGTTCAAGCTAATCAGACAACATGGAATACATACCTCTATAAGGTAAATTAGAGTTGTTGAATGTTTGTGTTCTTGTGTTCTGTTCAACATCATATATTGCACTATACTTTATGATGTGCTCGTTCTTAATTCTTAAATCATTTTCTTAACCAATTTATATTTTTCATATTTTTATGAACAAGAGATCAATTCTGATTTTGCAGCCTACCTCTTTTCCCAGACAAATGCGAAATCAGCTGCATAAGTTTGAGAGCTTTAAGATGAGTGTATGAATTAAGACATGGCTAATCCAGACGAGTCTATAGCAGGTGTAGATGTTGGTGCTGATGTAAATGGAGAATCTATACCTCACGGAGAGAGCACACATGCAGATTACCAGGTGAGCCCACATGGCAATTAATATATGTTTATAGAATGATAATAAAGAAAGAAATTTTAGCCTTTCCTTGAAATTAAGGGAACAGACAAAGAGGCTACAAGAGTATGAATAAAGTAGAATAGAAGAATAAAATCCCAAAAGCAGTTTTCAACCAGAAAAAAATGAGATTTGGTGCATAGCACATGACGTTTAACTACAGCATGAACTAGGCCGGAATGAGCAAGGGACTCTTATTTTGAAATTACGAAGATTTGGCTCCGTTAGAACGCTCCATCCACTGTTTTCCTGAGCAACCACTTGGCAGCGCCATGATGATTCTAATTGCCTGTTTTCTATTTATGGTCTCCAGACACAATTCAAAAACGTCTAAAATGAGTGGTCCATATGAAGAACAACAACCATTTAGGTTTTCTTGGAGAAAAAATGAATTTCAGGCTGAACTTGTGCTGTTGTTGGCTGTCATAACATAACAATAACCTCAGACCATCAATTCATGTAAGCTCACTGTCATTTGAGGGACTGTCAATAAAAATCAGCCATCTCGACTCTGTGAAGTATCGGCACTATACAGCCACATGTTTTTTTTTTGTTTTTGTTTTTTCTTGTTTTTTTGAAATGTTATACCTTAAACATGACATTATCCGCGAAGAGTATACACGGATGCGCAGTTAAAATACTGGAGACCTGATATTGAAAACAGTCGAATGGTGGAACACTTCCACCTTCAGGAAAAAAAGTGGATATGTAAGTGTTTACCAAATTAAGATTTTTATAGCCTATATTCACCAGATGAAGGGTTTTGTAGATACATTTCACCAGATGAGGTTTATTGATAGCGAATAAAAATAATTAGGAATACAAAAAAAAATATCAGTAAATATTGGCACAGATCTAAAAATCTACATAGTTTTAAAAAGCAACTATACACACTTGGATTAAATTAATCATGGCTGATTGTGAATAGCGAACTTTTACAATGGCTTTTGTAAGTGAAAACGCTGGTTACAGATGGAACCGTGGTTCTGTGAATTCCAGATGAACACCAGAGATGGTACTATAGTAGTGGATAATCGGGCACCAGCCATTTAGGTCGAAAACATATATGTTTGGTATATATACCAAAGATGTCACAAAGTGACATAACCAGAGCTGAGGGTATATAAGCCGCTGCAGCCTGGCACCCCGCCTCAAAACATCTTTCTGGTTTGTCTTCAGAGTGACAGGGAACTCTGGCGGTCATCCGGAATTCACAAAACCACGGTTACATCCGTAACCAGCATTCTGTTTCATTACTCCTGATCGCCAGAGACGGTGCTATAGTAGTGGATGACCAATATCAACAAAGTCACGAGGAATAAACTCACCCAAATCACAGGGGTTATCATCGGAGCACAGCAGAGCTCACATCATGGGATGAGGCAATGTTGACTTTGTAAAACCTCGTGAAAGTATAGGAAGAGGACCAGGTTGCTGCAGCACACATATCAGTATGGGAAACACCCTTGAAGGCAGCCCACAAAGAGGAAACAGCACCTTTTTATCACCACCATAACAAACAAACATCTGATCAGATAGTCTCAACTGCACACTAGCCTCTACATAACACATCATAGCATGTACAGGACACAAGAACAAAAATGTCTCTCAACATCCGATTCAAGAACTTGTGACTGGAAAGAACACAGCTCAATGAACTGAATAATAAACCGATGAAGGAGCACCTTAGGAAGGAGAGTGGGGTTGGGCCAGAGGGTGTCACCAGTGTCCTCTGGCTTCCACCTCATGCAGGACTGACTGACAGACATTGCATGAAGCTCACTAACACTTTTTTGTAGAAGCAACAGCCAGAAGTAAAGCTGAGGAAATGGCAAGTGGGAATGTGCAAACTGTAGCAGCAGCAGAAACTAAGTCTGCTGGTTTAAGGGCCTGCAGATGACATTTCATCTCTGCCATTTCTGAAGAGAGGTCAGCAACCTTCTTTGACACCAGGTGCCCTACCATGGCTGCCTCTAGAAGCAGACCTTTTCTTGGCTGGGGGAGTGCCAGCAGCTGCCGAGGCATGATGCTTGAGGCATGAGAGTTTTCTGCCTCAAAGCCAGATCCACTTGTAAAAGATTAGATTTCTGGCTGTGGCCCATTCCAGCCAAATGCAATTGTCTCTCAGTCTTAGGCAGCAAACTACAATTCAGACATGGGTCAGTAATTGCTTCTCTCAAATGTTGAAGTCCCAGGTCTGATGGGCAGAGACCATGCATATCATCAGGAAGGAGCTCATTAGTACAGAGCCTGCAATTCAGTGGGTAAGCAGTAGAAAGCAGTAGAGTTGTAAGCCATTTCAACAGTAAAAATAGTGCCCTTTGGATAGAATCGCAAGGAAAATTACTTAATTTGCAAATATATTACTACCTCCAAATGAACCGGGAGGGGCAGATAAAAGGGAGTGCACTGGCTCTGAGTTATAGGCTCAAAATCACCCATGGTTAGGACAGACAGTCTTAAGCAAAAGAACACACAAAAAATGAATACGGGCAAGAGACCCACGATAAACAAAACTCACCCAAATTACTAATTTACTAGCCCAAAAGCTTGAATGACACACCCCCGGATTGAACCATGAGTGTCACCGGTGTATATAAATATGACAAATAAACCCACCGTCCAAGCCGCAATAAGGAAAAATAATCCAATCCAATGCAATACAGTATCGTCACAGTCTGAGAAGATGGGTCTTCACCTTGCAGGTACCACAAAAATCACCAGTTCCAATCCAACGGCTCATTAACGACAGTGCACAAACAGTGATATGCAAAAACCAGAAAAAAGGTAAGGAGCAATGAAAAACAACCCAATAGCATGGATGGCACACCTCTGGATAGAACCGTGAGGCACTGTGACACCGGCGTACTGTATGAATATGAACTTTGTGTAAAAAACACACAAGCTACCAGCTAGGTTGCGATGAAGAAAAAAATAATCCAATCCACTCAAATGCAAAACCATATTGTCACAGCTTGGGAGGATGAAGTTTGCTGCTCCGAGAAAAGCTGCACTTGGCGATTGACGATGAAATACTCTATGACCTAATATGAAGGCGTGAAAGCAAAAGAGGTGTGGTGCCAAGCTGCAGTCACTTATAATCCCTCCCGCTCATTTTACATCACTACCTGACTTCATTGGTATATGTTTTCGACCTAAATGGCTGGCGCTGCGATCATTCACTGCTATAGCACAGTCTCTGGCAGTCAGAAGGAATTAAACAGAACTACTGATTTTGATTAATGCACACCACTAGGTGTCACTGTATGTCTAAGTTAACACAAACAAAAAGTTACTGAGTGCACCTTTAACCTCACATAACGCATTGCGGTTGGCACAAACCAATGGTAACCTTGTCGTAAGTGAACTTGTATTTAACATAGTCTGGGCCTTCTTTAAACTTTGTGTAGTTTGCTCATGGTTTTGGAGGATGAAGGCATGTCAGGCAACTTGTCCATGTTGGCATCTACTTTATTTGGCTAGTTTCTACCAAGTGACAGATGAATTTGTGCTAAAACACCATAGTTTGAATGCACTAACTGCCCTTTTTACATCCACTACAAAAGATATGGAAGTATTTTCTCCTCCCTTTTGTAAGTTGATAAGATATTTATTTTGCTATCCTAAATTAACCTATGCATGATTTTATAACTTTTAAAATAGTTTTCCCCTGCTCTCCAGGACCCTGTCAGAAAAACAGACCTGCTGCAACCCAATTTTGGGTCATGACCCACCATTTGAGATCCACTGGTTTAGATTACATCCTCATTTGTTAGGAAGATGTGTGTCTTGGCTATGTGTACAAGTTTGTTGTAGAACAAATGAAATAGTCTCTAAGGAATATTTGTATTACAAACAATGATAAATTAATTGAAAAGTTTTCTGTCACGCAACTAGAGTGTGGTGCTAATGGCGCAAGTGTCTTGAATGATTCCCAAGAAACAAACAAATTGATAAATGAATAGCTTACTTTGAATAAAAGCACCCATTGGATGTAAATTCTGTTCTGATGAATTGTAGTGCAGGAATACAACACAGATTCATGCTTGATCAGTTTTGAGTATTCATGCTTGCATCCAGGGAGCAAATGAGCAGATTGATCCTGAGAGAATAGAGGTCGTATCTGTAACAGAAGAAGATATTCCTGCTATTGATACCCCAACCACTCTGAACATCAGTCCCCTGGACAGCCCAAGTGCCAGTCCTGCACCGGACAGCAGCATTGTCAAACCAGCTTTTGAAGACACAGCTTCCAAAGATCCTTTAACTGAAGTCGCTAACAATGTCTCAGCTCAGTCCAGCCCATCAATGCCAGTTACCAAAGTCCAGCCCTTCGTTACAGGTACCACAAATGTACTTTATGGTCACATATCATAATAATTCCTGTTTTACTAATTTCTCTAATAATTCTTATGTTACAATTATCTATGTTTAGTTTCAGTGTAAATGTTTACTTACACAGTTTCAAGGAGGCCTGCATGTCTGAGGTACTTTCTCATCTTGTAAACTGCTAATTGGTTTCCTCCTCACCACTGATTTATTCAAAATTAAGCCCAATGACCTTTTAATCATGTTCAGGATATGAATCTTTGATATCAACAATTAAATTTTTACTAGTTATAATGGAAATTCTTGATATCAGGAATGGTATTACTAGTGAAAGTGATAATGTTTTATATCAATAAATACATTTGCGTTAGTCTCACTTTATATTATGTGTCTTTAACTACTATATAATTAAGCTTTTCATACAATGATGTATTTTTATTTATTTATCTAGAAACAACGTGTTTACTAGTGTAAAAGTAATTATTTATATAAAAAATCTGCAGTTTTACTAGTCGTAGCCTTATTCCATCCCTGAAATTAAGAATTAGCATTTAACTAGTTAAAATTGAATTGTTGATATTCATATCCTGCATGTGATTAAATGTTGAAACACCTTGTGATATGTGTCAAGCTTTTACATGGCACCCCTATTACATGCATTCCTTGCATATATGGTTTTTGCGCCTCTATGTAATTATATTCATAACTTTTTATTTTTATATGATTGCAAGAATGTTGTGGTAGCACTGGCCCAAACTCTTTACATCAAAAAGAGGCCTCTATGGGCCATCCATTTTTAATGATGCAACACATACATTCTAATTGGTTAGGTTTGTTTCAGTCATACAGTTATACTACTATTTACACTATACATAAGATAAAAATGTTTCTTTCAAGTTACATTTCAAATATTATATCTAATCCTTTTTCAAACTAATGAAAATCTAGTTGAGGAGAAAACATTTCGTGGCAGCCTGTATGCAAGCAGGATGGAGATACTAATTGGAGCTTGTGTGCTGCTCGCCCTCATCATTGTGCTTGGGATTGGATTGGGTGGTGAGTTAATATCTTATACTTAAAACACCCTTAGCAAAGATGAACCAACGCAACTGCACTGAATAATTGACACAAGACTGTATTAGATTGCAGAACTCAACACCCAAAATCTTTCATAAGATGCCAGTAACTCTAGTTGCTCAATCTAATACAAACTAAAGCCTTGTTTTTTGGTGTCTGCTAATGCACTGTATTTATGTGACAATGGCGAATGGCCATTATTTAACAATGCAGAAACTATAGCCACCATTAATTTGCGAGTCATTGTGCAAAAAAATTATGAAAGGAAGGATTTTACTCACAGTTCAATATTTAAATTGTGTTCATGTAATTATGACCTATCCCACATAATGTGTTAAAAAGGAAATTTTACTCTATTAGTATGAGTCTGTTGGCTCACTTTATCCTAAATGTAAATAATCTTAATCTCTCTACACCCTAGTCGGCTTGAGTTGTGCCGGGAAGTTTCGATGTGGTTCTTCTGGGTGCGTCAGCATGTCTGTACAATGTGATGGCCATCTAGACTGTGAGCATGGAGAAGATGAGCTCAGCTGCGGTGAGCACATCCCACAGAAAATTATTTGGGCAAATTTTGCTTAAATGAATAGTTAAAAAAGAAAAGAAAAGAAAAGCTAATTCTTAATGTACTCACCCACGTGTTGTTCTAAAGCCCTGTGATTTTTAGAACTTTTTTTGGAAGAATATAGCCTACTGGTTGCTCTTTTTCATGTACTTACAAGGAATGGGTACTGGAGATTTTAAGCTTCAAGAAGAATGCAAAAGCACCTTTAAAGTATCATAAAAGGTGTTCATATCTTTTGAAGCTGTGTTGAGGTTTTGGTAGATGTTGAATTTCATTGCTGTCTTGGAGAAACAAAGGTGCACTCAGTATTTTTTTTTTTTGTATGTCGAATTATGGCTTACACTGACACCTAGTGGCCTGGATGCGGCATCATTCATACGCAGTAGTTTTCAGTTACCAATGCCACTGTAGAAATTCACAATGCACAGTAAACCAGGATTAATTCAATCCATGAATGAAAGTGTCCAATAGCTATAATAACTATAATATATGTGATTGTACCATTATGAAACATGATATATTTATATGGTGTTCCACAAGGGTCAGTTCTTGGACCACTTTTTTTTTTCATTGTATATGATGCAGGTTGGTTTACATAATTCATGAACATGAGGTAAACTACCATTTTAATGCTGATGACGCTCAATTATATATCTCCGTAGAGCCTAATGACACACAAGCATTAAAGAGATTGTCTAAATATGTGTCCAGCATCTTATTATGGATGAACACAAACCTTTTGCATTTAAATTAACATACAGAGATACTTATTGTTGGCTCAAAACATGAGAGGGAAGGAATTGAAACTGCACTAGGTACTCTGGCTTTGCAGTCAAAGACAGATGTGAAGAACCTTCATGTCAATCTAGATTGTGATTGTTTTAAGTCTCATATAAATTATGTTACTAAGACCTGTTTTATCATCTTAGAAATATTGCATGAATTCTATCCTTTGTTTCACTTGATGATGTGATAAAATTGATTCATGCTTTTATTTATTCTCCCATCAACTATAGTAATGCACTTTATACTAGATAGCAACTGGTGCAGAATGCACATTACACCAGTTTTAGCAGATTTGCATTGGTTTTCTCTGAAATACAGGATTGATTTTTAAGGTTATTTTAATGTTTTTAAAGCACTTAATGCTTTGGAACTGTCATATATTTCTGACTGTTTGTCCATTATGTTCCAACTACAGTTTGAGTTTAAGAGATTTGGTGAAGCTGCTTTTAGCCATTATGCACCAAAAATCTGGAATGCTTTACCAATTGAAATTAGACAATCACCAAGCATTTACATTTTCAAAAAGCATTTGAAGACATATCTTTTTAAACTAGATTTTAGTAATTTATTTGATGTTTTTGATTATCATTACATTAAATTTGTTTTTATTTTTAATTTCCCTACATTTGTTTTAATTAATTTATTGTATTTTTTGTTTTTACATTTTTGAACCGTTTCATTGCGATGATTTGCTTTACTTTCTGTCAAGAATCAGCATAGGCAAATGCAGAGTAAAAGACAAAAAAGCTTTATTAATACAAAAATAAATAAACTAAGACAGAAACTCAAACTACCTGAAGAGGAAAACAAGGTAAAGGATGGGCTGGAGGAAAAAGGAAAAAAAAACACAGGAACGCCTGGATGGGGTACAGGATTGGCACTGGACAGCACACACGAGGAGACTAAAATAGGGAGAGAAATCAAACAGGTTAACAAGCAGGGCAGGTGTGACTAATGAACTAATAATAAGCAAACAATGTGGGGGGTATGACGAAAGACAGAGAGACACGAGGCAAAAGAGAAACAAAACTAAAGCCATGTGCTCTCACAAAAACGCAGACACTCGAATGGCACAAGCGCACATCACCAAGACAATAGGCTACATGCGCTTATGCCAACCGACAGAAAAGACAAGAGAATGCACGCTAACTAAGCAATGCCATGCATTCTCACACTAGACAAAGCCTGAGCGTACATCGCTAGGCAAACACCACGTGATGCATGCAACAGGCAACAAAACAAGACAGGACACCTGTGCGAGAGTTCGGCCACACACAAACCCGACACCTCAGACCGAAGTGACCGAACCTCAGCACAACATGAAGACAGCTCGCGACCCGAGGAGACATAAGTGCAATGCACTCACGCCAATACCAGACAAGACATGGAACATGAGTGTCCGGATCCCAACACCAAAACGGAAACAGAAACAGACAGGGAGGTCAGGATCCAGACACTATGCTCCAGACATGAGACACAAAACCGACCAAAGAGCACACGGCAGGGAAACCACAACTGAAACCTGCACTCACATGAAGACAGAAGACAAAACAAAAGATAGAACAGCACAAGGATGTCACGTCCCTATCACACAAAAAGCTAGACTGACTGAGGGAGAGGATTGTGAAAACTTTCTCTGAAATGTTGAATTCTGTTTTTATACTTTCAAATGTGAAGCACATTGAGCTGCATTTTATGTATGCATATTAATTACTACACAAATATAAAATATTATTATTATTATTTAAATGAGGACAAAATTACTGAGTTCACCTTTAAAGATATCTCATTTGTCATTTTTATTTCCTATTGGCAGCACAATTTTATTAGCCATAAATGTTCATTTCTGTAACTTAGTGTAGTGTTTAGTGTAACTGAAATATCTCTTATGTTTGTTTGTCTCTGTAGTGCGTCTGAGTGGTAGGAACGCTGTTCTTCAGGTGCTTATTGGTGGAGTCTGGAGCACTGTTTGTGCTGAGGACTGGGGCCCTGAGCTTTCGCTATCTGCGTGCAAACAGCTTGGTTATTCCGGGTACTCAAAACTACTCAAAAGTCATATCTTATACACCCTTCCTGTCAAACTATCTAATCTACAGTAACTTTTCTCACACCTACAAGATGCAATTAACTCATTATAGGAATATGTATAGGAAGTAGGCAATTACAACTTGCAAGCTTGACCTCTGTTGACATCATTGTCTCAGATGTGTATCAGCAATGTTGATTTTCAGACACATTTATGAGGGCATTTATGATTTATTTCTAAACATAGAAAACACTCAACGTGTCACCCGTTTATGTCAAATACCTAAATTGAATTCAAGTAACTGAAATAAACATTCTGATTTTGAACAATTATGTCTGTTACCTATAAAATCAAATCAACATCAACTTGAAAAGTAGCATTAAGTAATGCACAAAATATCTTAACACAAAAAGGGCTTTGCTAGAATACATTGTACTTTATATGTCTCATACTACAGCTCTCTACTGTCTACTGCAACATTAGATTTTAATTATAGTAGATTTTGTGTTTTCAGAGCTGATTTGAGTGTTTTTTTTTTCATGAAAAATCATATTAATTACATGTTCGATTCTCACATTCAACACACATTTCTATATTCTAAATATTTCAGGCATTTTTATCACATTCAGTGGTATTTTTGCCCAGAGTGCTGGTTAATATCTGAACCTGACCTGCAAAACTTTATACAAGTCACTCTGGATTTTTTTTTTTTCAGTTAAAATGTCTTAAATATAAATGACCATTAATGTCTATCATTTGGCAACTTGCTGAGAACTATGATAACATCTTATAAAGGGCTTAGGACATGGATGTTTTTCACTGTATTGGAATCTACCATTATGTTACTTAAAGCTTATTTGTGTTCTCCTTCTCTGTTAGATATGTGGCGTGGAATTCACTTCCTCTGTCCTCTGTTGAGCAGGATTTTCAAAGTAACCTGGTATCAATCTTTTGGAACCACACAAGTTCCCAGCAAGCCATCAAGATACACAACATGTCTAGTCTCAGGTGTGATATTACACATTATTATGTAATACTATTAAATAGTGTTCGCAAAGGCAAGAATCATTAATTTTACTGTCATAGCACCATAATCATCTGGCAAATATTAAAATAGGTGAAAAAAATCACAAAGACTTACACTGAAAGATGAACCAGAGCCACATCTTGGGTCCAGAATATCATTGTAAAAGTCACTTTTTACGATGTAAATATCTAGTAATTACTCTACCATATCATTATAGTGACTCACATCCCTTGTAATATAATACACTCTACTATTCCACACTAGACTGAATTTCACTATCCCTCACCCTCAATGCTGAAAAGTAAAACTGAGTGTTGATATCCTACAAGACAAAGACATACGGCAGCTCCCTTTTCAATGCATGAATTGAAGCATTGAAGTCAAACTTATGATGCTTTCTTTGCTTACACATTTAGCTTCTGGTGTTAATATTACTGGTTTTGACAAAGACCAGGACACTTGATCAAGTATACAAGCCATTTGGATAATTTTCATTCAAAGCAAAGTCCCTGAGTATGGCCCTATCATGCCTTCTCTGTTCTATGATACGCATAATTGCTCTTGCACAGAACTGAAGCCTGGAGTGTGCTCCTGTACAATCCCTTACCCCCCTTGGCAGTTCCCCAGCACTCCCATGCATACTTAAGTTGGGGTTTGCATTCACTTTGTTTTGTAATCATCAGCTTAAAGCACCAAATGCCCTATTTATTAATGTAATTATTTATCAGCTGTCATGTTTACCATTTTAGATCCCTTTTAATATCCGCACAATACTTTAAAATGATCCCACAAAGTCTTGAAGTCAAATATAATTACCATATTGTAAAATGCCACAACAAATACAGACGAGACTGAGTTCCTTAGTGGCAAGCATTTCTTTGCATTTATGATTTTGCTGCCTTCTCTTTCCCTAGTAAAACCCAGTGCAGTTTTGGAAAGGTAACAACACTGAAGTGTATAGGTAAGCAAAAACACCAGTGCTTTTGTTAATACAATTAATTCCTCATGCATGGATTTACAAATTCTAGACATACACTCAAAAAATATTTTAGCCTATTTTGTTTTTCAAATCAAACTGTGTAATGTTTAACAAAATTTATAAAACTTAAAATATTTAGTTTTTGTATTTTATTTAATAACATAATTGTATTATCTTCCCTGGGGTCCACTTATAATGTCAGTAAAGTTTTATTTGCACCAAAACATTTATAATTTAATAATATATGATCATATTCCACCCTGTTTCTGGCCCTGTGTCAGTTTTAAGCTATCTGGCACTTTAAGACTTCAAAGTAAACACCCACTGTTCTGATTGGCTTACTTTGTGCAGTCCCTTCAATACAGCATTATTTGAAACTCAATAGAAAGTAAATTAACAAACTTTACATTATAATTCATATAACTACATTTCAGGGTTAACACATAATTTACACCCAACACATTTCACCTGAATGTATCAAAATGTTCACTCAAGCACAGAAACTATCATAGTTATTATCACAGTGTTTAACTGCCAAGTCTTTCAGTTCCTTTGCAAAGCTTGAATCATATTGTGAGTGGCTCACAAGCAATCAGCGCTGTTATCAGCCGAAAACACATACAATTCACCCGTTCTGAATCCGCAAACATACAGTCCATGGTGATGTTGGGTGCTTTAGCCGGGTTCAACAGGCCAAAGCAGAGTCGCTGTCTTCACAGGAACGATATCTTACATCTTCCGTGTTTGTTTACACTCAGAACGGCATGTTTCTCCCAGTCCGACACACGTTTTAAAAGTTGCGCTTATATGCGACACACAGAGCCGGAAATGCTTTAAAGCGATTAAAGACGTCCATCTAGTGCATGTTTACAAAATACCAACTATTAAATATAGCACAGATGGTGCAAAAACTGTCCAGGTCCTTCAAAACAGCAAGAAACAGCGCAGCTGAATTAAACATAATGGAGGTCTCCTTTTTAGAGTTATAACTTGACAATGCATCTTTCAAAAGTAACACAAAATGCATGATAACGTTCAAAGCCATTAATTTAGTGTAGAAAATCATTTAAATCCAGATAGGCACATGAAGGTGTCCTGTGTGCCCATCTCTCTCTCCTCTTCACTTGTGAGAGTGTGACTGAGCTCCAGTGGGTGGGGCCACTCTCCTTATTACGGTCAAAAACTGTGTGCTTTCCTGATTATCCAGACACCTGACATACCTAACCTAGGTGCTGTCTTTATGCCTAATTACTTCCCACAATGCCATTCAGTGGACAGCAAACACATTACACAATTTAGATGCATAATTGTTCCAAAAGTATTTTAACAGCAAATCTTTTTTCTTCTTCTCCAATTTCTGTTCTTTCTCATTATTTTGTGTATATACATAGCGTGTGGTTCCAGACCTCGGTTCAGTGCTCGTATAGTCGGTGGTAACCTTTCGGTTGAGGGCCAGTTCCCCTGGCAGGTGAGCCTACATTTTCAGAGTGAGCATCTGTGCGGTGGCTCCATTATATCATCTCACTGGATACTGACAGCTGCACATTGTGTGTACGGGTGAGTTTGTAATATCGGCCCTGCTGAAAAGACCAGCCTATATCATGCTGGCTTGGTGCTGGTCCAACTGGTGGACCTATACTGTTTTTTGTCAGCAGGGCATTCAAATCAACATTCAAATAGCCAAATGGGAGTAACCATGGTCTGTCTTTTCAGGTTTGCATATCCTACGCTGTGGTCAGTACATGTGGGATTGATAGAACAGCCAGTGAATGGAGCAAAGTCTCTGGCGGTGGAGAAGATTATTTATCACAGTCGCTACAGACCCAAAGGCTTGGACTATGATATTGCATTGCTTAAACTGGTGCAACCTCTCAATGGTTTCAATGGTACCTTCTGCAAAAGAAACACATGGGGTCTTGCTTTTTCTTTAAGCTAGTTTATTGGCTAAAGGTCATGCAAATGGACGCATTATCTAATCTTTTTCACCTCTCTGTGCCCTTGCTGCAATTATTAACCTTTGTTCTTGTTTTGCATTTAGAATGATAGATTGGTGTCTCGTTTTTTGCTCAGATTTTGTTCAGCCTATTTGTCTGCCAAACTTTGGGGAGCAGTTTGAGGATGGAAAAATGTGCTGGATTTCAGGATGGGGGGCCACGGAGGATGGGGGTGAGTCTGGGGATTCTTCTGAGGATGTAATATATGTAAAATACACTTACAATGTATGTAAGAATGGGGCCAGTCCATAAAGAGTATACTCACAAGACATAAACATAATACATGTAAATGGGATTTTAGAGTGATAAAATTGCTTAGAAACCTTATCTGTTTAAAGTTATATCCAATACCGGGATTACAGAGTTTCGTTTTCATGACAACAAAGTTGTAATATTGGACATAACTTTACTCAAATAAGCAATTTTATAACATTCTGAAATTTAACATGTATAATGTTTACATCTTTTGCCTATGATTTAAAACTATTTGTATTTTATCATTACGGACTGGCCCAATTCGATTCCATTGTCGGTGCCTCACATAACCGTGATTTCTGCTTTTTTTATGAGTAAAATAATTTGTGTGGAAATCAACATTATACTACAAATCCTGTTGATTGAGCATAGCTCTTTTTTTTAACCTGGCACATTCTTTAAATGGTGAAGTGTTTAATTTCTGTGCAACAAGCAGTACCAAATGAAACTTGAAATATATTATTTGATCATATAAAAGAATGTCTATTTTCATGTATGTTTTTAGCCTTAAAGGTAGTCCTTTCTCCAAATTCATGCAGGCATTGATATATTTGGCCCTGTCTGACTGTTCAAACCATTTCTAATACCTGGATTAAGCTGTCCATTTGTCTCAGTGGCAGTTTCATGACTTTGGCTCATGGGTGGAATCAAAATCAGTAACAATTTTTTTGTTGTGCCAAAGACAGATATTTTTTATTTTCTTTTGCTTTCATAATATAATTATGATATCTATCAGCAGGGGGTAACTACTCAGCACATGCAGCCAAACCCTGACACCATAGGGCAAACAAACAGATTTCAGTTCCATTTGGTACTGCTAATGGCACAGAAATCATACACTTAACCTGATTTCTGTGATTTTGTCTGTGATATTGATGTTTAGTAGGCCCTTTTCATCTAAAGCAACTACAGAGTACAATACAATATTATTTGCAGTTTCTTGCTGAGAGAGGTGAATTGAGACCTCTTTGGTTTCTTCTTCAGATTAAAATCATGTGTTAGCAGCAAAAAATCCAAAACCATTAAACTACAACCAACTCAAACATTCCACTAAGTTCATAAACTGAAACCGAAAGAGGTGAGACAAAATCTCTCCTTGTGTTCTGTGGTGTAGGTGAAGTGAGTGTGTTGCTGCATTCAGCAAGAGTACCATTGATCTCCAATAAGGCCTGCAGTCAGCCGGATGTTTATCAAGGCTATATTTCCCCAGGGATGATCTGTGCAGGTTACTTGGAGGGTGGGACAGACTCCTGCCAGGTATATCATCTCACGATGGGTTTGTGTATACTTCAGTCCAGATACTGTAAAAGTAATACATTTTCAGAAAGCACAAACAGTAAATTACAACATATACATGCACATTAAAATTCCATTACAGTCTATATATTGGTTAGGTCTTTATTCCATTATTATGGGAATATTCTTGCATACTGTATATGTAATCACACTATTCTGAATAAACTGTCAATCATTTATGATACGTGACAATTAAGTGTCTCATAACACCCATAATGACTTTTATTTGGATATACACAGATAAAAATATTCCATTACTGTAGATATTCAGAATAAGGTGTTTACGGGACCCAGAATTCAGATTAATCAAGCAGTTTTATTTTGATTTGTAGAAATCTGAATATTAGTTTAACGGGTTATGGCAAACTTTTACCACGCTAACATGATGCATATATAACCAGACTATGACCAAATTCTGATACATTTGAGAATATTACTGTGCATGTATGTAAAGCAGAAACTGAATGTCCCAGCTCTACAATATATCTGAAGAAACAGCACAGAAAAACACTTTAAACGTTATGGTTGTCTTTCCAGAATGATGGTTTTGTAAACTGCTTGTCCGTGTTGGTGATAGGGTGATAGTGGTGGGCCACTTGCTTGTGAGGATTCCTCCAACTGGAAATTGGTGGGGGCCACAAGCTGGGGCCAAGGCTGTGCAGAAAAAAACAAACCTGGGGTTTACACACGAATCACACAGTCCCTCACTTGGATACATCTACAGATGGAGGTCAGGACAGTGATCATGTGTATCTATATATCCTTCTATATATGAGTGCACAATCTGTTTTAGAGAAAGGTTGCTACATAGGTAGGGATATGTAATAGGGGTGGGATTAGACCGACTTGTACCTTTACTGATCTTTTACACCATTGACATAATGGCATAAAATATCAATGCTGATTGGACAAGAGGCTCCATTTTGGGTCCCATCTGGCAACCAGGCTTCAATGGGAGTCTATGGGAGGGTCACAGGCACAATAGAAAAAAGCATCTTTGCTTATTATTCATTAACATTTCAGTAAATGCATTTGTGTCCTGCATGGACTTCCATTTGTGTTTCCCTAACCTTGGAAAGCACTGGCCTCCACTGCATGTGAACTCTGTTGTTTGCTGATCTAGGCCATGCATGCATGGTCACATGCTGGTCATCAAGTCATTTTGTGCAAGCTAGAAGTTATTCTGATAAATCAGTGCCCTATTGAGGTTTTTAATAAATTTACACAACAACAAAAGTCATTTACAATATCCTTTTCTTCTTTTCTTACAGAGAGAAGAAATGTTGAAGCCCTCTACTATCAGCTCAGATTCTTGAAACAACTTTCTAACTGAGGGAAATATGACATCAGGATACTGAATCTAGGTAGGGGTTCAATAGGAAAAATAATCTGCCACTGGCTGTAACTGTTTGTCATATATAATAAGAAATCATGTATAATTATGTGCACTCAGATTTGAACAAGTTTTGTTTATTTGGTGCAAGTAGTCTTATACAGTACTTGCTATTGTTTTAAGGAATAATCTGCCAAACAATCCTGTAAAGTGTCATGAGATATTACACTTAAGCATTTCCACAAAAACAGAACTCACAATGTGAATTGAGGCAATAAATAGTGAGAAAAAAATCCATGCGTTATTTTCATTGTTTCAACTTTATAAAGCCATACTATTGAATACTATTGTAATGCTTACAGTCCTTAAAAGGGCAATTTATAACATTGATATCAAGCATTTAGAACGGGCACTGCAGTCCAAATTCAAAATATTGGAGAGAGATGTTTAGCACGACCTCTCCTCCCCAGAGTCAAAGCTCACGCGGGTTGCCAGATTGAGGACACCAAACAGGAACAAGCAAACTGTCAACGTTAAGCGATGAGCCTTACATTTTAAGTTTATCAGCTAATGTATACTTTTGCAATGTTTTTATCGTTTTCAAATGATCAACCAGCTCATGTGGATTTTTTTTTATAACTCTGTCACTGTTAGCTAGATGTATGCTGGCATCCATGGCTGCAGTGTGCTGTTTGTCTGCTAAATTCTTTCAAATTTGGCAATCAGAGGTGTCGAAATACTGTTGGGAAATGGTCAGCGGGCGGGAGCATAGAGGCCAAAACACAAACAGAAATTCAGTATTTCTACTTAGCATGTTTCCTAAATCTCTGATAACATTTTATGATAATTGTATGCTTTAGTACAGGAAATATATTACATATTGCATATTTAATTGTATAAAATGCACACAATTAACAAACATTTAATGCAGTACTGTGGCAAAAGATTCAGCCTTGACCTTTATTTGACTTTGATAAGAACATTTTATGCCATCATTATTTCCAAAGTATCTTTTAATCAATCTAGTTGATATGGTAAGCTTATGATAGATCAAAACTACATTATTGAGACTAAAGTCTCTGTCCTATTGACCAAATACAGTACCCCCTCTGAAACAAAGGAACAACTTCTAAATAAGGACAAATATTATCTGGAAGAGACCTTGATGTAACTGAACATAGGCAATGTATTAGGCCTTCTGTGCGTATCAGCTAAATAGATTTACAGAAGAATATGTAAGGCATTTTGTATCTTGTGTGTGTTAAAACCAATTTACATATTTAAAAATGGTTTTCAATCCATATTTTTTTGCTTTTCTAAAAATGTTTAAGCATCCCCTGAAACAGGGCAGATAGCTATAATGCTTCTGTACATAAATATTCCTTATAAAACACAAACTTATATAAAAAAACAACAACGGAAAAACAACACTTTTTTTTGTACAACGTTAATATCTAAAAATAAGAATCTCTTTTCTCAGAAATGAGAACATACTTTAGAAAACATTAGCATGCAGGGTGAATAAAACCAGCACAAGGACAAACTCTCAAAATCTTGGCATTCAAATGACTTAAAATAGAAAACAAAATCATTACCAAACATGCACTGGCTTAAAAACTTGCCTATAGGTGTTAAGTTCTTGCATCTTTCTTGTCTATGTTCTAGAAGGGTATCTCATACATAAAAGTGCACTTGACTGCATAACTATGCAATAAAAACAGGTGCTGAAATGCAATTCTTCATACATGGCATCTTTTAGTAACATTGTGCTCTGTAAACTGTTCATATGCATTTGTGTTTAATATACAGTTGTATAGGCCAACGTACAGTACTTCTAATTTTTGTAGTGCACATTTTTTTGTAGTTCAGCTTTGCTGAAAATCTATGAGGGGACTGGATATCTTGCTCCAAATGTTCAAGTTTTCCAATGTGTATGTAGGCATGCAGTGTGTTCCCCATCCATGTGGCTCAGTCGCTAACATCTAAGCCCAGCACGGTCATGTTGGTTGATGACAAGGTGTCATCTTCATCGTCGCTTTCTTCTGATTCATCCTCACTGTGATTCCCCATCATGACTTGCTGCATGGCAAGAGTTGCTCCATCTGATGAAAGCGCCTGGAAGCCATCTACATTCATCCCAAATGTAACCATACCACCTTCACACATAAACAAATATTTAATTCATACATTTGAGTATAGAAACAATGACCAATGTTTAGTTATCATTTGTTACAATGAAACTCTGTAGTGGATATGCATCTTTAGCTATAATCTGTTATATAAACCATGTCATGTAACCAGTAAGTAATTGGTTTGATTTAGTCTGAAGTTTCACCAAATTAAAACGTAGTCATGGAAAACAACAACTTGCGATTCAATCAGAAAAAGAGTTGTCTGATTGTTTGAAATCATGATAAGACCAATGACATTGTTCAGACGTGACTCTCCAATTGGTTCGACTGATTCATTTAAAAGAACAGAACCAATCGAGCGCGCCATTCGTAAATTGGATGGCTATTGCACTGCATGTTCGTTTTTGCATGCAGTCAGCGAAGACAATGCAAAAGAAAGCCGTGCTTATTGTCTATATCTTATTAAGTAGACTTTTCCCTTATTATATTCAATTCCCAAGTTCACTACTCAGTTAAAATATTGTGACAGGGCGGAGCCGGGTCGTGATTATACACATCCGGTCCCTTATCAGGCTATTTAAGCCTCCGAGAGGAATAAAGACCAACTGCTGAAGATTGTGCGACGAGAGAGAGATCGTTTACGGTCAGCTGACCATTTGTGTCTTTTAAGTTTCTCATTAAACTATTATTTATATTGTCAAGCCGGTTCTCGCCGCCTCCTTTCCCGTCTAAATCCCTTCGCAAATACATACACAGATTTGCTTTGGCCAAGGAAACACTGTTGCAGTCATACCGTCTTGCATTGTGAGCTGCTCCTGGGTCCCAGAAGAGGCGACAGTATCAGACCAGAAACGGTGTAGTGGGCGGCTCGGGGGAGTTTTCTTCTTGGTTTTGGGTGTCTCTGTGGTACTAGCATCCAGCATTGGCTGCAAGATCCGTCTGCGGGCATTAATGAACCTACAACAGAGACCCAGACAATAGTTTGCACCATTTGGAATTACAAGGGAGAATGGATGAAACTTACTATTTTAATAAAGAATGCTGTTATGAATGAAAAACAAAGAGAAAAGACAATATTGGGTCTATTCCAAAATCTATTGAGCTGCTTTGCGGTCTACTATCTTCATAGACAGCAGCCTTCTAAGGCAACATCCTAACTGCCAAGAAGTCTCATTCTGTAAGTAATTTGGAAAGCATTACATGGCTAATAACTTAACAAAATCAAAGGGGAGACTAGACTCGATTTTAATACAGTTCAGCCAAAGTCTCCTAAAGGCAAAGTCAAGTCACTTGGCAGCAATGTTTGGTACACTATTTTCAATGGATACAGGTACAGTTCCTTTCTACTTGAATGGGGAAAGACTGAAATCTCCTGAACAGTTCGTCAAAATTATGATCAAAGAAAATATTTCAAATCAGCAATAAAATCTGACAACAATCGAATCATAAAGTGTGCGTCTTTCAATTTTCAGGGTGATCCAGCTAATGCGCGTAGACATTCTTGATAAAAGTTTACATTTGTATTGCTACTTTTCAGTACTGAAGGAATAAGTACAAAATCAAACAGCATATTTATTGTCATTTATCTTGCTTTATGTGGATGAATTTTTTTTCACAGAGTCAGTTGCAATGCATGAGATTTCCTTTTCACAATGCATATGTGCAATGCATCCTTAGGGAGAGTACATTGTCTCAGAAGGCAGTATCATTACGCTACTTACCTTTTGGAATGTCCATTGAGATGGAATCGCACCTATGATGCCTTAAATTTGCTGCATGTGCAGGCAGCTCACTAGATTTTTGAACAGTGCTTATGTTGTCTGCTTTGTGTGACTGCCAGACTGACTTACCAATTGTTGACTTGGAGTAAAGTCAGGTTTGTTTGAGTTGCAATCTGTTTCTTTTCTTCTTCAGTGGGATAGGGGTGCTAAATGAAGTATTTGTAAAACAATAAAATAAATAAATGAAAAAAATTGGAGTTAACAACAACAACAACAACACACTGAATGTCTATCATCACATGGTTTTCAAAGGTTTCCTCACAGCAATATGCTGGAAGAGCCAGGAGCGCATGACATTGGTGGCTTGTTTAGGAAGAACACCACGCTTGTTTTTAGATGAGCTGTCATCTGCACCGAAGAAACTCAAATCCTGATTGAGCTGAAGTTGGAGCTACAAAGGGAGAACAAGTAGTGAATGATCTGCAAGTTTGTCTGTAATCATTGTGTAAACAAGGTGTGCTTTATTTGTAGCCTGTTGGAGTTTAATGCAAACCTGTGAGTTCTGAATATGTATTGTTCCAGGTGAGATAGCTTGTGTCACCACTTGCCCCTGTGGTGTGACAACTGTCACAGGCTGATATAATGTATTAGCTGTATTACAAAGTAACAGTTACCAGAGTGAAAGGGACAGTGCAGCCAGTTAGAATGTCATTTCAATATGTATTATATTAAGAAGATACCTGCACAAAAAACAAAAACTAGGGATTTCAACAATGTACCTGTCACCACTTGTGATGGACTGACTGTTGTCACAGCAACATTGCCTTGACGAAGGCCTGATGCAGGCATCACAATGCCCTGGGGGCCGAGGGCCCCTGAGAAAGAGCTTGACATCTGAAATAATAATACAAAAAATCCTCGATGTTACACACTCGCTATTATTGGTTTTAAGAATCAGAAGGCCAGTTATAGATGGCACTTTAAATAAATAGGGTACAAAAGATAAAAAAAATCAGGCCTCAAACTCTCATTTAGAATACTCTTATTTACTCTTAACACAAATTTTTCAACAACTGGTCAGTGAAAGAAAGTGTATAACATTCAGAAAATGTTGACTGTGAACCTCAGAAAGTCTATGATATACAAGTTGTTTTATTTACCATGTATTTTACATGAGGTTTGCATTTTTATGTCCGCATTTTTTTGCAATATTGAATCTGAATACAGTTTAAACATCAATAAACAATTGGGGGGGGGGGGGGGGGGGCGGGGGATGTTTATAGTAATTAAAAAAAAGTAACAATTCAGCCTTAAGATATTGGTAGGTTTGTAATTATTTGCAAACATACATTACTGGTAAATATACAGATATTTGATGTGTTTAAAACTACCTACTTTTCATGCCATGTCAATTTTACATTTACATACTGTCTCAATCTTATCTAAAATCTCTCAAGGTGAAAAAAAAAAACATGGGACTTGTGCGATAAATACTTTTAAAAATGACAGGGTGACCAAAGTGTACCCTTTAATGGAAAGTTCCAAATAAGAAGGTGAGCGTAAGAATCACAGGTAAAAGCATCCACCTGGTCATGGTCTGGAGAGTATGGGCTGCCTGGGTCACCACTCAGCAGTGTCTCACTGTTCATCTTGGTCTTGAGGCAGGAAATGTAACGGCTGCAGAAGTCCTTGCACAGGTCACTAACTTTTTCTAGCTCTAATAGATGAATCCTCAGCACCTGTATGGCCTTGATCATCTGTGAACAAGGGAACAGTAGTGATCTTGGTCAGTGTTTGACATCATGATAGTACATACAGGAATAAAAAATGTAAAAGTCTCTCACCAAGTTGTCGAGGTCAGGGTCTTCACTAAAGAACGCCTTGCCCTCTTTCTCCTGACTGCGTACAAAGTTCTCAATGTCAACATCAAAACTGGCTGAAGTTACACAGTCAGAGCCCTGAGTGGACTGCTCGCACTTCTCAAACAGAAGAGCCAAAAGAGGGAAAAGGGGGTGTCTGGAGGTGGAAAAAATGATGTAAGAGATTACCCTGTTGAAGGCACTTTTTAAAGGAATATTCCGGGCTCAATACAAGTTAAGCTCGATCGACAACATTTGCTGTATAACGTTGATTACTACAAAAATTTGGGAGGCACCCCCTTCAGCATATTGCGGCCCCCATCGCTATATCGCGGTGCCATTTTGCAGCCCTCTTCAGCCTTTTGCGGCACATTCCAGCTTATCGCGGCCCGATCACTTCCACGGTAAGTGTCTCACTGTAAACTCTGTAAAAAGGAGGTGCGAGTCAAAATTAATATTTGTGGTAATCAACATTATGCCACAAATGCTGTCTATAGAACTTTGCAGAGGTTTGTATTAAACCCAAAATATTCCCTAGAAGGCCAGGACACATATGTTTGTCAAAAATGTCCCCGGGCCAGTTTTTAGGACATAATTTTTCTGTGAAGTGGTCTTTTGACCTGTCACTCCAGATATTGCTCAATTCAGCAATATCAGCGAAGCTCCCGTTCCACCACATCCCAAAGATGCTCTATTGGGTTGAGATCTGGTGACTGTGGGGGCCATTTTAGTACAGTGAACTCATTGTCATGTTCAAGAAACCAATTTGAAATGATTCGAGCTTTGTGACATGGTGCATTATCCTGCTGGAAGTAGCCATCAGAGGATGGGTACATGATGGCCATAAAGGGATGGACATGGTCAGAAACAATGCTCAGGTAGGCCGTAGCATTTAAACGATGCCCAATTGGCACTAAGGGGCCTGAAGTGTGCCAAGAAAACATCCCCCACACCATTACACCACCACCACCAGCCTGCACAGTGGTAACAAGGCATGATGGATCCATGTTCTCATTCTGTTTACGCCAAATTCTGACTCTACCATCTGAATGTCTCAACAGAAATCGAGACTCATCAGACCAGGCAACATTTTTCCAGTCTTCAACTGTCCAATTTGGTGAGCTCTTGCAAATTGTAGCCTCTTTTTCCTATTTGTAGTGGAGATGAGTGGTACCCGGTGGGGTCTTCTGCTGTTGTAGCCCATCCGCCTCAAGGTTGTGCGTGTTGTGGCTTCACAAATGCTTTGCTGCATACCTCGGTTGTAACGAGTGGTTATTTCAGTCAAAGTTGCTCTTCTATCAGCTTGAATCAGTCGGCCCATTCTCCTCTGACCTCTAGCATCATCAAGGCATTTTCACCCACAGGACTGCCGCATACTGGATGTTTTTCCCTTTTAACACCATTCTTTGTAAACCCTAGAAATGGTTGTGCGTGAAAATCCCAGTAACTGAGCAGATTGTGAAATACTCAGACCGGCCCATCTGGCACCAACAACCATGCTCAAAATTGCTTAAATCACCTTTCTTTCCCATTCTGACATTCAGTTTGGAGTTCAGGAGATTGTCTTGACCAGGACCACACCCCTAAATGCATTGAAGCAACTGCCATGTGATTGGTTGATTAGATAATTGCATTAATGAGAAATTGAACAGGTGTTCCTAATAATCCTTTAGGTGAGTGTAGCTAGTAATATAGAAATATTGGGCTATATTTTTGTGATTGCACTCTTATCCAATTTTCATAAGAGCACTAATTCTAAGTGCAATTTTCGTGCTAGCACAAGTGGGCATGGCTGGGAATGTTTGCGCTATCTGTGGGTGTATGCGTGCAAACTATGGGTGTATTGAAGGTTAATGAAGTGGCGCAAAGTGCAATTTGACATTTTCCTGAGAAATAGGTTGACGTTTTAAAAGACATTTTAAAACCACGTCTGTTTTCAGAGCTGTCCAAACTCAGTTCCTACATTTGCAGTTTGGAGATTCCACCAGCAGGTGACAATAAAGTTCATGTGCATGAGTGGATTTGGTATATGATTTTTTTTTCTTGACCATTTCATTATTTTGATTGCATTGTCGTTATGTTTGAAGTGTAATGTGAATTTAAAAATAGTTTTGGTGTCATTTATTTGTGTTTAAATAAATAAATTTAATTGTTCAAAATCAACTGGTAGAAGTGAAGATCGTGGTTACACAATCACTATTAATACTAGCCATAATTTGTGTTGCAACAGATGAAAAGGATTAATAATACTTTCATTCCCTATTAGTTGATGGAGTGTACATCCAAGTCCTAATCTTTTCTAAGCATAGAAAAGGAGCGTATCCGTATTTTTTATTCTTCCAATTAATTGTTCACAGTCCATCTTCACTATCAACTTCTTTTTAATGTGCTGTCTATGTTTATATTGCTGGTGCTTGAGGGAATGGACTATATAAATGGAATGCAGATGCTGCAATAACCGGAGAAAACCCTCCAAACTAAATTGCACTAAATTAACATTGCGTGAAAAACCTTCTCTCTCCTTGGATTATATTTTACAACCAAACATGTACATTTCCTACATTTCTGTTATAAAGGCTTTTTTAAACTACCACCTAAAAGTCCTACTTCATTTTGTATGTGTCCGAAACTCTTCAGAATTTAAAAAAATACATATCAACTATTTAAAATGTTAAAATTACTAATACAATTATCATCTGAGTTAATTTTCCTTGGGGGAAATAAAGAATAAGCATTTCGATTTCACCTAGGTCTTTTTGACCCACATATGCAATTAAGTGGGATGAAGTTACATATGTGTTCTAGGGTTAAGGTTTAACATGCAAGCATGTCATGTCACCTATATATAGAGGCTTTGTCTGTATCCATTTGTGTCTGTGGTTCGGCGGATGCAGGGCTGCTAGATCTTCCTGCGTTTCCATTGGCAAAGCCCTTTTCAGACTCGCTGTCCGCTTGCTCCAATACCTGCATCTAATCCAGGGAGAAACAGTCCAAATAATAATCATTTCATTTTATTGTTTACATTAATGTTCCTCTGACTTTGTTATTATTTTTGACTGAATTCAACATATGAACAGTACTGCTGTGATAATGTGATTAATATTAATCAACTCTAGATTAATTAAGTGTTCCAAAATAAACGAGATATACATTTTCTATGATATGCAGCAAAAGAATAGTGTTAAGGGTTTAGGTAAGCTTAGGCTTTGGATCTGTGTAAAGGAAATGCTGCATCAGAGACAATATCCCGCTGTTATGACAATGTCACTCAGCATGTGCATTGTTTTCTGTTGACTGTGTAAGAGGATTAACACATGTGACTTTGCAGAGTAAAGATGGTTATAGATGGTAAATAGGTGCACATATACAGTACTGTGCATAAGTTTTAGGCACTTGTGAAAAATGTTGCATAGTGAGGATGTCTTCAAAATGTTGAATAATTATATAATAATAATAATAATAATAATAAATCACTTAAAGTCATACAAAGTCCAGTAAACATAAAAAAGTTAAATCGGTATTCGGTGTGGCCACCTTCTATTACACCCTGACACAGTTTTTTTTGTTGATGGCAGATAGGATGTTCTTGGAGAATTCACCACAGTTCTTCTATCTGTTTAGGCTGTCTCAGTTGCTTCTGTCTCTTTATGTAATCTCAGACAGACACAATAGTCAGTGGGGGGGGGGGGGGCTCTGTGGGGGCCATGACATCTGTTGCAGGGCTTCCTCTTCTTCTATTCTAATCTTTTCTATTAGCAAAAGTAATGTTTGGGAGTCTAACATTTATATTTCCTATTGACACTAAAGCTGAAGGTATAAATAACCATCTTAAGACAAATGCTTTTGCGAAACATCTTGTGTGCCTTTTACACAGTACTGTATATAAGACCGATCAGAATTCAATATTCAAATATTAAGATGACATAATTGATGCATGTTGCATTTTGAATGGCAAACATTCTATTGATTGAAGTCAATGGTTGATTTTCTAACTTTAATTTTTAAGTTTCTTAAAAGGTATAGCCAAATGTTCAAATGAAAAATACAAAACAAATGTTTTTTTAATAAAATACATAGCACACCCAAGGCTGAAATCATTAGTCTGTAAGCAGTTCAGGCAGAATTAATTAATTAATTAATTACTTAACATAAGGGGGTATAGATCAAAACCCTAACCAGAGTGTTTAAGGAAAATCAATAAAGTGCTGCCTTGCAAGCAGCAACACACTAAAAGTTAAACTTATACTTATAAAGGCAACATAAACACAGAAGTTGTTTGTGTGAATTTCTGTGAAACTTGTATAAATCAAGCCAACCTGCTGGTCTCCCTCTTGATATTTGTCTATGGACACGGACTGGGCAGCCATCATTTTCAAAGTTGCCTCAGCCAACCCTGTAGCATTATATGGGCATGCGGCAGCAGATGACCTAAGATAACCACATGTGAGTTTATAAAAAAAAATACTAAATCACTTTTGATACAATCACTTTTCATAATGCCTATTAACTTAACCAAGAAAAAGATACTGATCTAATTACTTATGACTAGTAGGGAGGTTGTAGATATATATACACACACACACACACCAGTCAAAAGTTTTGAAACACTTGCCTGAAATGTTTCTCATGATGTTAAAAATCTTTTGATCTGAAGGCATATGCTTAAATGTTTGAAAGTAGTTATGTAGACAAAAATATAATTGTGCCGCCATATTAATTTATTTCATTATAAAACTAAAATGCAACAAAAAAATAAAAAAATTACATTTTAACTTGATGACTTTGACCAAATAATAAAGAAAAGCTGCCAATAAATGCCCAACATAGATGGCCAATACTGTTTAAAAAGCACCCCAGGATGATACCTCAAGAAGCTGGTTACATGAAGAGTACATGTCTGGAAAGGGTGGCTTCTTTGATGAAGATGCTAAAATATAACAGTTTTGATTTATTTTGGCTTTTGTTTAGTCACAACATAATTCCCATAGTTCCATTTATGTTATTCCATAGTTTTTATGACTATTATTCTAAAATGTGAAATATATATATATATATATAATAAAGAATGGGTGTTTCAAAACTTTTGACCAATAGTGTGTGTATATACTAATCCAATGGGCAATGAATGATGTAAACCTGGACAGATATTCTGACTACATTGTGCAAGACTTTTCCCACTGTATTTACACACTTCAGTGGTTTCATGCCTTCACCTCAAAAAGAGAGAACGCGTACATTAATATGAAAATACATTACAAGGGAAGCCTAAAAATAATGTATTGATAAGGAAATGACTGTCATGTTGCTGTAGCACCATTCCCATGTTTTACATAATCTCACAGCTCCGCCCCATTGCTCTGGTGGGCGCCAACACTGTTACCGGTCTCGCTGCTTGAGAAATGCAATCCACGAGATTTCATGCACGTCGTTTTAATAATAATAATACATTACATGTGTGGTATTTTCGACTTATATAAATGTGCGCAACTACAGTCGCTTAATGTATTGGAAAGGAAAGTCTAAAACGCATTCGATAATTTCGCGAAGAAACAAAATTACCACTTTTACACTGTCACAAGCCCATCATTTATGAAAGAAAGTGTTTATTTAAAATAAAATTTAATGTGAATCTATAAACCGAGACCCTACAGTCATTCCGCGGTAATCGGTTTGTTTATTAGCATCAGCAACGACTAAACTTTGATGAATATGAAACACTCGTCATCCTGTATAAATAGATATAGTAAGTGCGACAGTAGTATGGTATACTGTTAAAAATAAAGGTATACATGGTTGGTAAATCATAAAATGCTGTGTTCCTCTCTAGTTAGCAACAGTTAGTTAGCTAGTACACATTAGCCCGTTAGCAAGCACATGAGTCTCGCGGTCAGCGCAACACTGGCTTTCATAAACATCCAATTCTGCACGTTTCTTTCATCTAAGGAGCTCTGTCTGTAACATGAAAGTAATGTAAAGACAAAGGGTCTTTAATTAGAATTATTATCATTAAACAAGACCGGAGATCGTTTTCTCTCGGCTGAGTGGACTCAGATAGCAGCTAAACTCGGGCCTGTACTCAGCGCTCGACATTACTAGAATAGAAACCTTCTGTCTCTTAAAACCCGACATTTTCTGCCCCACCCCCTAAAGATTTCAGGCCAAGATGGCTCGACTGTCCCAAACATCTCCTAAGAGCGCCCAACAGCGTATGCTCGCTTTCCCTCAGTCCCAGGCATTTTTGTGTGTCGCTGCTATTGTTTGATTGATTGGAACGGAAAAATACGAGTTTGAGTGACAGCTTACCTGGGTGCCAATCTTCGTCACACTGACAAGCGGCTGCAGCAATCGGGATCCGCATTTGTCGCACTGCGTCATCACGCAAAAGGACGCAGGGCATTTTGATCATGAATATTTACGAGGAGGGCGTGACGTAATAGACGCCAAAAGTTCTCGCCCTCAGTGAATATTTTGAGCACTCCTCGTTATAGGAGTGTCATGGTCAAGCCAATTTGCGTTTGCATTTATTTTACAGCAATATGTTTGGCTTTTAATTTGTAATTATAGCTGGAAACAAAACAACTATAATGTAACTCCATGACAGCTATACACCTCATTAGAATAATGAGAAAAGTGTGCCAAACACATGTAATGAAATGTATTCACATTACTGTTCATATTGCACCCTATTGAAGGCAACAACTCCAAAAACAGAGCCTGCCTTGATATTTATAAAAAATTAAATATGGATTTTAGATACCATAATACAGCAAAATAGCAAAAAAAAAACAACCCAAAACCACTACATTAAGTTAAATTGTATATTTTAATTCCAAAATAACAGAATTCCAGAGTAAAGCTTAGGAATTGTTGAAGACCAAAGTAACATGGGAAAGACACGGGATGTGGACAAAGGTAGCAATACTGCAGGCCATGCTATGATGGATCAGTGCCTGGGTTAGGGTTTGCTCGAGGAAGGCTGGGGCAAACGGTGTTTAGACATCTCTACATCCATATCAGCAAAGGTGTACGTGTTGTAGTGGTGGTGCTGCAGGTTCTTGTAAGTGGTGTTGTCAAAGGGTTCAGGCTCCGGCTCCGGGGCTTTCGCTGGGGCTTGTTCTGAGAAAATGAAGAACGGAAGAGATTCAAACACGTGGAACAGGAAAGAAATACAGGAGCACAGAGACAACAAAAGGAAAGACAATAATTTTCAGAAAGTAGAGCCTATACAATAAAGTACCATACCAAACAAAAACAAGTTGTACCATGATTTTACCATGATGTACAATGATTCATTATCAGTAGCAATCTCTTTTAGATTAGAATATATAAAGAAAGCACATTACTTAAGAAAAGTTTGGATACACCTACTATTTCTTTATAATGAAATTGTTTTTCTTCAAAATTTAGTTTGGTAAAACACACATATAATCAAATAAATACTGTACAGCTTTAATTAAATGTAAATATTTTCAACTCTATTCATTACCGGTCAAAAGTTTAGGGTCACTTAGTTATTCTTTATTTTCTTTCACATTTTAGAATAATAGTAAAGTCATATAAACTATGGAATAATAGAAATGGAAATATGGGAATTATGTTGTCCAAAATCCCAAATAAATCAAAACTGTGTTATAGTTTAGCATCTTCAAAGTAGTCGCCCTTTGCCTAGAATTTGCAGAAATTTACTCGACATTTTCTAGACCAACTTCTTGAGGAATCACCCTGGGATGCTTTTGAAACAGAATTGAAGGAGTTTCCATCTATGTTGGGCACTTATTGGCTGCTTTTCTTTATTATTCAGTCAAAGTCATCCATTTCATCCTGAAATCTCTGAGGTGCAACAGAGAAAAAGTTAATTTGAGAGTTCACAGCCGTTTATACACGCAACACACTGATCTGTGGCTCTGTAGATGGATACTATTGGACACACTGCATGAAAATCAAGCATTAGTAGTGTGTGTTGCGTTTGTTTGTTTGTGTGTGTTCGTGTAACTGTGTGTGTGTGTGTGTGTATATGTGTGATGACAGGGCAGAGAGGCACCTCTTATTCATACTGTAGCGCGCAGCGCATGTGATTGTATATTCTTTCATTAAATGACATCCTTCTGCTGTTTAATAATCACACATGGCCATATAGAGGCTTTTTTTATCATTAATTTCAAATTGTATTTGATTTAATCTCAAAACTCTCACATTACATTCCATTTTGCTAATGGCAGCATACTTTAATATGGTACCGAAATTAGATGATAACGTAGCATCGTAACATTTTTTTGGTATCGCAATATTTTGTTAGTACCAGTATACCGCACAACCCTAGACTGATAGTGGACTTGAACAAAGAAAAACAAATTCAAATCCGTTTTTTTTTTTTTCATAGAAGGTATTACAGAGAACCCAGGAAGATTTTTACTTTTTTTAAATGAAAATTACTGTTATTTCCATTTCACTTTCTACAGCTCAATTCGATCACATTGTAACAATAAAAAACATCAATATGCATGCTTACAATGTGACAACCTTTTCATATAGTGTTATTATACTCAGCTTTACCATAAACATTTGCATATTTGTAATAACACTTACCACTTATAAAAGAGCTACAGCATAACTGCACAAATTGATAAATAAAACATCCCACATTAATGAATCTCTACATAATGTATTTCAACTTGTTATTAGAGGAAAATGCATTCACAGTATATCCAAGAGTGGAAAGACAAAAAGGCACAGGTGTCAATAAGACACCTCTCATTCACACCCACTTTAAAAACAACAAAATAGGATGGCTGGGATGGGAACAAGAATGGATTAAGTTGGGAAAAATCATTAGCATTACCATTAATGTTAGCATGATAACACAAACAATATTTCATTTGTGCAGATGTTCAAACATACAGAAAACAGGAATAACAAAGAGCATTGCCCATAAAATATCCATAAAACACTAAAATAAAATAAGGGGCATGGGGTATGTTTAAAAAACTGGCTAAAGAATTGGGTTACAATAAATACTGTACCTTATGATTGGCTTTATAGTGATAATGTTTATGGAGCATTTAAATTATCATGTATATTTTAAATCTATAATTTGTTAATTTTCAGTTGTCTCTTGTTTCTAGAAAGGAAAAGAGCCACAACCAATCTCCCTCTCCAAGTCTGTAGAGTTGGCCTTGATTAAGTAGCAAAGCACAGCATTAAACTGCAATGGCTTAGTAGTATTAATATTATTATAATTATTTGGAAAACATGTCATGTTAATTTGTCTACAGA
Source organism: Moxostoma hubbsi (assembly GCA_032164185.1). NCBI lineage: Eukaryota > Metazoa > Chordata > Actinopteri > Cypriniformes > Catostomidae > Moxostoma > Moxostoma hubbsi. Next base: position 32,719,598 of record JAVLUX010000011.1, read on the forward strand.
CCTACCTAGAAATGAGTTTGCTTAATGCACCTTTAAAATGCAGACAGAGTTGTGATTAATGAATAATATATTTAAAAGCCATTTCAAGCCTGAACTCACCTTTAGTGTAAGTAAAAGCAAAATGTAAAAGCAGCAGTCATGCAAAGTAATCAGGTGTGAACAAGAGCATATGAATGAAAATGAAGTATGTAGTCATGCAAATTTAAAGAACTTATGATTTCCAGGCCTGGAAAAGTCATGGAGATTAATAAAATCTTTAAAAAATGAATGAATAATAATTTTTCTAGTTTTCTTGGCTTGCTCTTTGTAAATGCAATCTTAATAAACAGATTAAAATTCCTTATCCAGTACTGTGAAAAAGTCTTGGAAGTGTAATGGAAATTCATTAGTCATGATGAGTTAATAAAGTAACTAAATAAAAATCAATGCAAATGTAAAAAGAAAATAAAATGTTTCAAATCTACTTCAGCAAAAGCAATTTTGTAGCAGAGACAAGTAATAGCAATCCCACTACAGCCATAAAAAGATTTTAGTGTTATATAAAGAAAAATCGACAAAGAAAGATCTAGAGATAGACAGAGTAAAGGTGACGTGTGGTGTACCCTCAAATGTTTCCTCAACTTCGGTCTTGGCTAGGGCCTCTACAGCATCAGTCACAGGAGCAGGGTCCTGCAGCTCTTCAGATGGGGCTACCTCCGTTCCAGCTTCACCAGCAGCTTTGGTTATTGTCTCCGATGCAGCCTCAGGTGTAGCTGCAACTTCAGAGACAACCTCAGAGACAACATCTGTTGGAGGCTCAGCAGCTACTCCAGGACTAGCTTCAACAGCGGAGTCTGCAATTTCTTCAGGGCTGGCCTCAGCAGTGACCACTGGGACAACTTCAGCAGCACCTTCGACACCTGGTGCAGCTTCAGACTGAATATCTGCTTCCTTTTCAACAAGAATCTCCTCTGTAGGAGCTGCTTTAACTTCTGCTGCAGTGTCCACCAACTCATCAGGGGTCACAACTGTGATTGATTCACTAGTAACTTCAGGAATTGCTTCAGTTGTGGAGGACAATATAGGGGCAGGGTCAATAAGGGTCTCCTCTGAGCCAACTGCTTCAACCCTTGGGACAGGCACTTCTTCAGGCATTGCTTTAATCACAGCTCCAGCATTTTCTTCTTTCTCTCCAAATGAGGCACTAGGTGCAATGACCAATTCAGGTTCTGCTTTCTTTTCATCAATATCTACTCGTTCAGTTTCCCCAACAGGAGCTTTCTTTTCCTCTACTGCTTTCTCTCCAGACTGGATGACTGTTTCAGTCTTTGGTTTTACCTCAGATTTCTCATCATCAGAATCAGAGTCTGAATCAGAATCAGAATCACTGGATGATGAGGAGGTATCCTTTTGATCTTTCTGAACTTCTGCCTCAACATCAGAGGCCTTACTTCCTTCACTTGCTGTGATGACTTGATCAGTAAATTGGACTTCAGTGACCTTTGTATCTTCTTCAGCAACTGCTGTCTGAGCTACATCAGTTGTCGTCTCATCAGCAGTGGAAATGGTCTCAGTGGTTTCTGCTGCTGGAGGGGCATTTTCTGTTTCCTTGGTCAGCTCCTCTGATGTATTGTCTTCAGTCACGGATTGGGATGCTGGAGTTGGCTGTTCTAAAGAGGCAGCTGCAGCCACCACAGTCTTAGTTGTCACATTGTGCACACTAGACTCGGACTCACCTGTGGCAGACAGCTTAGAAGGGAAGGCAACTGTGGGCTTGTAAGCAAGAAGAGAGGCCCTCTCGTCTGCCTCTAGGGCTGAGGAAACGGCAAATGGGATAAAATACACGTATTACATTTGAGAAACCCTCCTGCTCAATGGAACCATAGTAGGAACACATTACACACCCTATCAAAGTCCCTTTCAAGGCAAGTCAATCAATTTGGAAACCATCTCAACATACCCAGGTAGCTGTCTTGCAAGTACAGCTTCTTCTTGTGATTTTCCATGGTGATTGATTAATCAACTACTTGTCCAACAACTGACTAGTCAATTAGTGGGTTCAACTACCAACATTAATATTTTTATGGGTTGTGGTTTTAATGGGAGACGCAATTCTCAGATTAATTGAGAGACGCAACTTCTTGGAGTGCATTTTATCATTATCATTTAGCTTACTGTGGTAAAACTAAAATAATAGTGAGCTCGATAAAATGTTGTGCATGAAGTTTCATCTCTTTAAAGCTTTATGTTTAGTCCATTTATGCATTGCTACATCAAAGAGCTGAATCGACAATACATTACGATCACTGTCGGATATTGAATCTGCTGTTGTTCATGTATTTGTGATGTGCTTTGGAGTGATAAAAGTCTTTTGATGATTTTGTCTAACACTTCTTGAATAAAAATTTGCAGTAAAAAAGGATTAAACTGCTTGATAACGTGAACAAGATGTGTACCTGGAATATTGTCTTGCAGTTTTGCACTTTTGAATGCACAGAGATGATCGTTCAGAGACTCCCAAGTGCTCTGGTTACATTGAAGCACGTCATTCTGCTTTTAGCATGCATAAGCAGTTTTGTGCTGCTCTGTATTGGAGCCTTTATTATTTTTTAGTTCCCTTACTTTGATAGTTTTGTGCAATAAGATTGTATAGTTACTTAGCCTACATTTTTGTTGAATATCTGTTAGTTATCATGTTGAAGTGCTGCACTTAGCATCTGTATATCCCTCTGAAACGTGTCTGATTGGGGTTACGTGAACATAATGGATCCTAATAGTACTTTATTATCCTTACTACACCAACTAGTTGTGCAAACAACTGACCGAAAGCTCTTTTTTTTTTTTAAGAAAAACTAAAACAAAATTCAGGCTAGTCCAGCTAATGCGCATGTGTGTTTCAGAACAATAAAATAAAGCACTGCCTTTACCAATAAGGCAATTGGCTCTCTTAACCTTATGCAGAAGTTTATTTTTCTATAACTACCATATTAAGCATTGAGATTTCTCTCAATGGTGTTTCTACAAGTCGTCCTCCTCTTTAAACTGTGTCTGACCCTTTTGAGAATTTGTGATGCCATGAGACCTGAGCGTGACTGCTGTGTACATTTCTCTTTTTGATTTGAACTAATAGCACCCAGTAAACATACAAAAAAAATAAAAAAATAAATCAATTATAGAGCAAATAGTTTTCATAAAAATTGATGTCCTCATATGGGGACAGTGGGACTAAGTTGTAAAATGTTATACACTCACCTAAAGGATTATTAGGAACACCATACTAATACTGTGTTTGACCCCCTTTCGCCTTCAGAACTGCCTTAATTCTACGTGGCATTGATTCAACAAGGTGCTGAAAGCATTCTTTAGAAATGTTGGCCCATATTGATAGGATAGCATCTTGCAGTTGATGGAGATTTGTGGGATGCACATCCAGGGCACGAAGCTCCCGTTCCACCACATCCCAAAGATGCTCTATTGGGTTGAGATCTGGTAACTGTGGGGGCCATTTTAGTACAGTGAACTCATTGTCATGTTCAAGAAACCAGTTTGAAATGATTCGAGCTTTGTGACATGGTGCATTATCCTGCTGGAAGTAGCCATCAGAGGATGGGTACATGGTGGCCATAAAGGGATGGACATGGTCAGAAACAATGCTCAGGTAGGCCGTAGCATTTAAACGATGCCCAATTGGCACTAAGGGGCCTAAAGTGTGCCAAGAAAACATCCCCCACACCATTACACCACCACCACCAGCCCTCACAGTGGTAACAAGGCATGATGGATCCATGTTCTCATTCTGTTTACGCCAAATTCTGACTCTACCATCTGAATGTCTCAACAGAAATCGAGACTCATCAGACCAGGCAAAATTTTTCCAGTCTTCAACTGTCCAATTTTGGTGAGCTCTTGCAAATTGTAGCCTCGTTTTCCTATTTGTAGTGGAGATGAGTGGTACCTGGTGGGGTCTTCTGCTGTTGTAGCCCATCCGCCTCAAGGTTGTGCGTGTTGTGGCTTCACAAATGCTTTGCTGCATACCTCGGTTGTAACGAGTGGTTATTTCAGTCAAAGTTGCTCTTCTATCAGCTTGAATCAGTCGGCCCATTCTCCTCTGACCTCTAGCATCAACAAGGCATTTTCGCCCACAGGACTGCCGCATACTGGATGTTTTTCCCTTTTCACACCATTCTTTGTAAACCCTAGAAATGGTTGTGCGTGAAAATCACAGTAACTGAGCAGATTGTGAAATACTCAGACCGGCCCGTCTGGCACCAACAACCATGCCACGCTCAAAATTGCTTAAATCACCTTTCTTTCCCATTCTGACATTCAGTTTGGAGTTCAGGAGATTGTCTTGACCAGGACCACACCCCTAAATGCATTGAAGCAACTGCCATGTGATTGGTTGATTAGATAATTGCATTAATGAGAAATTGAACAGGTGTTCCTAATAATCCTTTAGGTGAGTGTATAATATCAAGCTATAGAAAGTTCGATTTTTTTAATCAAAATGTTTATGTTTCCAGGAGTGTTGGTTATTCATGTTTTTGAGATGTTACAGACATTACAGCTGATTTTCTGTAAAGCTACTTTGGAACAATGTGTATTAGGAAAAGCACAAATAAAAAAACTATACAAAAAAAAATATTTGAGTTTTATATTAAAAATGTTTTTCTATTTGTCACGGTCAAAAAAAAAAACAAGTGATGTTGGTGCCAGATGTGCTGGTTTGAGTATTTCTGTAACTGCTGATCTGGGATTTTAATGCACAACAGTCTCTAGAATTTACCCAGAATGGTGCCAAAAACAAAAAACATCCAGTGGGGGGCAGTTCTGCGGACAGAAATGTCTTGTTGATGAGAGAGGTCAACAGAGAATGGCCAGACTGCTTCAAACTGACAAAGTCTACGGTAACATCATATAACTCTGTACAATTGTGGTTGGCGCTGTTTTGGCAGCACGAGGGGGACCTACACAATATTAGGCAGGTGGTTTTAATGTTGTGGCTGATCGGTGTATATTATACACCAATATATTTTTTTGATAAACTTGTGTTGTGTTTGCAATTGTTTGATATTCATTAGAGGATACATTTTTGTTCATATTTTAAATTAAATATCAAAATGATATTTAAAAGTGTGCCAATATTTTTGGCCACCACTGTATTGTTTATCAGACATTTTAACATGTCTTTGGTAGGGCGTGTGGTTGAAGGAATGTGGAAAGTAATTCAGTGACTAAGTCTGCAAAATGACTGGAATGGCTTATGTCACTTTTAAGCACAAAATTAGCATCAACACATGTAGCATGCAGTAGACACACCAGCGAGTGGAACAGAATGAGTTTCATGATGTGAACATGACAAAAAAAAGGCATACTCTTACTCTTACTTGCAGCCTTTGCCTTCTTTGCTGTTTTGGGTGGGATGTCTGCTTTAGTACAGAGTGCTGCAACAAACGGGGTCCTCTGCGTGCCCCAGCTGTCACGCAGGAGACACTACATTAACACAGAAACAAAACATGAAATTCACCAGATGACATATTCATAAGTCTTACTCTGTTACAATAAGTGTTGTAATTTTTATGAAACCTGTCAAGCAAATGTCTACTGGGCCTATTTTAATTCAGAATCAAAAGAAACAAATAATATATATATATATATATATATATATATATATATATATATGAGCTGTTGATTTAACGCGTGACTTCAGTGCGATTAATTTAACAAAAAAATAACGCGTTAAAAAAATGTACGCAATTAATCGCACTTCCCCCAGACCATAATAAGGAAGATTCCTGAGAAATGGAAGCTTGTAGTACCACCTGTTTACTCCAGAGGGCAGTAAGTGAAATTTCAGCTGTATGAGCAACGCACAGTTTATACAGTGAAGAAAACACTTCAGTTAGCAGAACAACACAAACAAGTGTTATGTTCTTGCGTTCAAAACACGGAGCGCAAATGTGATCTAAGGGATCTCAAGATGTGTTTAAAGATGGAGTATTAAACTATATTTAATTTGACACAGTGACCTAAACATTTATTGTTTATGATGCAACGAACCCGATACACTACACAAGCATATCTGATGCAGGGTGTGACTGGATTGAGATGGTGAAAAATTTGGAAATTACCCCATAAATATCTAATCATGAATAAAATCAAAGAAATTTCCTTCAAACTTATTTGTAAGTACTACCCCACTAATTATTTTCTTGTAGAGAGATTTAATTGTGATGTCGATATATTCTGTACATTTTGTGGTCTGCAGGCGGAAACATTTTTTTCATTTATTTTGGAGTTGTCCCGACTCGACTTGTCTGATTTCTGCAAGATTGTTAGAGATCATGTCATTCCCAGCTTTCAACTTTATTTTGGAAATATTTTATTTGTTTTTTTAAGCTATGACACGTCTCTTCATAAGGAATATTATTTGATTAATTTTCTGCTTTTGTTGGTAAAGTTTAATATTCATAAATGCAAGTATGGTGGTTATAAACCTTTAGTTTTAATGTTTAATTCTGAGGTTCAGCAATACCAACAATTTCCAATTTGAGTAACAAGAAAGCTGTAAAGTGTATTGAAATATGTTGCTTGTTTTAATATACCTCTTGGCTCTAGATGTAAAAGTTTTGTAAGCATTAATTAAAAAACAAAAAACAAATATCTGACATAGGTGTAAATTGACGGTCCTTAAACAAGCCCTCATAATAAATCTCAAACTGATTGACATTCACTTGTGAAATGGATATCTGTGAACTGTATGTCAATGATTGACTTATGATCAATAATATGGTAGTAATCAATACATTGTATTCTAAAGCCACATTTTGTATCGTCTTATCAATGATTAAGAATGTAATGCATTTTAATTATCTGAATATTTATATATATATATATATATATATATATATATATATATATATATAAATATTTAAAGATAACTATGTATAATTTATATTGATATAAATATGTATAGTAATTATATATTGAATTATTGTTATATGAGGGGGTTTCTCGGCAAATATTTGTATATGCGATTAATTTATCGGGACACCATGTAATATATTTTTAATCGATTGACAGCCCTAATATATATATATATATATATATATATATATATATATATATATATATATATATATATCATAAAGATTATGAAGCCTATTTTATGGCCATAAATGTTTAATCAACTTTATTTAAAATTTCTTTAACATAGATTTTACTCCCAATTCTCTTAAGCACAATGCAAAAAAAAGGTCATTATGATAAACTCATTACCACAATGTGATGTATAGAGAGAGATTTGACATTTTAAAGCATTTAAGCTGTACATCATAGTTGTACTCACTTAGCACTGCCTTCCGATTTTTGCTTATTTTAATTATACAAATCTGTTTAAAAGTATCTCTTTACTGTGGTACAGTAAAAATTACTGAGTTTGCACACGGTTATAAGAATCGTCACTGAAAACAATATTGGGAAATGTGCCTTGAAATAAAATCACAATGCACAAAATGAATAAATAAATAAAAATCTTTAATAGTCCTAAATGTAAGCTTAATTTTATTTATATAAATCTTTTCTCTTTTTTTTTTGACAGGTTTCGAGAGAATCATGAACGATCATGCAAGACGAGCATTTTGGCCTGGAATATATCCAAAGACGACTGCAAATTAATGCGAAACGTCGGACCCATTCAAATGAAACTTTTTTTTTTTATTTGTCTGCTTATCTGTAGTCAATGGTTAACTGTTACCTGGTTACCACTGACTGACTAGTCTAACTATCAGTTTGTCAATCTCACTACGAGGTTAGTAAGGACAGTGACTCTGTACAAGAACCGATTAAACATGTCTTCATCAAAATCTCACTCACGAATCGCTTCTTTTATCAATGTCAAATATACAAAGTATTAATATGATATCTTTGAAGAACCACAAGAAAATGTGTTTATTATTACCTTGAGAGTGCCAAGTCGACCTAACCTGAGCAGGGACGCCGCCATCTTTGCTCTCCTTCTTCGTCTTCTTGCTGTTTTACGGCGATTCGCAAACCAATTGGTGCATTACCGCCACCCATCTCCCATTTGGACCATTGCCACTCCATTTGCAAACACAATAGCTAAACCACCCTATCTACCTTCACATCTGATTTCCTAACCAAATCCTGTTGGATGTTTGTTTGCCTATTAAGTATGTTGTACTGTTCAGCCCTGTATGACCCAACCTTAGTCTTGTTATTATATTCTCTTCTCTCCTATCCCCTCCTGATAACTTACTGCTGGTTGAATTGCATACAAATGTCTGCCTATTAATTATCCCATTGCTGTTGCCATATGCTACTAATATTCTTTATGATTATTGATTTTATCTCTGATCTACTAAAAGACACTTGGATATCCACTGTTTCCCTCTCTAATGCCTTTTTTGCCAATGTATCCACCTCTTCATTTCCTTTCAGCCCCACATGCGCCCACAAAAATGGAACGTTATTCTGCATTAATGAATATAAATCCTGAAGAATCTCTATTACCAAATCCTGTCTTGTATCTGATTGCTGAACATTCAGACTTAAGAGGGCTGAGCTAGCTCTAATCTAGTCTGAGCAAATGTTTAAACGTTGAGCTTCAATGCCATCATTACAGCAATCATTTTTCCAGTAAACACTGATAAATAATCTGATATCCTTCTTAGCCAAGACACTTTCAACTTTGGAATTGTGCACAACCCATACGCGACAATTGGTTTTTTAATCTTTTGAAGCATCTGTGAAAATGTGGGCGAAATCCTCATATCTCAACCCCACATACTCCCTAACCTTATACGCTTCTGATTCACTGTCCTTCATTTTGTCTTATTTCTGATAGAGTTAGATCAACATTGGGCTGTGGCAGCATAGTTAATATTGATGCATATATCTATACTCGTTAACTAAACTTGTGCTCACCTGTTCTTCTTCTTTGGATTTATTCATGGTTGGCAAACCAGCTTAGGTGCATTTCTGCCACCTACTGGGATGGCGTGTGAGGCGTTGATGAAGAAGGATGGAAAAAGATGGAAAAGAGAGGGAAAAAACACTTATCTGAAATCTAACTGTATAATGTGAATATCATATTATTTCCCAAGGTCTTTATGTTATATTCTTCTAATCAGACCTGTTGTCTTTAGGTAATCTAATACAGACTTTGTCACATTATTCTAATAAAATCCAAGATGGCTGCCAGTCATATCCTTTGTTTTTGTGCCTGTATGTGAGCTCTAATTTTATTTTTGTTTTATGAGTTTTTATTTATTTTATAGTGACAATCCAGATAGTGACATTTTACATCTAGTGCTTAGTGGACTCTCTTTGTCTCAACATTTCAAACCTGAGTGGAATTTATTGCTGGTTCTAGAAGTCCCAGTGAGGTGGCAGTGACTTGGTGGACCCTGCATTGCTACTCTATGTGCTTCCTTAACAACTCTTGATCCTGAGGCCAACAGTGGGTTCCAACTAAACCATCTGAGCATTTGTCTCTCTATGCTCTGCAGTTTTCTACACAGGCATTATGTATGTGCTGGCTATTCTATTAATTAAGATGTGTCTCCTTGGTCATGCTGGACTGGATATGGTGAGTGGATATTCATCGTCTCACTCTCTAAGTCTTATAAATTCCTTGACCAGAGACACACTTACTAATCATCATCATCATCATCACCATCACCATCATCACAATCATCATCAAGAAATTCACCCCATGCAACAGCAAAAGCTTTATAACTCCCAAACACAAGTATTCAATACCTGATAATGTGATTGCAATTGATGGTTACAATGTTTATAGATCTGATAGAGTTGGCAAAAGTGGTGTAGTGGCGATTTATGTTCAATCTAAATTGTGTAGCTCCATATCACAGTCTATAACTAAAGCCAGACAGTTTGAACTGCTTTCTCTTAAGGTGAATTTATCTAAAGATCTTCACTTTACTGTTGCTGGATGTTATAGACCACCGTCAGCGACAACAGAAGCTCTCTCTTCTATTTCTGACGCCTTACACAGTCTAATTGACTGTGAATTTATTCTCATGGGTGATCTAAATTGGGATTGGCTTTCCTCTGCTTCTGATTGCATTAAGGAGTTGTGTGATTCTTTAAATCTCACGCAATTTATTAAAGCTCCTACTAGGCTCAACCCAAAAGATCTAAAGAAATCCACTCTTCTGGGTCTCATTATTACAAATGTGCTTGACAAATATACCTGAACAGCAGTATTCTGTAATGATGCCAGTGATCATTGTGCCATTGCCTGTGTAAGAAACCTAAAATTACCCAAGTTAAAACCTCGCTATGTTTTTAAAAGGTATTTTAAAAGATTTGAAGAACATACATTTCTGCATGATTTATACAATAGTGATATTGGTAGAGTCAGTTTAATCCATGGTGTGGAAAGTGCATGGGAACATTTTTATAATTCTTTCAGGTCAATTTGTAATAAGCATTCCCCTGTAAAAAAAAAATTAAGATCTCCGGGAGAGACAACCTTTGGTTTACAGTTGAATTGTCTAACCTGATCAGGGAAAGGAACGTCTCATGGGCCAAGGCTAGAACCACTAACTCCCTTGCTGATTGGTCCTGAGAAATATATGTACAAGTCTGACTAAAACATCAAAGTAAGAATATTATTTAAAATCTATTTCAGAAAATGTAACTAATCCTACTAAATTCTGGAAACAGATAAATTCATTGTCATGTCTCAATTCCACTCTAGGCATCCCTGAGCACATTTTAGTTCATTCAACTGAAATTAAGTGTAAAGATTAAATTGTTAGGCATTTTACTGAGCATTTTATATCAGCTGGGTCTATTCTTAATACATATGTAGCAGAATTGGGGAGCTCTAATTCTAAATTGATAATGTCTTTAACATGTACTAATTTACCTAGGGATCCCTTTGTATTTAGATCTATTTCTAGTGTGGAGATCTGTAAAGGTTTTAAGGCTAAAAAAGTCACCTGGACCCGACAATTTGGATCCTCATCTTCTAAAGATTTCAGCTGATTTTATTGCTAAGCCAATAACTCAAATTATTAACCAGAGTCTGCAGACTAATACCAACCATAAAATCTGGAAAGCAGCCTATGTACTTCCTTTACCGAAGGGCGGGGATCCTTCGAATTTAAACAACTATCGCCCGGTATCCAACATTTCTACTCTTGCCAAGATTCTAGAATATCAAGTAAACTCCCAATTGAAACAATTCTTGGCTAACAATAATATTTTAGGTGAAAGGTTTTAGCAGTCTGGTTTTAGATCAGGTCATAGTACCATATCTGCAGCTATGTTGGTAACAAATTACATTATAAATGCCTTGGACAGAAAACAACATTGTGCTGCCCTATTTTTTTTTATCTGTCAAAAGCATTTGATTCAGTTGACCATGAGCTGCTGTTAGGTAGACTCAGTGATGTTGGGTTAGATGACAAGGCTATAGAGTGGTTTAAGATCTACCTGGCAGATAGAACCCAGTGTGTATACACAGATGGACATAAGTCAAGCTTTTTGGAAATCTCTAAGGCTGTCCCCCAAGGTTAAATTTTTATAAACAACATTGGGAGGGACACGTCTACAGCTAAAGTGCATCTTTATGCAGACGATACAATAGTTTATTCAGTTACCTCTTCTCTGAACCGAGCTGTTGTTGATCGTCAGCTAGTCTCAAGTCTCATTATATGAGCTTAGGCTCACACTTAATGCTAAGAAAACGAAATTTATGATCTTTTCTAGAGCCCACTCCCAGACCTCAGATAATGTTGGCATTTATACTTCAGGGGGGAACTCAATTAAAAAAGTATCATCTTATAAGTACTTGGGTATCTGGATAGACGATAGGCTCTCTTTTAGCATGCATATTGAACACCTAGTGAAGAATCTGAAGGTTAGGCTGGGTTTTTATTATCGAAATAGGGCCTGCCTTAATTTAGCAGCTAGGAAAAATCTTGCAGAGGCTATATTCATAAGTGTTATAGATTATGGCGATATTATCTACATGCATGCTGCTTCCTCTATGCTTCGCCGTCTAGACTCTGTATTATTGTTCTCTTCATTTTATAAGTAATTAATTGTCTAGTACACATTATTGTGTACTTTATAATTTGGTCTCGAAGCCTTCATTAAGCTTAAGGAGACAGCATTACTGGTATTTTTTTATTTATAAAGCCATACAGGGAAAACTACCTCCTTATTTGTGCAGTCTTTTGTCACTCATCAATAGCTGTTATGATTCTCGCTCCTCTAGATGGCTACTCTACAGGGTACCCAGGATTTGCTCTAATCTGGGTAAAACACCGTTTTCTTATTTTGCACCTTGGTCATCGAATTCCCTCCAGAACACATTACATATAAATCACTCTGTTACCTTGGGTGAATTCAAATCATTGATAAAAAAAAGTGTATGACTGAAGAGTGCAATTGCTATGTATAAGCTGGATTCTGTAATTGTAGACCATTGTTTTCATTATTTGTGTCCTATTTTTGTTTTATGTCTGTTTTTGTTGTGTTGATCTTTTAACTTTGTACCTTGTTCGGTGTGCTTTCTTGGCCAGGTCTCCCTTGAAAAAGAGATTTAATCTCAAGGGACTTCTTGGTTAAATAAAGGTTAATAATAATAATAATAGAACATGTTCAACAGTTTCCGGTAATCCACAATTATTGCACAGTCCATTGTTATTCTTACCTATCTTAAATAGTGACTGGTTCAATGCAGTGTGTCCAATACGGAGTTGTGAAATTACTGTCATCCATTCTTTTGCCACAAACTACTCTCTAATTTCCTACCTCATTTTTAGTTCCATATAGATGTCCTCCCTTTCTCTCCTGGGTCCACATTTCTTGCCACCTCATTTTATCTGTCTCTTTAATTAATCCTGTCATTTCTGCATTACTCAGTGGTGCATTAATATCTATTATTGGATACATTTCATCTGCTAGCTCATTACCTTTTACCCCCACGTGTGCCGGCACCCACAGAAAGAATGTTTTTTTTTATCACTTGTTGTTGTATTCTAAACAATGTCTGAAGGTTTTCAAAAAGAATATCCTGTCTAGAATTAGATTTCCCATTCATTAAGCTGGTAAGGCCAGAAAGAGAGTCAGAACAGACCATCACTTTTAGTGGCTGAACTTCTTCCACATACTTCCTCTTTTTCCCGGACATGTCCTCTTTTTCGGACCTTAAAAAAAAAAAAAGAGCCCAGTCCGGAAAATGTCCGGGATTCGGCTTTAGTTGCATTATGATGTGAATCTGCTCTAAAACTTCATTGAGTGTGCGCGCATTATTGTATTGCTTTAACCCCTCTTTGTAAGTCCCGCCTTCTTGCAGACCAATTGGTCAATAATAAGAGGCTTGCAGCAACTATTGGCCAAATTCCTGCCTGTCAATCTCTCTGAGAATGCACTAACCTGAAAAATGCAGTATATTTTCTGGAAAAGATTGTATGTGTGGTACGAGCTATTGTAAAGCCTTTTCATAACACCTTTATAGATCATTTTGGGGCTTGCAGATAACATTCACTGTCATCTTAATATAAAGCTCCCCAATAATAACACATGACTATCTTGATGGTTTAAAGTCTGAAGTCTCCAATTAACCATTTGCTGACTGATAAATTATGTTAATCATATTAAAACTAACATGAAAATAGTGACATGCGTCACAACAGAAAACTACATTAATATTTGCCAAATCTTTTCTGATGAAAAAACAAAACAAAAAAAACATGCAGACCAAACAGATCACGTGTGGCTCAGTTTATTCAGCATTATTTCCAAAAATATTTCACAAACTCACTGACAAATATTACAGCACATGAAAAGCATATATATATATATTTTTTTTTTTTACAGCTAAGCTATACTCTGTTCCACATGTACATACTATACATGAAATAGCTTTCTTTCAAGATATATAAGATTTATTGAAAATAGCTATTCAGAGTCACAAAATATTCACATAAAACTTTCACTTTTACAGATGAGTAATTTAAAAGACCTCTTTCACAAAATTCACTGAGGCACAGGAGAGGAAAACAGAAATAAATGCTGTTTACTTGGAGGACATGTCATCAAATTTAGGTTCTGTAATTACAAAGAGGAATAATATTAGTCAACTGTAATGCAATTTCACATAAGCAACCCAAAACTCAAATTAACTTCACACACCATCTTTAACAAATTAGCTTTGTGGCTTTTAGTGGTTGTCACAGGCAATTTTATGGGATCTTTTAAATAAAAAAAAAAGGGGGACTTCTTTTTCTGAAAAATATAAGCTTAGTATTTACATACCAGGGAATTTAAACTCTGGAAAGGAGGTCAGGTCTCCACCACCGTATAACCGCTGCAATTTCGTTATTTCCTCAGCAAGAGCCTTCTGGTACTCTGGGCCTGCATCAACTAGACTGCCAGCGGTACTTAGAAAACATGAAAAGTTAATTATAATTTAAAATTAATGTTTGGACGGCAACAATTTGTAAAATGCTCTATAAGGTGCTGTCACATTTAAATTTGCACAGTGAAATTAGGTAGGTAGAAGGCGTGCACATGTGAAAACTGCAAAAAACAAAACTATTTGCCAAGCAGCCTCTTTTTAATGCTGCACTTTATACTCCAGAAGAAATAAGTTTTAAAGCAGCTCACCACTAAAATGATTTACTTGCCCATTGTGAATATTCAGTGCAGCTGCGAACAAACACCGCCCACACAGGGGTTAATGCAAAAGACCACTAAACTTAAACTCTAAGTGAAATCTATGAGGGGAAATTCTTTGCCACTGGAAGTCCATCACGCAAAATACCTGATCACGCAGATTCCCATTGAGATGACTGTATTTTTCCCACAGAATTGTGCTGTGCAAAGATAAACGCCTTTAATTGTACTCATACAATAAGCACCACTTACTTGCTCTGGGTGGAGTATGAGCGAATTGCATCAAGGAAAAGTTTCTGAATGGGATCTAAACCAGCTGACAATCACAGGAAAAAAAAAAACAATCATCATAATGAATCAAAATCATAATGGTCAAAATATTTCATATGGATGCCAGAATCCTTGATGTTGTGAACACTAAAGAAAAAAATCATTCTTCTTTAACTCTCAAGCATAAGAAGAGTGCCTGGTGTGGATACAGAAGACGACCTACTGGACTAAATAGGAAAAGAACTAAGTCAAGGAGCAGGTCAGGTTGTGAGTAACTATGACAAGAGGTTGCATCTGCACTGCAATGAAACAGAAGCATTTAAAAACAAAAGGTTAATAAACCACAATGTGTGTTTACCATCAACAAATTCCCACATGTAATATCGATTATTAATTTGAGCAATTATTGCTCATAAACTGTTGCTTCCATTCCACATACAGCAAACAGTGTGCAAACTCAAGATCACTGAATGCACCATACATTGGGAAAATGGGTAAGGAACAGTGGACAATACATATTTATATATACTGTATAAACCACCATACACAGGCAAAGATATAAGGAAAAGTAACTGATTACTGATATCATGCAACGCCCTGGGAAGAAAAGTGAGACATTGACTAAGAAAGTATTTGGGTGAGGAGAGAGTAACAGGAGAGAAAAATGTAAAACAAATATTATATTGTTATGTTACCATACTTGTACTCTTTCAAGACAAAATGGTAAAAAAAAAAGAAAGTGCATCATCCTTGGTGACTTCAGTGCCGCCTTAGCATTTAACATAAACTTAAATTTATAACAAATAAAAAGAAAATCCAACATTTGTTTAGACAAAGTGACATTTTCCTTTAACATTACCAAAATGAACATGAAATATGTAGATCTCAACATATACACTGCAACAAAATGGGGTTGGGATTGATGAGAAAAGTAATGGATTTTTGTTTTTAATAACTGTATGAGGAACATTGGGGATTGAAAACGAAGATAAAATAATTACAGGAGGAGCAAAGGAAGACAGGAGAAGAAGGCAAGAGGTCAAAACATGAAACAGACTTTAGATTAAATGAATGAAGGACTAAACATAAAGAAAAGATGCATTTAAATGCAGAGAAGTTGCAAAAATAAATTAACTAAAAAATAGCAGTCGGTAAAAGAAGTATTCAGTGAAGAACATGCATTGCATAACGTGGTGTAAAGACAAGGAGCTGCAAGCAAACATATTTACTACAAACATGCACAGAGACGGATGATGGATGGTTAGAAAATTAACTTAGCCCTTAATGAGTAACATGAGACTACTTTGCTGCAGTGATGCTGAACTGTCCTTGCAAGTGTTCCACATTAACACATGGTATATGTCATTAGATACATTTTGCAATTGAAATCATAAAAGGCCAAAATTGCACAGTGATGTGGCCCTTGTTACATCTTTACCATTATCATTACAAATGTCTACGTAGAAAACTTATAAATGACATAAGAAAAAAAACTGCTGTCAAATTCTGCATTATACCAAAATATGAATTAGGGGTTATAGGGGATATGGTGTATACCCTCAGGCGTTTCCACAACTGCAGCTTGGTCTGTAGCATCTGTTATCACAGGGGCAGAATCTTCAACAGGAGATGCTTCTGCAAAAGGCTCTACAACAGGCTCAATGGGGGGAGCTTCAGCCACAGCTTCTGCAACAACTTCAGTGACAGCCTCTACAACGGAGGCAGCTTCATCAAGTGCTTCTTGGGCAGGTGTATCTTCTGTAGGTGTGGCTTCAAAAGCTGGTGCAACATCAGCATTGGCTTTAGCTGCTGGAACTTCAGGAGTGGCAACTTCAGCCACAGGAGTCTCAAGTTCAACAATAGGTTCTGCGACTCTGGTAGACTCAGAAGCAGGAGATGCAGTTTCGGCAACGGTCTCTGAAGGCGCAGCTATAGCTACAGAAGCTGGTTCATCAAAAACAGCAGCTCCACCATTAGAACTAGGCTCGGTGGCACCAGCTTCAGGTGAACGAGAAGTGGCAGTAGCTTCAGTGCTTTCGACTGCAGGTGTAACGCTTTCGACTGCAAGAGCAGCAGCTTCAACTGCAGGTGCTTCAGCTGCAGGGGCAGTATTTTCAACAGCAGGTGCAATAGGTTCACTTGCAGTTACAGAGTTTTCAACTGCAGGAGCAGCAGCTTCAGCTGCAGGAGCATCCGCCTCAGCAGCAGGGGTAGTGAGTTCAGCAGCTTCATCTCCAGGAGTAGTGAATTCAGCAGCAGGGGTAGCAGCTTCAGAAGCAGCTGCCTCAGCTGCAGGGATAGTGACTTCAACAGCTTCAACTGCAGGTGCAGCAGCTACAGCAGGAGTAGATGCCTCAGCAGCAAGGGTAGTGACTTCAGCAGCTTCAGTCGCAGGGGTTGTGACATCAGCAGCATCAGTTGCACGGGTTGTGACTTCAGCTGCAGGGGCAGCAGCTTCAGCAGCAGGAGCAGCTGCCTCAGCAGTAAGGGTAGTGACTTCAGATGCTTCAGCTGCAGGGGTTGTGACTTCAGCTGCAGGGACAACAGCTTCAGCTGCAGGGATTTTGACTTCAGCTGCAGGGACAACAGCTGAAGCAGTAGTGGCTGGTGCTTCTGTTGCAGCAGGCACAGCCATGGTAGTCACAAGTGGCTCAGGGGCAATTGGTTCAGATCCAGGGTTAGCAAAAGATGCAGCTTTTGTAAAGGTAGCAGCAGCAGCTGGGGCTGCAACTTCCTTCTTAGGGAATTCCACATACGCTTTGTGTTGGACAAGTTTTTCTATATTGAAGTAGGTTTTTGGAGCCCCTTTTTCTAGGATGGAGGGCAAACATAAACATTTAATCATTTGATACATCATGTGCACTATCAGGCCAAAAAGAGGAGACCACTCAAATTCATAGAGCAATGTAACTTACCCATTTTCTTCAACAGAAAGAAGCAGATCAGCAACCACTGTGGAGGTGGAGCTTAGAACACCTCATAGTTTGACTAATTTAGTAAACTACAGCTAATTAAAAAAAAACATTTATGGTAACATTCAGATGGTAGATTGGGTTTTCCACTAATTGCAGGGATGGTGGTTTGATTCCCAGCCCACACAACTCCACATGCTGAAGTGTCCTTAGGCAAAACACTGAACCCCAAATTGCTCACAATGGCAGGCTAGCACCTTGCATGGCAGCTCTGCCATCATTGGTGTGAATGTGTGTGTGAATGGGTGAATGAGACGCAGTATAAAGAGCTTTGAATACCGCTAAGGTTAAAAAGGCACTATATAAGTGCAGACCATTTGCCATTTGGTTTTAACCTGAACAACTCACACCAAGTAAACAAGTTTTTCATAAATACTCTTTAGGTAAAAATATTGTACATTAAATGTCATTATAATAATAAATTATAACTTTTAAAGAAATGTAAAAAAAATTACAATTTTTTTAGCTATTCAATAATAAATGGCTGACATAATAAAGACAAGAGTTTAAAACACTCCATAAATATTGAATATATAAAAGTCCTTAATTATACCAATTCTCAGATCACCATTACTTGTGTTTAATGAGAATTTTTTTTCCATTTTCTTAATTGTTTAGCAAGTCATTGCTGATATGAATCTTACTAAATGTAAGGCATATACAGTTGAAGTCATAAGTTTACAAACACTTTGTTAGCATTTGGTAGTTTTGGCTTTAAATTGTTTAACATGGGTCAAAAGTTTTGGGTAGCCTTCCACAAGCTTCTCACAATAAGTTGCTGGAATTGTGGCCCATTACTCCAGACAGAACTTGTGAAACCGAGTCAGCTTTGTAGGCCTCCTTGCTCACACACACCTTTTCAGTTCTGCCCACACATTTTCTATCGGATTGGGGTCAGGGCTTGACTTTTTTGTCCATTTTGCCACAACTTTGGAGGCATGCTTGGGATCATTGTCCATTTGGAAGACCCATTTGCGACCAAGCTTTAACTTCCTGGCTGATGTCTTAAGATGTTGCTTCAATATATCCACATAATTTTCCTTCATCATGATACCATCTATTTTGTGAACTGTACCAGTCCCTACAGCAGCAAAGCACCCACACAACAAGATTCTTCCACCCCCGTGATTCATGGCTGGCATGGTGTTCTTTGGCTTGCAAGCCTCACCCTTTTTCCTACAAACATAACAATGGTCATTATGGCAAAGCAGTTAAATTATTGTTTCATTAGATCAGAGGACATATCATCAAAAAGTAAGGCTTTTTTTATGCTGGTTTTGGTGCAGTGGATTCTTCCTTGCTGAGCAGCCTTTCAGGTTATGTCAATATAGGACTCATTTTACTGTGGATATAGATACTTGTCTACATGTTTCCTCCAGCGTCTTCACAAGTTTCTTTGCTGTTGTTCCTAGTGATTCCTGAGTGGTATGATGGCTGCATGGTCCCATGGTGTTTATACTTGCATACATTTGTTTGTACAGATGAACGTGGTAACTTCAGGAATTTGGAAATTGCTCCCCAGGATGAACCAGTCTAGTGGAGGTCCACAATTGTTTTCTGAGGTCTTGGCTGATTTCTTTTGATTTCCCCTTGATGTCAAGCAAAGATGTATGGAGTTTGAAAGTACTGCCTTAAAATACATCCACAGGTACACCTCCAATTCAATACACCTCCTATCAGAAGCTAATTGTCTAAAGGTTTGACATAATTTTCTGGAATTTTCCAAGCTGCTTAAAGGCACAGTTAACTTGATGTATTTAAACTTCTGACCCACTGGAATAGTGATATAGTCAATTCAAAGTGAAACAATCTGTCTGTAAACAATTGTTGGAAAAATAACTTGTGTCATGCACAAAGTATATGTCCTAAATTATTTGACAAAACTACTGTTAGCTAATTTTAAATCTGTGGAGTGGTTAAAAAATGTGTTTTAATGACTTGTATGTAAACTTTTGACTTCAACTGTATATACTCAGTATATCCATCTATCTATCTATACACAAATCAGCCACATTATTAAACCATTTGCCTAATATTGTGTAGGTCTCCCTCGTGCTGCCAAAACAGCACCAACCTGCATCTCAGAATAGCATTCAGAGAATTAATTTTTCTCACCACAATTGTACAGAGAAGTTATACAAGTTACCATAGACTTTGTCAGTTCGAACCAGTCTGGCCATTCTCTGTTGACCTCTCTCATCAACAAGGCATTTCCGTACATAGAACTGCCCCCCACTGGATGTTTTTTTATTTTGGCACCATTCGGAGTAAGTATATTCGGAGATATTCAAACTGAGTCCATCTGGCACCAACAATCATGCCACGGTCCAAATAATTGAGAACACCCCCCCCCCCCCCCCCCCCATTCTAATGTTGATGTGAACATTAACTGAAGCTCCTGACCCATATCTACATGATTTGATGCACTGTACTGCTGACACACAATTGGCTGATTAGATAATCCATGGATGATTGTTTGTGACAGATGTGCTGGTTTGAGTATTTCTGTAACTGCTGATCTCCTGGGACTGTCACACAAACAGTCTCTAGAATTTACTCAGAATGGTGCTATAAACAAAAACAAAAAACATCCACTGAGGGGTAGTTATGTGGATGGAAACGCCTTATTGATGAGAGAAGTCAACAGAGAATGGCCAGACTGGTTCAAACTGACAAAGTCTATGGTAACTGACATAACTGTACAATTGTGGTGAGAAGAATATCATCTCAGAATGCTGTTTGAGACGTGTTTTGGTGGCACGAGGGGGACCTACACAATATTAGACAGGTGGTTTTAATGTTGTGGCTGATCGGTGTATATACTGTGTGTGTGTGTGTATATGTGTATATATAAGTTGCGATTTCAAGAGGCAATGCCTCCGCAAAAATTCGGTAAAGCACAATAAATGACTGTAAATAAATAACATTTTATGAAATGTGAGCTCAAATAATGTGCTTAGAATTCATCATTCTGCAGTCACTCTGTATCTTCTGCAGCATCTTTCAAGTCTCCCTTCAGCTCATTGCAATCTCATTCATCATCTATAGTGGTGTAAATGAGAGGGGGATTAACAGCTGAATTCAGCAAAAAGATGTTTTTGAGATTTTGGTCTTTCTCCATTCAAATAGATAGGAACTACACTGGCATGCATTCCAAAAATGTCTGACAGTGGACTGACTTGCTAGAAAGACTGCTCTAATTTGCCAAGGTGACAGAAACTTAGGAGGTCCATATATAGGCTGCCACGAAGCATGTGATTACAAAGAACATCTGCCAGTACAATACCACAAGGCAACCTAAGGCCCTCTGTCACATCTATCTCTTGACAATGACAAATACAGATCATGGGTCAATAAGGTTATTTGGGATTCAGGAACTCAAGTCTGCATGACTTAAAAATGCACAATGATTAAAATATTGCAAGATAAAGACCAAGAATTTACTTCACATTAAGATCTTAATTCCAGTCTTGTAAAATTGTCTTTGTTTCTTCTACAGTGTAATAACAAAAGAAACTTTGAGCATAATAAAGTTGGAAAGCTTCCAAGCATGTTTCAATTTGCTGATATTCAGCAATCAAAGAAGTTTTTCAACTTCACTGTGAAAATTAATTTCCATTTCAAATAGTCAAATCCATTGAATTTCAGGTGTCAGTTTGTACATTTCTATAAATCCAACCATTTATGTACAAAATTTACAGTATATGGGTAAAATTTTCTCAGAGTAAAAAATGTTGGTACCACCCTTTGAGCAATAAATAATTTCTCCATATTAGGAACATCAAAATGTATGATATTTGCAGAATTTACTGTATAAGGCAAAGTAGGACCAGACTTTGCTGAGATGACTACGATTTTTTAAAATAATAATAAAAAATACAAAAATGTGTGCCATTTAACACAACTCCAGAAAGAAGTTGTGAGCCTTTTCCTTTAATGCATAACAACATCTTTCCCAAATACAGCGGCAAGAAAAAGTATGTGAACCCTTTGAAATTACCTATGTATAAATTTGTCTTAAAATCTGGTTTGAACTTAATTTTCAGTTACAATAATGAACAAACACAATCTGTTTTAATTAACACACAAATTATTGTATTGTTATTGTACATACTGAATGCATCATTCAAACATTAACAGTGTAGGTTGGAAAAAGTATGTGAACCCCAAGGCTAATGATGTCAACTAAAGCTAATTAGAGTCAGTTGGCAAACCTTGTATCCAATTAATTAAACAAGATTAGAGGTGTGCATTAGAGCTACTTTGACTTATAAAAAGCCCTCAAACATTTTGAGCTTGCTATTCACAAGAAGCATCTGCTGACGTGGACCATGCCTTGCAAAAAAAAAAAAAAAGAGATCTCAGAAGACCTACAATCAAGAGTGCATAAAGCTGGAAAGGGTTGCAAATTTGTTTCAAATAGTTTAGATATTCATCTGTCCACAGTTAGACAGACTGTCTATAAATGGAGACGATTTAGTACTGTGGCTAATTTCCCCAGAATTGGCCATCCAGCCAAGATGACAAAAAAAAAAAAAAAAAAAAAAGAGCCAGAGAGTGACAGTTAAAGACTTGATGGAATCATTGGAACAGGTTAACATCACAGTCTACTATACATAAAACATTAAACAAGCAAACGGTCCATGGCAAGACACCCCGAAGGAAGCAGCTGCTTTCCAACAAAACCACTAATGCGTACCTGTAGCCGAAGACCATCATGACACTCCACAACGCTACTGGGAAAATGTTTTGTGGACTGATGAAACACTAGCTGATTTTTCCAATGATTTTCAGGTGTTAGCTTCATTAATAGAATCACCAGCCAAGCAAGGGGAGACGTGCACATTAGCGACTCTCAGCGGGAAGTGTTGATCACTTAACTTTGGGACTCCCTGCTGAGTTAATGGCTTCAAAAACTGAAAATGTTTTAACTGTTCATGAGATGATAGCCTTTGGGAAAAAAACTGTTCTTGTGCCTGACGGTTCTTGAAGGGAAGGCAAGGGGCAACCAACAAACCGCTTAGCAGTCCGAACTGTCCTATGTAGTCTTCTGATGTCCGATTCCATAGCTGAACCAAACTAGACAGTTATTGAAGTGTAGAGGACAGACTCAATGACTGCTGAGTGGAACTCTATCAGCAGTACCTCTGGCAAGTTGAACTTCCTCAACTGACGAAGGAAGTACAACATCTGCTGGGCCTTTTTCACAATGTAAAATATTTGAGATGGTAGAGCCCAGGAACATGAATGACTCCACTGCTGCCACAGTGCTGTTCAGAATGGCGAGTGGGGTCACTGTTGGGGTGTTCCTCATAAAGTCCATTATCATCTCCACTGTTTTGAGTGTGTTGAGCTCCAGGTTGATATGACTGCACCAGACAACCAGCTGTTAAACTTCCCTTCTGTATGCAGACTCATCGTCATCATGAATGAGGCCGATGGTCAGTTGTTTGGTCATCTTCAAACTTCAGGAGCTTGACAGAGTGGTCCTTGGCAGTGCAGTCATTTGTGTACAGGGAGTAGCGGGGAAAGCACACATCCCTGGGGGCACCAGTGCTGATTGTACAGGTGCTGGAAGTGAATTTCCCCAGTCTCACTAACTACTGCCCATCTGACAGAAAGCTGGGGATCAAGAGACAGATAGAGGTGGGAACAGAGAGTTGGTTTAATTTAGTCTGGAGAGCTAGGATGATGGTGTCCACAAAAAGGATCTTTGCATTTGTCCCTGGTCTGTCCAGATGTTGCAGGACATCATTCCCATGTTGACTTCATCATCCACAGACCCTCTCGATAAGCAAATTGAACGGGATCCAGAAAAGGTCCAGAGATGAGGGCAAACACCAGTCTCTCAAATGACTTCATGACCACAGACATCAGAGCGTCTGGTCTGTAGTAGTGGTGCACCGATCAGGAAATTTGAGGCTGATACAGATTTTTTTTACATTAAAATCGGCCGATACCAATACAAATTTTTTATTAAAGTGCTCATTGCCACACTTTTGCAAGTTATATGCTGCAGTTAAATAATATAACTGTTAACATTTTACAAAAAGGTTCCATTTATTAACATTATTTAACAACATTAGTTAACATTAACTAATTACCTTAATGTTAGTTACAACATATACCAACACATTTTTAAAATCAAAAGTTGTATTACTTAATGCTCATTAATAAATCCTTTAAAAATATATTTTTCATTATTTGTTCATGATACCTAATGCATTAATTAATGTTAAAGAAATTAAACCTTTTTATTAAGTGTTACCAAAATTATACTAAAATTACTTGAACTGTGAATTGCTCAAATTTATTTGTATTAAAAACAGTTAGGTTGCCAATATCAAAAGGTCATTATGACATACTGGCAACCAAAAACCATGAGAGTATCACACACAGCAGAGATACATTCAAAAATAAGAAAACTATATCCATTACAAGCTCTAAAACTGCTCCAGTGAGAAATCATTAATATCTATAATTTGTTTACTGTCTTTGGCATCTCGTTGTAACACAAATCACTAAATATTAAACAAATGCATGAAGATGCTGTGCCGTTACTGAAGATGAAACAGTTATATCTGTTATTAGTGGTATTGTTACCAACATTCATCCGTTTTAAATTGGGATCCTCACAGAATAGCACTGGGATGAGTGACTGATGATGAGGAAAGCGTCTGCAGAGCGCACATGTTTGATTGACACTGAGAGCACTCGTGTTAAAGAGAGTAAAGCTAAAAGCACTCATAAAGGCTCACACAGTCTCCATCACTCCACACAACGTCTGCTTCTCACGTGAACTCAGATTTGTATTTGCATGTTCATTTGTTGTTTACTTCCTTTTTATACCCGTTAGCAGCCTCTTCATCCTCTTGCTGCTCACTGTGCTACAAGTCAGAATAACTATCGTAATGACTCAATATTCATACATGTATAATTCTTACACATTTTAAAACTGCTCCAGTGATCTGTTGAAGACCTGTGTGAAGATGGGGGCCAGCTGGTCAGGACAGGATTTAAGACAAGTGGGTGAAAGACCGTCTGGGCCCTGTGCTTTCTTTTTCTTTTGTTTCCCGAAGCCCCGACACAGACCTTAAATGCAGGTTGAGTAGCAGGAAGGGGGGGGGGGGGTGTGGTTGCATGAAGTGTTGATGTTTGTGTGAAGTGAAGGTCAAAGCGTGTGTGGGGTATGAGACTGGGCTTTTCAAATCCACAGAAAGCTCATTCAGGTGTCTGCAGCTTCAAAAACACTCCAATCAGTGCAGTCAAAGCAGGCTTGCTCCAGCTCTGCTTCATTGGCCCATCTTTTTAGTCTTTACTACAGCTTTAGCTGATTTAAGTTTCTGCCTGAGAGTCGGAAGATGATGAACAAGACAGTGATCAGAGTCTCAAAGCTGCTCTAGGGACAGAGCGATATGCATCCTTTAACATAGTGTCTCTGGTGAGGCATGTAATGTGCTGTCTGTATTTTGGCAGTTCACAGGTGAGATTGGTTCCATTGAAATCTCTGAGAATAATAATAACAGAGTCCATGTATTGTTGTTCCGTGTCTGTGATCTGATCAGCCAGCTGTTGCAGCGCTGCGCTCACACACGCATGTGGAGAAATATAAACACTCACGGCGAGTAGAAAGGCTTACAGTTGATAAAGAGCGCTTCCAAATTAGGACAGCACATCTTCTTTAACGTTGTTAGATCTGTACACCAACTTTCATTGATGTAAAAGCATGTTCCACTGCCTCTCGTTTTCCCCGTTGCCTCTGCAATGTAACACGCTATCCGGAATGGCTTCACTCAGTCAGGTTTCTGTGAAGCACTAGGCAGCAGAGTTTGAAAAGTCCTTATTTGTACGGCTGAGAAGATGTAGTTCATCAGTTTTGTTAGGAAGAGTGTGAAAATTCACTAGATGAATACTCAGTAGCACTGTTTGCTTCCCTCGCTTGCATCTCATGGCGTGCTTGAACAACACAACTGTGCCTTCGACTAAAATATACAGTACAACATCAGAATAATCAAAAACCATGAAAAGATTGTCTGGTATGTGCTGCCGAATGTTCAGCAGTTCGACAAACAAACAGAAACAACAAAAGAATTGGAGAGCTCCACACCGAGGCTGCCATCCATCTTGATGAAGATGAGATCACACTTTATGACCAATTAATGCAGAAAACCAGCTAATTCCAAAGGGTTCACATACTTTTTCTTGCCACTGTACAATGTATTTTTTAAGTGTGTCCCCTGGACAACCAGTATGAGTTTATTACATTGCTCTCTGGAACAGTTAAAAGGATAGTTCACCCAAAAATGAAGATTCTCTCATCATTCACTCACCCTTATGCCATCCCAGATGTGTAATTTTGTTCTTCTGTACATATATAAACATTTTCACATTCTTGTTTGTTCACTTTTGCCCATGTCTTCAGTATGCATATGGCTATTTGCAAAGTATTACTCCTATACCGCACAGCTATAGAAAGGGAACAAAACACTCTCCAGCAAGTTCAGAAACAACCGCTGAGGTCAGTGGACATGTCCCCTGCAAGATCTGATCCCCCCCAGTCTTCACATGCATGGCATTTCAATCTCACCAACAGAACCCTCCACCCCCTCAAATGCATGCCACTGTGCATGATACACCCCCAAATACTATTACAATCATTAAAACATTGCATCAATACGTGCAGCATTTACCTTTGTTGGACTTTTTGCTGTTCCCAGACTTTGAACTAAGAGCGGCAACTGGAGCTCTTAAAGAACTCTCCAACTGCAGACACTAAACAAAAAAGCAACAGAAACACGACATAGATTTCAAAACAGACCATGAACACCTATTATTAACCACAACTACCATTTCCCCATTACAAGGAGGGAGGGTGTAAGTAAATGTGAAAGCAGTTTTCACAAATCTTTGCTCTGGTCTTAAACAAAGTGACCAAAAGTACACCGTGTTCTCAACACAAGTATGACAATTTGACAGACAGTTTAGCTTTGCAAAGGATATTCATAAATTTAAAAAAAATAAAATAAATAAATAAATAAAAAAAAAGTGATTTCTAGACAGACTTAAAACGACTATATAGCAAACATAATATATGAATCACTAATTGCAACGTTTACATATAAAATATAATTTGCACACATCTCTAGTACTGATCGAGTAAACACATAATAATAATAATAATAATAATAATAATAAGGGAATAATTCCGATATTACGTGAATAAACGGTAAAAGAATATTGGGGTGGATTGGATTAAATTATTCTCTGATATAGCACTTGAGTTACGCCAGATTTGTGTTCGGATAGACTCGGAGTCCGCATATTTTTCCGCGATGTTTGTAAATGCACTAAATGAATGCATGCAAATGTATTGATAAATGTCGAAAAGAAACGCTGTTTTACCCTGAGAGATCCGAGTCGTCCAACCCTGAGCAGAGAGGCTGCCATCTTTACTGCTGTATCCCTGTTGACAAAAACAACGGCATGAAAATATTATCCATCACAAATCCTCACAACGTGTAATTGTACGTGTTCAATATCTCGTCAAAATAAAAGTCGCTCGACCATCATGTAGCGCAACGGTTCCTTTGAGCAAATTATAATTTGAACGACATTAGAGCTGTTTTGTAACTGCTTCTTTGCATTCCATTATTTCAAGACTAGACAGCAACATAGGAAACACCACACATTTGACAAGGTTTAATGTTCGTTACGCACGAAATAATAAATAAATAATAGAAACAAATAATAAATAATAGAAACCAACATAAGACATCCATGAGAAATGCCACCGGCTCCATGGTAAAGTTACCTTGTTTGAATCAATGCAAATCAAAGACTTCTTACAAACGACAGCAATTTAACTTGACAAAAGTCAAAATTGAAAGCAAAGCGAATAAAGAACACGTTTGTAGCATGCATGCACTGCTTGAAGTAAAGTCCTTGCGTAACGAACACGCCCCTCTTGCAGCTCAGCATCTGATATACTGTCTTTCTTTAAATCAAGTCAATATGATTCGAACTCCTAAATCAGTATCCCAATAATGTATATACAATAATAAAAATAACTCTTTGTGAAAAGTGTGATTAATCATTCATACAATATATATTAATTCTTCTCTTTTTTTATTTTATTTTTTTATTTTATTTACAGAACATAATAAACAACATTATACAGATATATACAAAATATACCAGAGTGTACAAAAAATATTCCTTAATCAAAAAAGGTAACCATGAAAAACACTACAAGTCTTTTTTGCTTTTTTGTTGACAATATTCTCCAAACAGGTGCTATAGTTCTTGAAAATGAATGAAATTTGACTTAGACCCTGACCATTTCTTCTTATGTATGTGGAACTTCCCCAAAATAATAAAAAGTTGCACAATAAAAATAAAATAATTATTATTTTCATTGTTATAATATATACATAATATCAAAACTATTAAGTTAGAATATAATTTTGGTTTTCCTTCTGATAAAATTTTCCATATCCACCCAAATTTTTTTAGAGTAAACGCAATTACAAAAAATATGGATAATAGATTATTTTTCTATTGAGCAAAAATCGCAGGATTAATCAATATCCAAATTAAATCTCTCTAATAAACCTTTAGCTGGATATATATCGTGTAAAATGTTGAATGTAACCTCTTTTACTTTATTATTTAAACAATATTTTTCACAAATATTCCAAGCTTGAGTCCAATTTATATTTCTAAATACATTGTTCCATAATGAACTTTTATGACAAGCTGTTTCGCCTATTATAATATTTCTAATATGTTTATTGGTACAGTGTTGTTTAAGGATATTAATATCTCCTATAAACATGCTGTCTTTAAAATATATTGTCTCAGAAATATCCCTTCCACAAGCTCTTACAAAATGTGTAACCTGTTGAGGTATGGCATCAAACACAACAGCATACTCTTTTGGTGTAACTGGAAACCCAAATTTATCCAAGAATTCACTATAAGTTAACAAATTAACGTTTGAATTTAAAAGTTGTCTAACTAACACAATATTATTTTCATACCAACTTTTATAAAAGAGGGATCTATTTTTATATTGAATACTTCTATTATTCCAAATAATATATTTATTTGGGGAAAACTTGTGCTTAAACACCAGCATCCAAGCTAATAAAGCTTGTTTGTGAAATTTATCTAATTTCACAGGTAGTTTGTCAATTTTGTAATCACATCTCTATATTAATTCTTCTCATCCCGCACACTCGTGATGGCTGTTTTGTCAAGTCAGATTGCAGCACGTTGATGATGCACTAAACACGCGACTGACAGCACACACGTGAACAACAATCATGGCAGTAGTGTGTTCTAAAGGAGACTGGTTTGTTTCTAGCTGTTCCACTACTTTAGTTGCCATAAACCTTAAACAGACTAGGTGAGTAGCTGTGTTTTGGTCATGTATCAACTGTCTCTTTGTTTGCAGATTTTTTTGGGATATTTTGCAGGAACTTTGGTGCCGTCAGCAGCATTTCTGCAGTGCTCCAAAATGTGACGTTAGCGCATTCAAACTGTGTGTGATCAATACATATTCTTCTTTTGGATAGATTTCATTTAATAAAATAGTGCATTTAGAAATACGTGATATGTATTGGTTTAATGTCAACACATATCAAAAATGTAATGTATATTATAAATGTATAAATTACGAATTGGATTATATTCATAAAATAAAAACAGAACTAAAAGCCTTTTGTATACTGTTTTGACCTCCAGTACTTTTATTGAAATTCTTGAAGAAATGCAATAAAAGAACCGTAAACTTTTCAAGTGTATGTGAATGCCATTTATACTATTATCTATATTGTATCATTGTTAACCTCTGCAGTTCAGATTTGTTCATGTGTTCTTTTACTTATGCAAATGCATTATTTTCTTCTGATAGAGAGCCATTTGTGTTTGACTGTGCTAAAGCCGAGAAGAGACCAAAGGAAACTGAGGGTGGTAACACAAGGTAACATTTTTTTTTTTTTTTGTAATATTTTCTCCGCATGTGTTTGTTTTTAACTTTATATTCAGAGGATTAGTACATAATAAAGTAGCTGTGATTGTGAGCATCATAAAGCTAATGCATATTTGTGTTGCAGTAGTGAAGGAGGACCAGAGGGGATTGACAGTGATAGGATTCTTGCTTTTGCTGTCTCAGCCTCTGGGAAGCATGTAGCACTCACAGATGACCACAAACGTCTTGTTCTCTTCTGTACTGAGCCATCCTGGCAGTGCATTAGTACACGGTAACAGCATACTCTCATTTCTGAGGTTATAGGTAACTTAGTTGAACAGCTGACCTAAAAGTTGACCCATTTACTCAGCCTCCTGTTGTTCCAATCCTGTACCTTGACCATTGACTTACTTCAGTGGCACACAAAAGGTAAATGTTTAAAGAATATACCTGTCTGTTCTCTTCCATATTTCTGTTTCAAATTCTTGTTCGTTCCTAACACAAAGCTATTGTATGGCTTCAGAAGATTTTGACTTTTTTGACTTAAAGGAATAGTTCACACAAAAATGAAAATTCTCATCATTTACTCACCCTTATGCCATCCAAGATGTGAAATGAAGATTTTTATAAGAATATCTCTGCTCTGTAGGTCCTTACAATATAAGTGAATGGTGACCAGAACTCTGAAGCTCCAAAAAGCACGTAAAGGAAACATAAGAGTAATCCATATGACTCCAGTGGTTTAATCCATGTCTCCTGAAGTGATCCAGTTAATTTGGAGTAATAACAGAACAAAATATAAATCCTTTTTCACTATAAATCTTGACATCTGCATTATATTGATAATCATCATTATTTCATGCTCAGTAACACAACCTAGTGCTCTGCGCATGTGTCAAGTATTAGGAAGTGAAATTGAGCTTGAAATCATGTTTGTGCCTTAAGATTGCACTGGCAAGATGCACAGTGAAAAAGGAGTTACATTTTGGGCTGTTCTTACCCAAAACTGACTGGATCAGTTCAGGAGACATTGATTAAACCACTGGAGTCTTATTGGTTACTTTTATGCTGCCTTTATGTGCTTTTTGGAGCTTCAAATTTTTGGCCACCGTTCACTTGAATTGTATAGACCAACAGAGCTGAAATATTCTTCTAAAGATCGCTATGTGTGTTCTGCAGAAGAAAGAAAGTCATACACATTTGGGATGATTTGAGGGTGAGTAAAAGAGTAAAAATAAAATCATTTTTGGGTGAACTATTACTTTTAATGGTTCTTTTTTGCATTTTGAATCTTACCGTCCAGTCCTTTTTCACTTTCCTCATATGGTTCGAGTCGACAGGCAGCTCTTTAAAAATTCACCATTTTCGTTCCACTGAAGAAAAATTTGGAATTACATGAGGGTGATGAAATGATGTCAGAATTTTCATTTTTAGGTGAACTATCCCTTTAATGCTAAATTCCCTAAGTTTAATTATAAGTCTGTTGTTATTCCCTTGTAGGTGGGTTGTGCGAAGATGCACGTCTCTTGTATTTACTCAGGCTGAAGATGAAGTCTTTGTGGCTGATAAGTCTGGTGATGTATATTCTTTCTCTGTTCTGGAGCCACAAAAACCAGGAGAGCTGAAGCTGGGACATCTCTCTATGTTATTGGCTGTGGTAAGTGTAATTTTTGGCTTTGTTGCTGTACACCAACAGATCAGGATGAACATGTAAAACCTTATATTGTGATAAAAGGAAACTAAACTTATTTATATATTTTACAATTTCATATTTTATCCAGTATGTATACATATGAAAACGTACTGCATTGTAGAACTGACTCCTCTTTACATAATCAGAAGCCTTTTTTACTTGCTTCGTCAGACTCTTTCTACAGATGATAAGTACATCATAACAGCGGACAGAGATGAGAAGATCAGAGTAAGCTTCCGGCGGGCCCCCTACAACATTCAGGCTTTCTGCCTAGGGCACAGAGAGTAAGTGTATACTGTGGGAGGCGATGGATATTACACCTCATTTGTTGTCTTAGTTTAAAACCTTTGTTTTCCTATGCAGATTTGTTAGTGCATTGCTTGTGCCTGCAGGGCATCCTGACTTGCTTCTCTCTGGTTCAGGGGTAAGTGTTTTGTTGTAATGTTCTGTCAACATAGCAATTATATGTGTCATATTGGAATATACAGCAGGACTAATGGATGTATTTGTAGGATGGCACAATGAAGGTCTGGCACTATGAAACTGGTCGGCGGTTACAGAGCTTTGATGTGAGGCAGCTTGGCATTTTACAGAACTCTGATGCAGATACTGAAAAGGTGCCATCCATTTGTCTTCAGTCAGTCATCCACACACATACCCTAATTTACACATTTACAAAATGAGAAATTGGGTTGGGGGGATCGACGCTAGTAAAAAGCATAGAGATGAATGGCAGCATTGAACTAAATGATATACTGTATCATCCTTTTACAAGTTCCTTACAAGGCCAGGAGCATGTAATGCGTTTATGATTACAAAATAAAAGTCCCTGGATACACAAGTTACTCATATGTAGTACCGTTTGAAAGCTTAGAAAATCACTTTTGCATTTAAGTCACATAAAATAATAAGAAAATACTTGAAATGAGCACCAAATAAAATGAGCACTGAAATGTGTAACAAATGAGCACCACCTTTTGCTAGTGATGTAGATATAAATATGAAAGTGTTTCAGCATATAGAAATTAAAAAGACATGTCATGTATAAACGAATGCTCTCATTCTCAGGAATTTGATTGTGCAGTTTATGTTGTTGTCCTAACACTACAGTTTCAATGTTTATCAAAAGAATCACAAAGTGAAATAGGTCAAATGTCTCATGTCTGCTTCGATCACTGCTTCTGTAAGCGGCAAATAGACCTTATTCAAGCAAGCACCATCTTTGATTTTTAATGGAAAAATAAGGAATAAAATAAGACTTTTTGCAGGGAGATAGAGCGAACAGAACCAGAATTACATGCTTATAAATATAGGGGGGAAAATTGTGTTTATCATAAAATAGTAAGGATATACAGTATTATATATGAATTATGGGAATTTTTGTTTGAAATTTGTGGGGGTTTTGTGGACCAATTTTTTAATTATTCCATTGTATTTGTTTAAGGTGTGCTTTTAAATTTTAGTGTTATGGCAGGAGGCACCCAAAAAATGCACCAGAGTTTAAGTGGTTAATTTGAAAAATTATTGTAATAAACAATGTATTTGTGTGTTGCTACAAAAATTATGTAAAATGAACCAGTTCATTTTAAACTATTTGATTCACTAAAATGAATCTGTCTTCCCAATGCAACATGGAGAGCATGATGATTGTTCTCTTCAGTTCACTGTTATGAATCCGATAAACATGGCAAGAAGTGTTTATATCTGTTGTCTCACCATTTCTATGACATTGTTATCCACACTTGTTTTATCAACTTTGTTTGTGATGTTTCTTCTATTTGAGAATTGGGTATATCAGTTTTTTTAGCATTAGTTTAAAATTGACATCTCTCAATTAAAGTGATGTTTTAAAGTGAAGAATTGCTATTGTAGATCTTTCTGTCCTCAGAGGTTTGCGGTCAGCAGGATTATAAGCTCACCAGATGGGCGACACGTTGCTGTGCAGTGTGAGAGGTACATTTTCATTGATTGATCCTGTAAACATACTGAACTTTTTTAAGAGACACTGTCAAAACAATAGATTTCCTTCGATCAGATCATAACACACAAGCTTAAATATAGTCTCTTTACACACATAGTCCAAGTCTAAATGGGTAACAAACTGTCATCTTTTTAGATTTCCCTCGGTTCAGCTCTTCCTGGTGGATGCCGGGACAGAGGGCTGCCTAAACCCTGCTGAGACACTAGCTCTTCCTCTTGCCCCCTGGGACATGACCTTTGATACACAAAACCAGCTGTGGCTCTTGCTGGAGAGTGAAGATGTCAATGTGCTTCTATATCGATACTCAGAGCAGCACTGGAAGGTACACAGACCTTTGTTTTTTTGTGGTTGTGTTTTGATGTACTGAAGTTTACTTGACTCTACTTACTGGTTTTGCTTGTGTATAGCTGTGTGACACAGAGACCCCTGAATTGAAGAGGGCCACTAAAGCATTACAGGCTCAGTGGAATGTCTTTAAAGGTAAGAAATCCAAGAAATATGATTACAAAACCGAGAAAGAAAATGATTGGGTGTACCCAGTTGAATTGGTTGCTTATGCACATCCTTATTAAAGGGGTCATATCATGAGGAATCAAAAGTTCCTTAATCTTTTGAGTTAAAAGTTCAGTGTACTATGAAAAATACTGAAATGTTTCAGAACTCAAAACTTCCTTCCTGGAGACAATATATATATATATATATATATATATATATATATATATATATATATATATATATATATATATATTTATTTATTTATTGAAACTAAGCTGCAAAAACTTATTGCTGTATGTACTTATGTAACATTCTGACATCAGACAGCTGAAGACAAGTAACAGCATAGATATTATTATTATTAAGCACCTGAAATGTGTCTATCAGACCTTGTGTTTTTCCTGCCTGTGTGTAGCACCTGCAGCTCTGCATACACATCTGAAGGAACCCAAATTAATGGCTGAAGTTTATATTTAACTAGGTCCCTGATCATTTTTGTCTGATTCAGTGTAGATAGCTTTGTGAGCCTGTAACAATGTACTGCAGGTTGCAAAGAGGCTGTTGTTGAAGGATTAGGTGTTGCAAATTACACTGGACTGGATAGTAAATACGAAGCTCACAAATATGTCCAGGACATCACTGTTACTCACTTCACATGCAAAGAGGGTGCTTCTATAGAACTCTTAAAGAAACAACAGCAAAAAAAATAGGCCAGTTTAATTGTAGGGGTAAGAGAGAGGGTAGAAAATGATCATGAAAAAATAAATTATGACTTGGAACAAAAAAAAACAACATTAAAATAACATTATTCAAACATTATAAATGGGTAAAAAAATATTTAAATAAAAGCTGAAATGACCAAAGTTTAGCAATGCAACTATGTGGCGCAGGCTGGTTCTTGAGCTTGTAATTAGCCAATTGACTTGCTCACATATGACATGTTAAGCCAATTGGCTTGCTTACTGGTCCTTTTGTCTTGTAATTGGGTGGTCAATCAACTTCTCTCTCATTGTGTAACATTTAAATGGCTCAGTTTTCTAGCTAAGCTGGTTTCTCTGCAGTGCGCTGCGAGAATTTTTCTATGAAACCCTCCTCCACCCCAGCTATACTTGTCTAGCTCTGCTACATGAGGATTTTATGTAATGTCTATTTGTGCAGCAGCATATCCACATGCTAACTCTGTATGTCTATGTATATTCTAGCAGTAGCAAGTCTCTGCACTTGCTCTGCAGCAGCATAGCAGATCTAGTCCGCCAAGACCAATATCCTATCAATATGTCATACCCACATTAACATGCTAAATATTTCTGATAGTTGTCATGACTGAACTATAGAGATGAATTAAAGAGTTCATAATTGTTTATTTTCTTCTGAACACTATTTTCCCTTCCCTCCATCATCTGTTCATAGGTTTTGTGGGACTGGAGAGTCAGTTTAAGCACCTGTATAAGGTGAACTTTGACAACATGGCATCATATTTGCAGAAGAAACAGGAAAGACTCGAACAGGAAAACAAGAGAGCAGCAGCAAAAGGCACTAAACACAACGTAGGTGGAAAAAGGAGTAAAAAGGAGGGCAACCCTGTGTCTCAAATGACCAGCTGAGGGAGTGCCTGCCTTTATTTCTGCTTTCAGACCCCCAAAAAGCTCTCTTGTAATGTGTATATATTCTACAGTACTACAGTGACAATGATTATATAATTTTTATACTGTGAATGTGTTTCATTTAGTAAAGCCTTACAGTTTACACTACTTTGTTTTCTTTTCTCTGTTTTCTTTGTACCATGCTTTGGCCACTAGAGGTCATAAAACTCTGAGTCACACTCAATGGATGAGAAGTTACAAAGCAGCAATGGAGCTTTGCCAGATTTTTATTTTGACTCAAATAAAAATGTGGCTGTGCAGGATAGAATTACAGTATGTTCAATGGGTTGTGCACCTTTTATATTGATTTAAATCAATACAATTTCTATGTAAATGTCCAGTGTGAAAAAGCAAAAAAGAACAAAATGGGTTGTGAAATTTAGACTACATTTTCAGTTTCCAGATATTTTCACAAAGTTTCTAGGACATTAAGACAGTACAACTTATTGAATGGACTGTATGTTTATCCCTCACAGTCTCATTCTCATCCAAGTAAAATATGGCATTTATCCATATAGGTTAGTGATGATGGCAGCTGTTTGATGATTGTTAAGCAGCTACAAGTTTTCTCAAAGGACAGGATGGACAGAAAAATAGTACTGTATTACTAAAGTGAGACTTCTTGACTTCAGTTTTTAAAGTTAAACTTTTATTTTTTTTTAGTAAAAGTGACTAAAAATCTGTACATCCTGTATAATGTCTATACTTTTACAAAATCAAATAAAAACAACACAATCTATAGAATGGAATAAGCTGTACACAAGGTTCAGTTCCCTGAAAGATGCTTTGGATTTTCTGAGAAGATGGCAAAAACTTCACACATTTCCCAATCATTAGCTGTCTCTTATGGGGACTCCAGCTGAAACAAAAAACAAACTAGGTTTCACTCAGAGGTAACATAAATGATCACTGTAATTACACAATTTAGTTGCTAACAGCACAATCTTTGAACAATGACCTTCCTCATTTCTTTTTTCCTCCCATTGTTAAATTTTCACTTTTCTTTTTCTGTACCTGCAAAAAAATACAAGCATAATACAATATGGAAGTAGGTAATGCAAACAACAACAAAACACCACAAAAATGCTGCTAACCTCGTTCATGGCGTCATCTATCTGCTTAAGCTCCTCGTATCTGTCGCGGGATTCTCTTAGTGGCTGTACCATTATCTCCTCAATCTGAGGAAACAACTGGAGTACATCGAGAACAATTAAGAGCAAAACCACCTCCAGAGTTGTGCATTCTGTGAATACCCGTTCAATATTCACCTTCATCACTGTCTCAAACATGGGAATGAGGACAAACTTGATGAAGCCAATCTGAGCCGTGGGCTTGGTCACTTTTTCTCTGTCCATGAATGGAGCGACAGGTAAACCTTCTGCCTTCTCTCGATCACTCTGTTTGAGAGGAGTATTTAGAGAAATAACTAAATTGGTATTAAGATCAATTTGATGAGGCCAGCCATTACAAATCAAGAGATTTAAACACCTCTTAACACTACATGTACATGTTGATTTTAAAGGAATGTTTCACCCAGAAATGAAAATTCTGTCATCATTTACTCACCTATATGTTGTTCCTTGGTGAATTTTGGAAGAAAATAAAAATATCTTGGCCGCTCTTTTCCATATAATGTAAGTGAATTGGGACTGGGGCTAGCAAGCTTCAAAATTATATAAAAGCACTATTTAAAAAAAATCATAAAAATGGTCTGTATATTGAAGCCCATGAGAATTCTTCCAAAGCCATGCAATTGCATGAAATTTATCATTACACAAAGTTGCACGAACCACAGGGTAAATTCCACAGAAAACAGGAAGTCATACCGGTTTGAAGCAACATGATGGTGAGTGAATTATAACAGAATTTACATTTTTAAGTGAAACCAACATAATCTTAACCAGAGGGGGTACCAGGATGTCATGTTTGGGGGGGCATTTGGCTTGTTTGGGGGGGCAACATAAACAATTGAAAAAAATCGGCGCAAAATTAAGCTATACTACACACAATATGTTTTAGTGCAGATCTTTTTCTAAGCCAGGAACCCAGAGATAGGCACAGGGCCCCTATTAGACTATAGGGCTATCAAATAAAAGTTAATCAAATCAGGTCAACATTAATAATAATATGATGATATTATTATTGACAGATTCATATATATCAGATAAAGGTGATTTCCT
Source organism: Moxostoma hubbsi (assembly GCA_032164185.1). Lineage (NCBI taxonomy): Eukaryota > Metazoa > Chordata > Actinopteri > Cypriniformes > Catostomidae > Moxostoma > Moxostoma hubbsi. Next base: position 32,757,461 of record JAVLUX010000011.1, read on the forward strand.
GTGTTTGCTTGTGAGAAGACGTGCTACACGAGTAGGCTACCGAGAGGGATGAGAGTTTTTTAAATGAATCTGAAGTCACGTTTGTAGACAAGAGATAAATTAATTTGTTTCTTCTTCTAAACTGTCCCAGACGTAGGTTCTACTTTTAGGGCTTAAATGTTTCGTGAATTACTCTTAGTAAAACACAGTCTAAAGTTATGAGTCACATGCCCATTATTTTTAGGAGTTTGGCCAGTTAGGAGCTACTTGTAGCCTCTTATAAGATTCTTTGTGAATGCGGCCCCAGGTAAACAATTTTGATATGCTCATTTGAACAGTATGAGAACAGTATTTGAATGTTATTCTCTGGTGGCTTTGGATAAAAGTGTCTGCTAAATGAATAAATGAAAAATGTAGGCCTAGATAAAAGGAAACATATTAGGCTACATGCAGGGGGTCAGGAGACCTAGAGAGTTGAAATAAAAGCTATTTTTGTGAAACAATAAGAATTGAAAGTATGATATGATTAGCAGAGGCAACATAACTTTTTTTAAATATAGTTTTATTTTTATTTTTATTTTTTTTTTATTTTTTTTTTTTATTAGTGGAACTTATTCATGGATTTAATCAGGTCCCTGATACATCCAGTGTATCCTATCTACAGGACCAGTCTGCGGCTAGTCTTGGCAAATTCAGAAACAAATTGATTCATGTCCAGACCTTTTGTGATTTTCTTTTCGTGTGCCAAAATGACCAAATCTCTCTTCCTTGAATGCAGCATTGATCTTCGGAGAGGGGTGAGAATGCGGCTCAGGGTAGAAAAAGAACTTTCACATGCAGCTGAGGACACACCTATGATGAGTGCTGTGACATACAGCTTATGCAAAATGGGGAAGGCATCTTTGTACTGCTGAATGCACTTGCATACTTCAGAGAGGTTAGCATCAGTGGACAGTTTATTGAGCAACATTGCTTTTGCCACAGCAATTTCATTTTGCAAGGACATACTATTTTGCTCTGTGCCTGCAAGCACTTGAAGTGGCTCCAGGAGAGAAGGGTCAAGGAAAGATGCTGATTTTGGTAGGAGAAATGATGTTGCCCTCATTAAATCAACATTTCTTTGAGAGAATCTCGTCTCCATCTCCACAATAGCCCTATCAAGGATGTTGAACATAGCCCTTTTAAAAGTCTGATTAGGAGCAGTTTGGTCATCAGGGTCACCACCATGCCCTATTGTAGACAAGATAACACTACTGACAAGTTGTGAATTAACTATCCGTCTTCTTTTTGGTGGGTTGGTAGGCCTACTTCCACACTGAGAGAAATGCTCCTCCCAGAATGAGTCGCATCGCATCTCCTTCAGTGTGCCCAGGGAAGCTGTCACCACTTCCCCTGCAGTGCACAAATCCACTGTTTGGGACTGCAGAATTGAATTGGCTGGCTTCAGCGCACCAAGCACATGCAGAAGAAATTTGCCAGTGTCAAAGAAGTTCTGTCTGTTAAGCTGGGTCAAAAGACCACATGCCTCTGTGTTAATGTCAAATGGAGCACTATCATCCTCTGCTATCTCAGACAGAAGCCTCCTGATGACATCCTCATTGTGAACAATAGACTTGGTGACATCATAATGACTGGTCCAGCGAATTTCTAATAGTCTTTTCAGTGTGGGTGTACTGTATCTATTTGCAACATAATGTCTGTGACAAAATGTGTTTAGTGAACTGGACCAGTCAAAGAACTTCTTTGCCACAGGTTCTGCATGCATTGCATGTACCACTGCCAAATGGAGTTGGTGGTTGTAGCAGTGCACTATATGGGATGTCTTTACCCACTTTGTTTTGCAGCAAAGCCTGCACACCGCCCCTCACTCCTGACATGACAGAAGCACCATCATAACACTGAGACACTAAATTGTCACCATTGTAACCTAGGTCAGACAGATTAGACAGAATTTGGTCACATACATACTCAGCATCAAGCTGATTCAATTCAATGAGGCCGATTAGGTGTTCCTCTGGGATTGAGTTGCGGACAAATCTAATGATGACTGACAAATTCTCAATGTTACACCGATCCCTGGTACCATCACTTTTAATACAAAGGCCAGGAGAGTCGGCCTCCTCATATTTGGTCTGGATGTCTTTTAGGACCATTTTGGCAAGAGTTTGAATCATCTCGTTCTGAATCAAATTGGACGTGTATTTCGCGTTTTCGGGAATGCTTTTTGCAATCTCTGCGAGTTTAGGGTCTTTTTGGAGGGTGTAATCAAATAACCGAATTAAAAGACCTTCCTCATCCCCACCCCCGTGATGGTGCCCACGTAGAGCAAGTTCATTAACCGCCAGAAACTGAATAACTTCCCCAATACTTTTTACATAATATCTGTTTTTTTCTATGTGAGTTTGACCAAGCTGGTGAACAATAGTATTATCGGTCTCTGTCCGGCACTGGTATTCCTGCCACGCAGACATGGCTCTGACATGCGCAGTGCCGGAGGCATGTTTCTGAAAACCACTGTTTTTTATCAGCGCTTTTTTCCAATTGGTGTAGCCTACTTTTGTGAATGCATCATCTCTTTCTGAATTGGAGACACTAAATTTACGGCAGGGAAAGCAAAAGCTGGCATCACGTAAGAGAGAATATTCGAGCCATGGTCGAGACTGATACCAGCCCGCATTGAAACACCTGAGAGCCTGTCCAAATGGGCGCTTAGGATAGCTACTTAGCTTGGGCTGGGATGGGCTATACAAATCTAAGTCAGGGGGAACAGACACACTAGAGCTGGAGGAGGATTGTCTGTTTTGGGGAGGGCAGAATGTTGCTGGCTCTGACACAGATGCAGAGCTGGAGGATGGTGCATGTGGATTTTGTGGAGGACATGCGTTTGGAGGATTTACCGTTTTGGATGCAACAAGGCTCTGCTCGGTGTCGGAAGCAGAGGTACTGGGCTTGTCAGAGGCAGCATGTTCACTGTTGCTAGCAGGTGAGCTGAGCTCAGCAGAGACAGCTTGTATGGAGGGTGAAGGACAAGGTGCCTGTTTTTTAATGAGCCACTTAAGCATTTTTATGTTTAATAAAAACTGGTCTAATTATTAAATCCAAAAGCCTACTTCATTGACTTCAGTCAGTCAGTGCCAACTTCAGTGACTAGAGACTATAGCAACTTAAGTGACTAGCAGCTAGCTAAGCAGCATGAGCTAGGGTGTGTTACCCAACAAATTAATAGCCTACTAAAATGACAAAAAAAAAAAAAGTGCACACAAAACTGTTCAACCACAAGACTTTCAGGAAAAGCTTATAAGTACATACTAGCATTAAATGAGAAAAGAACAAAGTTGTGATCAGTGAGACTTTTAACACGAGCTGCCAACAGATTCAAAACCTAAATCGTCTGCGTGCAGAGTGAATTTGACTGCTGCACTCTCTGGCTGTTAAAGTGATCCGGCAGCAGACTGACACACCCCCAATAACGGCCAATAGAAAAGCAATAGGCTAAAAAAAAAAAAAAGTAATGAACGTTCTGGTTAGGACTGTTCGTTTTTTATTTAAGGGGCTACTGGAGGAGTTTTGAGATATATAGTAAAAATAGACTTAGATAAATGTATTTAATTACATACTTATATTTTTCACAGTCGTCTTTTTACTTTAAGACCGGGGTAAAGCAAGGAAGACTACAATTTACCTCAACAAGGCGACAATAAACGACACTAGTCTCATACGTGGAGGTGGAAAAACAAGTTCTTTGTGAAATGCAAGATTTATTGTATTAAAATTTAAATGCAAAAGAAAAGGTATGTGTCTGCTGTTTTTGTCAATTTTAAGTTAATTTAAAATGTTTGCGAATCAGATTTTAATATAAATACATGATTAAATATTTTACCACTTGCTTGAGCAACTAAATATGTGATATGCGATCTGGGAAAACCCGTCAGAGTTTGAAGCTGCTCGTCTAAAAGACCTTGCTCGCCTCTCAATCTTCTAATTTCAAAACGGTTTTCACAGGTTCAATTTTGAGTTCGTAAGCTTTCGAATGATACGTAATCTATGATGATTACTAAAATATTTGATATGAAAAAAGGCAATAAAAAAGGGAGCACCAGTCGTCGCGCTAGCAGGACGTGACCATTAAGTAAACCTGTTTTTCTCAAAATTCCATTTCTGAAAATCATAGTCATCAGCCGACTTCGGATTACCACTTAAACTATAAAATAAATGAAAACAGATTTGGAAAGTGCTTGAACCCAGCTTTAATATGGTGCCAAACTACCAAAACCTGTAATATGTCAAATTTCACCATGTGGTGGGTTTTCCCAGATCGCATCACATATATTCTATATAGCATACGCACTGCACACGGCTTTCTCTCATTCATCATTTGGCCATTTCAGTAGATTTACTCACTAACATTGTTGTGGAAACACATTAAGCGCATGGAAACTAAAATATGAGATAGTATAATGCGCACATTCTATCAGCTGCAGTTCTGGCGCCACAGTCCCAATAATCGACGTACATTCACATCACATGTTAATGCCGCGCCGCGGTAGTTACCATACACTCACAGGACACTGCACTTATTCGCAATCACAAAAATTCATTATTTGCTCGTGCTTTAAAGCTTTGCCAGGTAAACATTTCATTGGCGTTCTGTTCTCACATTATGCACTTTTTCAGAGTGCGTCCGAAGCACGCGCACACTGTCAAACAGCACCAAACTGGATTTTTGTTGGGTCAGACCCTTCCGCTAGCGATGGAAAAATATGCACAAAACAATCCACTTTTAAATCTTAATTTATCATCAGATGGGCAGATCATTTCTCAGGGGAGGCAGGGCTTATCCTAGGGGAGGCACTGCCTCCCCCAGCCTCCCCCTAGACACGCCCCTGATCTTAACACTGATGCAGAATATTCACATTTCACCTGCATGAAGTACTCTTCAAGCAAGCAATCCACCCAGGGCTCAGCAACCTCCATTGGTCGAACCTCATTAGAGATGTCACAGCATTTGATTAGCACCATCTTTAGCTGTCAGGGAAAAAATGCCCTTTAGAATTAAAGGGAGAGTTCACCAAAAAATGAAAGTTCTCTCATCATTTACTCACCCTCACGCAATCCCAGATGTGTTATTCTGCAGAACACAAACAAAGATTTTTAGAAGAATATTTCAGCTCTGTAGGTCCTCACAATGCAAGTGAATTGTGATCAAAACTTTGAAGCTCCAAAAAGAACACAAAGGCAGCATAGAAGTAATCCATACGACTCCAGTGGTTTAATCAGAAGTGATAATATGGGTGTTGGTGAGTGCAATATTTATGTCCTTTTTTTACTGTAAATTCTCCTCCCTGCCCTGTAGATGGCGATAATCATGAAGAATGTGATTCGGAAAAAAAACTAAAGAAGAAGAATGTGAAAGTGAATGTGGAGATTTATAGTAAAAAAGGACAAATTACAATTTTTTTTTTTTTTTACTCACACATATCATATCGCTTCTAAAGACATGGATTTAAACCACTGGAGTTGTTTGGATTACTTTTATGCTGCCTTTATGTGCTTTTTGGACCTTTAAAGTCCTGGCCACCATTCACTTGCATTGTGAGGACCTCAAGAGCTGAGATATTCTTCTATAAATCTTTTGTTGTTCTGCAGAAGTAAGAAATTCATACACATCTGGGATGACAAGAGAGAGTAAATGATGAGAGAATTTTCATTTTTGGGTGAACTCTCCCTAATGGGAAAAATGGAATGAATAATTAAAAACTATTATTTATATACATGTATGTCATTTTATACACTGGTAGGAAAGCTCACACAAGTAACATGCTCCTCATTAGTGAAGTCAAAGTTATCCACTTTCTGCTTGAAGGAGTCCAAAATCTCTCCATGTCGAGCCATGTCTGTGGCCAGGATCAGAGTAATAGTTCTCTGTCAGAGAAAATAAAATACAGAAACTTTATTCAATTTACAAATACATATTTTCACACTGTTCAGTTTAAATGCCACAAGGCATACCTGACGAATCTGTTTAAAGGCTTCAGGATCAAAGTCAGCAAAGATGTTGCAGTCTGGCTGAGAGAATATTTGGAAGGCCACAGCACAGTGGTGGTTCTCCAGTGGAGAGATGTCATTGTACCTCACAGCCAGCTCTGTGCGTGCATTAATCTGATACCTGCAAAATAGGGAGGAGACTGAAAAGTAGGGTTCTGCACCATTTTAACCATTTAGAATTAAATTGAAAATGCCTTCTAAATACATTTTCAATTGCAAATTTGAATCGAATTCTAATTTAAGTAAAATGAAAATGGAACAAAAAATAAATAAAATAACTTCTTTAAGTGTAATTTTCAATAATCATTCAGTAAACAAAGTTTTATATTTCAGAACGAATAACCCATAAACATGTTATAATAAACACAACATATGGGGTATTTCCAGAAACATTAGATCATTTCAATAATCCATGTTTAAAATGGTACCATAAATCAGTATACTGAATACAAATAAATAAAAAATGTGTATATATTTTATTTTGATCATTAAATATACATATTTTTACTATAATAATAAAAAAAATCATTATATTTAATAAATTAACTTTCATTTTATGGACTACAATGGAAGAGCACATTATCACTAGATCCCAATCTGTCACTCACTCGACGTTGTGTCGATGAGTTGACACTTGGGGTCGCTCCTGTGGCATCGGACGCTCTGGACTCGGCTGGACTCCCACCCTGCGGCCATGCTTGCCCAGGCAGCCGCGAGTGTACGGTTGGAGTGGAACCATTCACCCCCCCCCAACCCTCGGGGCTCAACGATTGGTTCCTGGAGCCAGAGCTCCGCTCACGGCCACGCTCAGCCCCCGTTCCTTTCTTCCCAGATGTGCATGATGAGCTCACACGGTCGTGGCAGGCACCTTTCACTACCCGCATGCGATCTGTGAGCTCCTCCGCTCTCACTACCCTTGATGGCGGGACGGCAAGGGGCTACTTGGCGATTCCCCAGGTGGACCAAGCGGTCGCAGTGCACTTGTGCCCACAAAACACCTCCACCTGGCGGAACCGCCCGCGGCTCCCGTCCAGGGCCTGTAGGCTGATGTCGTCTCTGATGGCGAAGGCCTACAGCACTGCTGGATACACCCCCATCTCAGCTGTGTGCCAGGACATCTGTGCCGAGGGGAGCCTCGGTCAGAGAGTACCACAGTGGGCAATGGGAGGATTCTGGGGAAGTGAACAGGTACCACCCCCGCCCCACCGCTGTGAGAGGCGAGAACGCTGCTGCCTTGCGTGCGGAGATCACCTCCCTTCTACGGAAGGGCATGATAGAGCCTATCCCTCCAGCCGAGGTGAAGAAGGGGTTTTACATCCCCTACTACATCGTACCCAAAAAAGGCGGCGGGTTGCGGCCAATCCTCGACCTGCGAGTTCTGAACCGTTCAAGATGCTCATGCAGAAACGCATTATAGCGAGTGTCCGGCATCTGGATTGGTTCGCATCGGTAGACCTGAAGGACGTGTACTTCAATGTCTCGATCCTTCCTCGACACAGACCCTTTCTCCGGTTTGCCTTCGAGGGTCAGGCATATCAGTACAAAGTCCTCCCCCTTTGTCCCCTCGCGCCTTCACGAAAGTTGCAGAGGCAGCCCTTGCCCCACTAAGGGAAGTGGGCGTCCGCATCCTCAACTATCTCGACGACTGGCTAATCTTAGCTCACCCGCGGGACCTGGTGCTCAGGTACCTCAGCCACTTGGGGCTTCGGGTCAGCTGGGAAAAGAGCAAGCTCGCAGAGCATCTCTTTTCTCGGTATGGAGTGCCTCACCAACGAGCACGCTCAGTCAGTGCTGAGCTGTCTGCATGCATTCAGACAGAACACGTTGGTCCCACTGAAATCCTTTCAGAGGCTCCCGAGGCATATGGCATCCTCAGCAATGGTCACGCCGCTTGGGTTGATGCATATGAGACCACTTCAGCACTGGCTGCAGACCCAAGTCGAGAGACAAGCATGTCGCCACGGCACACACCGCTTCCTTGTCACGCAGGCATGTTGCCGCTTTTTCAGCCCCTGTTCAGACCTAGCGTTCCTACGAGCAGGAGTTCCCCTAGGCCAGGTCCCCAGGCACGTTGTGGTCACAACAGATGCCTCCCAACGGGGCTGGTGCGCCGTATGCAACGGGCACACAGTCGCCGGCCCTTGGACTGGTCCGCGACTGCGTTGGCACATCAACTGCCTCGAGATGCTGGCAGTACTACTTGCCCTGAGGAGGCTATTGCCGTTGATCTGGGGCAAGCACGTGTTTCTCCGGACGGACAACACAGCTACGGTAGCGTATGTCAACCGCCAAGGCGGCCTACGCTCTCGCCGTATATCACAACTCACCCGCCGTCTCCTCCTTTGGAGTCAGCATCGGCTGAAGTCGTTGCGAGCCACTCATATCCCGGGCCACCTCAACAGCACAGCAGACACGCTGTCGCGGCAGGTTACGGCCAGGGGAGAGTGGAGGCTCCACCCTCAGGCGGTCCAGCTGATCTGGAGTCAATTTGAACAAGCACAGGTAGACCTGTTCACTTCCCCAGAATCCTCCCATTGCCCACTGTGGTACTCTCTGACCGAGGCTCCCCTCGGCACAGATGTCCTGGCACACAGCTGGCCCCTGGGGCAACGCAAGTATGTGCTTCCCCCAGTGAGCCTACTTGCACAGACATTGTGCAAAGTCAGGGAGAACGTGGAGCAGGTCCTCTTAGTGGCTCCTTACTGGCCCTCCCGGATTTGGTTCTTGGACCTCATGCTCCTCGCGACAGCCCCCCCTGGCGAATTCCCCTGAGGAAGGACCTTCTTTCTCAGGGGAATTCATCAGAGCGGGTCGGCCACTAATCGATTGGTGGTTCGAATCCTGGCCCACACGACTCCACATGCCGAATTGTCCTTGGGCAAGACAACGAACCCCAAATTGCTCCCAATGGCAGGCTAGCACCTTGCATGGTAGCTCTGCCACCATTGGTGTATGAATGTGTGTATGAATGGGTGAATGTGTCACAGTGTAAAGCGCTTTGAATAACATTAAGGTTAAAAAGGCGCTATATAAGTGCAGACCATTTACCATTTAAGTGGCTTACCACCCGCAGTGGTAGACACGATCACTCAGGCGAGGGCCCCCTCAACGAGGTGCCTTTATGGCCTGAAGTGGCGTCTGTTTTCTCAGTGGTGTTCTTCCCGAGGTGAAGACCCCCAGAGGTGCGCAGGATCAGTGCTTTCCTTTCTGCAGGAAAAGTTGGAGGGGCGGCTGTCCCCCTCCACCTTGAAAGTGTATGTTGCTGCCATATCTGCACATCACGATGCAGTGGACGGTAAGTATTTTTGGGAAGCACGATTTGATAATCAGGATCCTGAGAGGCACGAGGAGGTTAAATTCCCCCAGGCCACGCCTCGTACCCTCGTGGGACTTCTCCGTGGTCCTTCAGGGCGCTCCCTTCTAGCCCCTTGAGTCAGCAGAGCTAAAGGCGCTCTCTCAAGAGGGTAGGGGACCTGCAGGGGTTCTCTGTCAACAAACTGTGCCTAGAGTTTGGTTCGGCTTACTCTCACGTCATCCTGAGACCCCGACCGGACTACGTGCCCACAGTTCCCACGACCCCCTTCAGGGATCAGGTGGTGAATCAAAGCGCTGCCCCAGGAGGAGGCAGACCCAGCCTTGGCGTTGCAGTGTCCGGTGTGTGCTCTTCGCATCTACGTGGATCACACGCAGAGATTTAGAAGCACCGAGCATCTCTTTGTCTGCTTCGGTGGACAGCGGAAGGGAAGCACTGTCTCCAAACAGAGGATCGCCCACTGGGTCGTCGATGCCATCACCATGGCATACCACACCCAGCACAAGCCACCCCCGGCTAGCCTACGAGCCAATTCTACCTTGGCCATTGTCCCACGGCGCCTCTCTAGCAGACATATGTAGAGCCGCAGGCTGGGCAACGCCTAATACCTTTGCAAGGTTCTATAACCTCAGAGTTGAGCCAGTTTTGTCCTGTGTGTTATCAGGTGACACAAACAGGTAAGTTCGGGTCAGCTGGCTGGGTGTATCACATGTGCATAGCGCCTTTCCCCTCCCTTGAGGCGAAGATGTGCGCTCTTTCCTCAGTCGCGTTCACAAGAAGTGTGAACCCTGGACATTTTTCCTCCCTAGCCTAGCGGCCATTGAGTCTTCGGAGAGGCTCGCTGCTGCCCCAGTATGGGCGTCACCAGGCTCCCGTACTGAGGTAAGTGCTCCACATGTGCTGGTTGTCCCCCTAGGCAACCCCGTGTGATGTATATTCCGCAAAATGGTTTCCCTGCCAGTAAACCGCGTCTTCCTTGGGCAGAGGGCCCTCTGTCCTTGGTCGTCGTGTTTGTAGTAACTTCTCCCCCCTTGGGTAGGATCTACCACGACGCCGCTCCGCACGACGTGCTTCCGTTTCTAACCAGTAAGACCGTGTGTTGTATTCCACCTAAACCCCCCCCCCCCCCCCCCTCTCGGGGCCGGGTGTGGTCTCCGCAGTGTCCTCCTCTTTGGAGGGACACCCCCCAGCTTGGACCATAACATTTGGCCCCCAGTTGAACAGTTTTGTTACTTTCTTGCGGAGAACAATAGAGAGAAGGCCACGACAGAGGTCTGTCCATCTCGCACCACCAGTCTGCTAACTCGGTTCAGCTCTTGTGGCATTTTCCAGTGGGACCCCTAGTGTCAACTCATCAACACAACGTCGAGTGAGTGACAGATAGGGAATGATTTCTGATGTAACATCCGTTCCCTGATGGAGGGAACGAGACGTTGTGTCCCTCCTGCAACAACACTGAACCAACCGCTGAAATGGCCGGGTCTTTGGCTCGCTCCTCAGTGCGATACCTGATGTGCTTATGCAACGTCACTCCTTTTATACCTGTATGTCAGGGGGAGTGGCATGCAAATTCCACACGCCAATCCCTATTGGCCTTTTCTCAAGATCAGAGATGTCTGGGCTCCGCAGGAGCGACCCCTAGTGTCAACTCATCGACACAATGTCTCGTTCCCTCCATCAGGGAATGGAGGTTACATCAGTAACCGAGACGTTTACCCCAAAATCTTTCAAATGGAGCCAAACAACATGAAGCAATTTGACTTACAAGATGGAAAACTTAATCAGAAAGTTTCTCTGTGTGACTATGTTTAATGTCTTTAAATAGCAATTCGGTAAATTAAATTTTCTATGATTCCAAATCAAATTTCAATGTAACATCATGTGGGCTGTGTCCAATTCAAATTCCAACTCATGAATTGAGAGGGAGACAAGTTTCCAGCCTGGTCACATGAACATTACATGACCGTGGCAACATTTTTGCAAAATGTAATTACGTGCCTTATGACATGTTTGGGTGCGGTTTCACAGTAAATTGTCCAGCACAGGGCGCCAAAAGCCAGTAAAATGGTGTTGTAATCAGACAAGGTTCAAAAGTTGAATATTACATGGAGATTTTAATGAGTAAAACGTACCTCCCTAACTTAAAATTATAACCTAAACCAAAAACAGATATCCTTACCCTAAACCAACGCCTAAACCTAACCGAAAGTGTTAAAAAACAAAAAGTGCTATGAAAAACACGTTTTCTGAAGTAACAACGCCATTTCGCGTTGCTTCTATGACACTTTAGTTTCATGTGTCAGCTTATGAGCATAGCCGCACTTGTATTTTAGCCTCCCGAGTCTAACCGTGCATTCAGACCAGAGGCGGCGAGAGTGTAAATAATTCGCTCTGGCTGCCCTGCAACAACGCTATGGAAGATTTGTGGATGCTCTTGGAAAGTAGCGTTTTTTTAAATGATTCGTTAGAATTAAAGAGATTCAGAAATTGTACTCATGATTTGAGTGAAAGTGAATAAAACACACAGTTGTTGAATGTGGCACATAAAAGTAAGATTGCAAAAATGTACAGTAGTTATAGTAAAACTGAAAAATTCTGCCTTAGCAGGCTGTAGGGTGCTTTTCAAACTGTTCTGTGACTAGATTCCTTAAAGGTGCACTCAGTAAATTTTACTCATTCAAAAAAATACTCCTAAAAAAATGAATTGCAATTTTGACACATATGTATATAATCATGATGACACATGATATGAAGACTCCAGTCATATCAGTAACATTATAAAAGCTGTTTTATTCCACATGGAGAGGCTCCGCTCATGCAGACTGCCATGTTCGAATCACATGACCAGCTGAATACTACGTAGTGAATGGTGAATTTCTGCAAGAGCATCTTTACCTAAAACGATTGCATTTGCAGTTTGAATGATGCTGCATCCATGCCTCTAGGTTTCAGTGAAAGTTCAAGACAACATGAACAAAAACTTACTGAGGGCACCTTTAACAGTTCCATTCATTCAAAAACACTGATGGTTATTAAGCCCTTAACTGATTAGGCAGCAAAGTTGGCTGCTTAAAGATTTACGATGCAGACTCTATGAGACTAGGTTGCAATTTTTACATTCTGAAATTTTGCCCAACCTGGTTTAAAAGAGATTGGTGGTAAATGTGCGTATGGCAATGTAAATGATGTGTTAATAAACTATAGAGGCTCTTACATATTGTTGTACCCAGGATGATCCAGATCGTGACACACAGCTGCAGTCATCAAAATAAGAATATCTACTTGTGTGAACTTCTCCTGAAAAACACGTAATCACAGCAAAATAAGGCCTTTCTATAAATATGTGTGTTTGAGTGTGTTAACAATGGCATTGAGGCAGGGTTAGCACATGTATTCCAGCTCTCCTACACTGGTAAATTGGAGTAATTGATTTGGCCTCTAATAACTGGGATAATTAATTCAATGAACTCAAATACAGGTCCATGGCAACCGCAGCACATAGAGGAGGGTGAGAGGCTGCAAGCGAAATTGCTTTTACACCCCCATGCATCACTCATTTATCATTCAATTTCCCTTTGTTATACCTCAATCTCTTTCTTTTATTCACCTCCCACTCCTCTTTAATCTACCTCTGCGACTCAAACTTTCCATGGGAAAAGAAACAGGTGGATATAAAGCAAAAACTGTGTGACATTTCTGTTACCATTCACACATTTGCTGCTTCATGAATTGTTTGTTTCATAATTGCTTTACTGTTTGAATTTAGCTGGAAAGCCTTGCATAAGCAGTTTAATGACAGATTCCATTGTGATAACTTATAGTATACTGTATATTGTGTACAACCCTATATAGTCAGAGCCACTATTGGGGCAAGTTGTCACAAAAGGTCAATGTGTGTTCAATGAGCTGTATCTTTTTTTCCTGGGCAGTAGTGTTGGAAATGTTCCAGCGGTGGAACAACTATTTTGAAGCCAAGATTTTAAGATATGCAGAAATTTTCTTTGAAAACCTACCATGCAAAATATACACTGGAGTAAGAAGTATCACAACAACCTATATGTTTTCCCTATATCATGACAGAATATTATGTTAAAAAGTTTATTTACCTGTAGGTTACAGAGGTAGATCATGCTGTACATCATTTGTGTGACGCAGAAGCAGTGGCGGAAATTATGAAAAGGATTGTTCCTGTAATTGTCATGGATGCAGAGCTGTAAGGGGGACAGAAAGGCAAAGCAATATCTACATGTTTAGTAGCGCTTGCTATCTCCATTATTATTGCTTGTTTTTCAAAACACCTAAACCTATTTATTAAATTAACTCATTCAACACTGTTTTGCTATGGACATGAACGACCACTCATATCATGCAGCTTTTTGAAAAGAGGTATCCTATAATTTTCCAAGCAATAAGATATGTGATTTTCACAAGGTGAAAATACCATAAACTTACATTTAAGTAAGATACCAAGCCTTGTCTATCAGTATTGTTCTATTATTTTAAAGGAATATTCCAGGTTCATTACAAGTTAAGCTCAATCGACAGCATTTGTGGCATAATTAAAAATAATTTTTGACTTTCTATAAAAAAGTAAAAATTTGGGTTCTAGTGAGTCATTTACAAAGAAGTGAATGGGGCCAATATTCACTGTTTCAAAAGTATAACCACAAAACATAAAGGATATGCATGTAAACATGATTTTAGTGTGATAAAATCACTTACTAACTTTTCTGTGCGAAGTTAAAGCCAATTTTACAACTTCGTTACCATGACGATGTAATGTCAACAAATCCTAAAACACTAAAAGGACTGTAAAAAATATTTAAACAACTTTACAGCTCAAATAATACATGAGTTTTAACAGAAGAATTAATGTAGGTGCTTTTATAAAATTATAAGCTTCACATTTCTGCCTTTAAACCCTTAAAAAAAAAATTCCCCTTTCACTTCCATTGTAAATTCCTCACTGCAACCTGGTAATCAACATTATGCCACAAATGCTGTCGACTGAGCTTAACTTGTACTGAACCCGGAATATTTCTTTAAATAGCTCTAGTTTTCTTACCAGCCACCTTTTCAGTGTGATGGGGTTTATATTAAAGTCCTTTACCAGCCCCAGGTCATGGTACATGTGCTCCAGACAACTCAGCATCTTAAAGTACAAAACAATGATAATAACATATTTTGATAAGAACAACAGTTCCTGCATGCTCATCAAGTGTCTCTCATACGTCTCCTTGAAATAGATGACTTATGACAATCTTGTATAAATATAAATGCATATTTGCAAAGAACATTTGGCATATTTGGTATCTTAAGCAGCATTTTAGATACATCACACTCTCAGAAAAAAGGTATCATTGAAGGTACAATGGTCGTCACTGGAGTGGAACACTTAACGGGACCTTTTTTGTCCCTCTAGTTAAAAAGGTATAAGATGTTTTTGTCTCCTTAAAGGTACTATCCCAGGCAACATGATCACATGGGAAGTCGGCATGTTGTTTCAGAGACTTCCAGTACCCTAGGATCTGCCACATTATTGCGTCACGGCGTGGGACACCCGGGTTCAGATCTTTTTTTGAAACCATGAAGTAATCACGTTCAATATGACAAGTGCGAATCAGAGGTTGTATTTTTCCCTCTAACATTACATTATTACTCCACTGTTGGTTAAGTTTAGGTTTGGGGTGTTCAGTTTATAAAATATGCCTTCCTCTTTGCTGTATTAAGGCCTGTTCACACCAAGTCAGTTTTTTCGGTGCGATTGTTAGTTCCGACAAGCTTTTTAACAGGAACAATGGATTCCCATGGTGCTATTCACATCAGGTTCAAAAAATAATTCGCTGATAATACAACATTTTTTGATGGAGAGTGGTCCGATTTTTTCCTTTGTACTGTGATGAGAACTGACTGACCAATGAGATGAGAGCTTTTTATAATTTTTCTGGAGTTGTTGCAGCTACTCAATCCAGCGTGTTGGTGGCGCTAATCAAATGGCAAACACCGGCATTGGACACATGCAGGTGATACACCCAAAGAATTATATGCTTAAAAAATAAATAGTTGCAGTTCATGAACCCTTTGCACTGCAAACATAAACCCGGTCTGTTTTTGAAAGCTTGCTTATGTTTTGTTTTTGTTTTTTTTGTATTAATGTACATTTTTAAATATGTAAATCACTGTGTCTGTTATATCCTCATTGCATTAGAAATAGCAGCGCGGTTCTGCAATTCGTTTGCACTAAGCTTGTGGTAGAATATCCCTTAAAAATGCTTGTTACATGCAATGTAACTGTAGAACCACACTGCTATTTTTATTGAAAGGAAAATATAACAAAGAACTGCAATAATTTAAATAAAGAAAAGACTGTGAGCCAGTGTTTTCTTTCATATTATTTTTTATATTATATATCCTATTTTATACTATAGCCTACTGTTACTCTTAATATACACTCACCTAAAGGATTATTAGGAACACCTGTTCAATTTCTCATTAATGCAATTATCTAATCAACCAATCACATGGCAGTTGCTTCAATGCATTTAGGGGTGTGGTCCTGGTCAAGACAGTCTCCTGAACTCCAAACCGAATGTCAGAATGGGAAAGAAAGGTGATTTAAGCAATTTTGAGCGTGGCATGGTTGTTGGTGCCAGACGGGCCGGTCTGAGTATTTCACAATCTGCTCAGTTACTGGGATTTTCATGCACAACCATTTCTAGGGTTTACAAAGAATGGTGTGAAAAGGGAAAAACATCCAGTATGCGGCAGTCCTGTGGGTGAAAATGCCTTGTTGATGCTAGAGGTCAGAGGAGAATGGGCTGACTGATTCAAGCTGATAGAAGAGCAACTTTGACTGAAATAACCACTCGTTACAACCGAGGTATGCAGCAAAGCATTTGTGAAGCCACAACACGCACAACCTTGAGGCGGATGGGCTACAACAGCAGAAGACCCCACCGTGTACCACTCATCTCCACTACAAATAGGAAAAAGAGGCTACAATTAGCAAGAGCTCACCAAAATTGGACAGTTGAAGACTGGAAAAATGTTGCCTGTCTGATGAGTCTCAATTTCTGTTGAGACATTCAGATGGTAGAGTCAGAATTTGGCGTAAACAGAATGAGAACATGGATCCATCATGCCTTGTTACCACTGTGCAGGCTGGTGGTGGTGGTGTAATGGTGTGGGGGATTTTTTCTTGGCACACTTTAGGCCCCTTAGTGCCAATTGGGCATCGTTTAAATGCCACGGCCTACCTGAGCATTGTTTCTGACCATGTCCATCCCTTTATGGCCACCATGTACCCATCCTCTGATGGCTACTTCCAGCAGGATAATGCACCATGTCACAAAGCTTGAATCATTTCAAATTGGTTTCTTGAACATGACAATGAGTTCAGTGTACTAAAATGGCCCCCACAGTCACCAGATCTCAACCCAATAGAGCATCTTTGGGATGTGGTGGAACAGGAGCTTCATGCCCTGGATGTGCATCCCACAAATCTCCATCAACTGCAAGATGCTATCCTATCAATATGGGCCAACATTTCTAAAGAATGCTTTCAGCATCTTGTTGAATCAATGCCACGTAGAATTAAGGCAGTTCTGAAGGCGAAAGGGGGTCAAACACAGTATTAATATGGTGTTCCTAATAATCCTTTAGGTGAGTGTACATTATTCCATGTGTATTTATTTCACTGTACCTTGTGATATATTATCCAGTCATTAAGCCAGACATTACAAAAAGAGAAAATGATTCAGGAGCCCGTTCTCGTAGCAAAATACATGTGCTTTAAATATCCAACATCGCTCTACTCATCTCACTCGCCTAAAAAACAGTTATATACTCCTCAAAATGCATCAACATCATGGAAAGAACATAATGAAGCTGTTATGCCAAAATAGGTAAATAAATGCTTTAACAGCATTCAGTATATTAATCTCTAACAGCTGAAGGTACGGGCAGGTGACTGGTATAAATATTTGAAGAACAGCAACAGGGGTGAAATTTCAGGGGTTTTTCATTTCATTTTTTTTACAGACTCGGTGTGAATACTTAGACCTTCTGTCAGAGGGTCATCTCGCTTTTGGCGCCCCTCCATGGATATTAAACCTGGACAACGTAGCTCACACGTATAACAACACTTACCGCTTTGGCCACTGGTGAGCTGTGTTTCGCATTCGTGAAGGGGGGGTATCGGAGACCCCTTTTGCAGCCGGCCCACTGGAAAAAGTTCCGGTTTCCCTATGGCCACTTAACACAGTGACGGCTTTTTACCTTTAATGGTTATTTTTTCTGAGAGTGCCAAGCACAACTTGTACAACTATTCTACAGCAGTGGTTCTCAACTGGTTGGTCATGACCTAAAATGGGCTGTAGGTCTGTTCTGATTGGATAATATAAATAAATAAATAGGCTAATCAACTATAAAAGTGATGAGAAAATGCTTCCTGTAGTTTTTGGTGACATCCATATGTTGCAAATTCAAGTTAGCCAAATTAGGTAGATGCCAACATGTACAGTGACATGCCTCGGAAACCATGAACAAAATGAAAATGTGAATTAAAGAAAATCAAATGAATCAAACAACAGGTACATCAAATGTGGATTCATTGGCTATTAGGATAAACATGGTTTGTGATAACTACAATATTCAGTCACCAATTGATGTTCAGTAGCAAAACCATTTGAGAACCACTGGTCTACATAACATCTTGAATCCGGCCAATCCTCACCTCATTAGGTTCCCATTGCCACACATCGAAGATTGGCTGCTTCAAAGCTTCTACTGTCGCCTGGGAGAGGTGGTACTACATAAGCCCCATGCACAAACACAAACACACAAGCAGCAGATGCAGAAAAGAGAAAGATAGAACAGTGTAATGTTAGACTCTTACCTCACTGGATTCCCACAGCCAGACGTCGAAGGCGGGTTTTCAGAGGGCATCTATGGTTTGATGTGAGAGCATGTACTGCAGGCAACAGAGCTCCCAGTTAAGCCCCGGTAACCAACGCCTGGCTGTGGCTATTGCATACATTTCATCCACACAACTATGAGAAATATGCATTAAAGCATATGTAAAGTGGTCATGCTTCCACAGTACATGTGAAAGGTCTGGATAGAGAGTAGAGTACAACGGGGCTAAAGGCACACCTTAAGGTAATTTTTTATTTTTTTTTCTGGTCACAAAGATATTTTTTGGTATATTGAAAGAGTAAAATGATTTGTGTGAAAAGAAATAATAATGGAAGGTTATTTTGATTCAAATGTATTATATAAATGAAGGTGGCGAGGGAGTTTTAGTGATATAGTGTAAATATAGGGGCAATAGTTATAGGGCTAAATTAGTCAACTTATGCAAATACTTTTGAGACGGCAAAATGCTCTTTTGGAGTAACAAATTAAGATAATGCTTTATGCTCAAAATAACCACTTCAGAAAAGGGTGCAAAATTTATTTGCTCATTTCAATTACATTTTGCATTTCATAAAATCTCAAGTATTCTACAAACAAATGAATCTTCACTGTGATGAGGTCAGTCAATGTGAGCCCACTTTGAACACTTTCATAACAAAGCTATCCACTTAAGAAAAACAATGGGCCCTATTTTAAGAGCCCTAGTGCTAAGCGTAGCTCTATCCCACTGGTCAGAAATGCAAAGTCAGTAGGCATGGCCATGAAGTTTTGGTATTTTCGTGTAATCATGTGCTAAGTCTAGGCGTAAGTGGCTTTGGTGAAATGGGCTGGATCAAGTGCTTTTCCAGTCATTTCACCATCTGTTTTATTAGTTCATTCCCTCAAGCACCAGTGCTATAAACAAAGACAGCACATTCAAAAGAAGTTGGTAGTATAAATAGACTGTGTGCGATGAATTAGAAGAATTGAAAATTACGTTCTATTGTGCATTAATTACATCCTTGATGAATATCATTCATATTTCTATGACAGTGACACACTCCTTTTATACACATGGAAAATGTGAATCTCGCTCTGTTAAATTATAGAGAATGTAAGTATCATTAATCATTTTCATCTACTAACACACAAATCATGGCTTATTTTAATAGTGATTGTATCGGCATGCACTTAAAAAAACATCTAAATTCATATCACACTTCAAACAAAATGAAAATATACTCAAAATATGGATGTGGTCAAAAAATAAATACAAATAATAATCATACCAAATCCAAGCATTATACCCTCTCTAAATTCCACCGGCCCCTTTTGCAGTGACTTAAAAATCACTGTATGACAACAGGTGGAAAAATACCAATACAAATTAGATCACAAATACAAAATATAGTAAATATATAAATAATAATAATAATAATTGAAAAATAAACCATGACCTATAGAAAGTTAAATTTTGGTCTCATGAATAGGCTACAGCAGTGATCTCAGTTTAGCCCAGTTGTACCCTACTAATCTTACCTGTAATATAAAAGTTCACAAAAAAAGTACAATTCTAAAAATAATGAGCCGACTTAAGAAGACTTGGAATAAAGCACATAAGACATACATATTACATATCTTGTGGTTTTATTGTTCTTTTTTCATTTTTTTTTTTTGGAGCTTGATAGATATTAGCACTATGAACAGCTGCTGTTATATTGTAAAGAGCTGCGTGAAGATTCCTATTGTGTTCCATGAGCAAAAACAACAGCACATGGTTTGGAATAGCATGAGGTGAGTAAATAATGACAACATATTCCATTTTTGGTGACCGATCTGTATCCTTAAACCAACACAATGGTTTCCTATAGGATCTACACTAAAAATAATTACACAAAGAGTTATGTGCTGTCCTGTATTAAACTATTAGAGTACACACTGAGTATATAAAGCAAAAAATAGATATACACTTGGTGTACACATTTCCCTTTTTACCTTTGGGTATGAAGGCACATCTCTACGAGGAGTTAACTTCTTGTTGTCATCTAGGAAACTATGGCAAATGTAAAAAAAAGCACACCTTAGTAGTGAGCAGAGCTAGAGCTCAGTTGCTTAAGAACAGAACATGATGTGTTTTCCATTTTTAAGTACCATTCTCAAGATAATCCCTCAAAGAGAATAGACTACTATCTTAGATTCAATCAGATCTTTTCCCAATAAGAGATCATTTGAGGTAATTGTGAGCTCATCAAGACTCAAACGAGAATAGACAAGACCTTATCTGTTAGTATTATTGAACAAGAACTGACTAACAGAACACCTGGGCGGCCTCTTAATTCTCCTCTCATTAAAAGCAAACAGTGCAGTTGGTGAAATGATTAGTCACATATAGATGTAGGCTCAAGATCAGATGTACCCATGGGCAGGGTTGGGCTGAACCCACCAAAACTTGAGTCTTGCCCACCCAATCAAACATTTTGGAAACATGGTTTTACATTATTATTATTTATTTTTCTAATTTGTGCATTGTTTGTTACAACCCTTAATGGTGGGCTGTAGACTGCCCAACCAATCACAAAACAGCACAGGAAACTGTAGTGTTTTTCTATTTTTGTCATTAGCCGAAAGCTACGACACACTCAAGAAGCAGCTGCTGCAAACCAGAGAGTTCAAGACACCGTGTGAGCGAGAATGGCAATAAGAGATATTTTTGTGCAATGCATATGTTTTTAATGCCCATAAAGAAGCCTGGTGCTGTCTCAGTGTGCTGTGACCATGTGGCTGCTGTTAATGTATCACAAGCTCCCTCTTATCAAATATCTCCCTGACTCCCTCTCTCTCTCTGCACACCAGCTCCCCAAAATCACGCTGCGGGTGTTCGTGAAATATTGGACCTGAATTATAAAGTAGAGGTCTGCGCGGGATGTATTTTTCAGACCTGCTCAAGATAGATTTTTTATTTATTTTTCTAATCCACCCGCAAAAAAAAAAAAAAAAAAAAAAAACTGGGAAAAGTGAGAGAAAAAAAACCAGGTTTTGTTATCACTCTAACATTGCCAAATATCTGATTGAACTTTAGTTGGTTTCAAAGTTTCGTTCGTATATATCTTTAATAAAGCTTTAACACACTTTTACAGTGCTGTAATAGTTTTTTGTTTATAGTTTGTCATTGCGCTTTAAACTACTCTGTTTGCCATGAAAATAACTTTTGGTGCTTACATGGCATTCCTTTCCATCCATCCATCCAAATTCCTGTATTCCCTAAATGGCTTTACACATACAGTTTCACTGGTAAAAATATCAATACCCTTTACTACCCTACAAAGGTCATACTCATTAACTAACACTGAAACTGAGAAAACTGTCTTGAATTATTTTGATGTGGATTTTGTTGTCACTGCACTGTCACAATGTTACTCTGACTTTCAGCAAACGAGACAAAATCCTATGTAACCGGACAGATCATAAGAGACCTGTTTCATTCATAACCCTATTTTACCTTTTGCCTGTCAAACAGAAAGAATTGTCATCATTTAATATTATATTATTACTTCTTTAAGCAGTTCCCATCTGTGTCAAATTTTAGGTTCTTTATCTTGATCTCCCCATTAATATTTTTCCTTTCATTCCATCCTTCGTTTCCTCCTTGATATTATTTCTCTCACCTCAATCCCTGCATTCGTGGGGACTCTGATTTGTCTTTGTAATTTGCTTTAAGGCTGTAATTCTAATTCTAAATTTGCCAGGGCCCACTTCAATCTTATGATTATATACAATGTTTATCAGTTTATTATTTCAATATATTTTTTAATATGGGGGAAAAAGTCTAAAATATAGTTATATTGGGCCTTATGATCTTGACAATTAGACATTAAAAAAATATATTAAATTAATAGTACACTACTTTCTTTTATCATAGCTAAATGTCGATAGACAACTATAAGTAAGCCGTTCATAGGTTGATTTCCCTGAAAACTGTAAACGGGGTGGCTCTGAGTCTCAATTAAACATTAGCTCAGCCAATGGCATGAACTTGGGGTGGGACTATCTATTTATCTGACCTATGGTACACAAGAGGAGTGTTTGGGAAACCTGTTAAAAAACATTCATTATTTTTGCAATTAAGTTTATTGATGCTAGTGCCGCAGAAAAAACACTTAAAAGCTGCATTGATATTTCCATTTAATCTGAATCTTATAAAAGACAATAAGGTGACTGACCTGTTGTTCCTTGAGGCCATTTCGTCTCGCAGCTTCTTAATATCACTACGACATTTCTCTATCTCCACCACCTTCATACCCTCCACTAAAGAGACATGATGGAAAAGAAATGCATGAATAAAGTCTATGACACATAAATGAAACAAATAAAATGGTTTTACAAAATTAAAGTGAGCCAAATGCAAAGATAATATAAAATTGAGATGTTGGTCATGTTCATGGGTTGCGTACCCACAGGGATTCCTGTACACTATTCCCTACAAACACGAAATGACAGCTGAGTTATTGCAGTAAAGGGGTATTTGACACCTGCTGCTGTCTGGCATGTTTCCATCTATTGTCCAAAATCATGCTCTTGGTCTGGAGTACAAGCAGTTCATCAGTGTCATTTAAGTAGATTACAATGCCCAGATTGTACAGGTATTTTTATTAACCACCATTTTATTACCGCTGATGTCAACTCTTTGAAGTGTCAGAAATTAACTTTTTAAGGTTTTAAGGGGCAATCTTATCCTTACAAGGGCTTTTTTTTTTTTTTTTTTTGCCAAACCATATAAAAACACAACATGGTATTCATTTATGTGAAAATCTTTAAATTAATTTGTCTATTGCTAATCTGAACAATAAATAACTGTTTGGACACTGTTAAGATTATAGTAACAGATTTATTCTGTAAAATCTAAAACTCAACACAGTTTAACAAAGTGGATTTGTTTCAGGATCCAGATTTCACATTGGACATCAAGTGGCAATCCAACAAAACTGATCTATTTGATCACTATAATCAAATTGATTGATATTACCATAAACCGCATAGACTCAAAAATATGCAAAATTATTAACATGAAAACTTCATGAAACTGACATTTTGCATGTTTTGCCTATTGGATTTTGAACATATTTGAACCTATTGCCCCTATCTGGGGCTTTACTTTTGGTCAATTTGAGAGGTATGTATATATATATATAATTTCTCCCTAATTTGGCATGCCCAATTCCTGATGCGTTCTAAGTCCTCGTGGTGGTGTAGTGACTTAATCTGGGTGGTGGAGGACGAATCTCAGTTGCCTCCACGTCTGGGACCGTCAATCCACGTATTTTATCACGTGGCTTGTTTAGCGCATTACCGCGGAGACATAGCATGTGTGGAGGCCCATGCTATTTTCCGTGGCATCCACACACAACTCACCATGCGCCCCACCGAGAGTGAGAACCACATTATGGCGACCACGAGG
The DNA here is from genome assembly GCA_032164185.1 of Moxostoma hubbsi. Lineage (NCBI taxonomy): Eukaryota > Metazoa > Chordata > Actinopteri > Cypriniformes > Catostomidae > Moxostoma > Moxostoma hubbsi. Next base: position 32,781,148 of record JAVLUX010000011.1, read on the forward strand.
AGGTTACCCATGTGACTCTCACTAGCAACCGGGCCATATCGGTTGCTTAGGAGACCTGGCTGGTGCCACTCAACATGCCCTGGATTCGAACTTGCAACTCCAGAGGTGGTAGTCAGCATCAATACTTGCTGAGCTACCTGGGCCCCCACTTTGAGAGGTATATTTACCACAAGCCCTGGTACATTTCTGACTATAATGTGTAATTTAGTAAGAGTTGTCACTGCTCTGTTGCTTCTCTGATGACAAACAGCACCATGCACATGGTACTTTAGTTGGTTACAGAACTACAGATCTTCTTAAATATACAGTGGTGAAAGGCTAATAAGTAACATTCTTTTTCAAATAAAAATGAAAATACTAGAAGAGCCCGTAAAAGTGAATGGCATGTGAATGACTGAAAATAGAGATTTAAATCCACAACAAAAAATGCAAAGTAATCACTTTTATTGCCCTCGTAGAATTTTATCAGAGTGACTATTAAAATGAAAAAAGTGAACAAGTGGGGTGTTTGTAGGCTAATGGTTAAGCAACTGGTCTGTAACAGACAAGTAGAAGTTTGATTTCAAGCTGAGGTAATCTATGAACTGAAGAGATCTCACAATGTCCACACAGCACTTTGATAATTGTTACAATTTATCAAGGCACTAAATACCAGGTCACTTACTTTAGGTAAAAAGAGTCTGCAGAATGATGTAACGAGTGTACGTAAGTGTGGCACGGTGGAGGGCGGGGCCGAGAGAGATTGCGGACGACGTGCGGGAGAGAGAGATCGTTCACGGACATGTCCGTTGTCTTATGTGTTTGTCTTTTGAGTTCTCCATTAAACCTATTATTTTATATGTCAAGCCGGTTTCTCGCCTCTTCCTTGCCCGTGAACTTGATCTGTTTTACATTGGTGCCGAAACCCGGGAAGGAAGAGGGATAGAGGGTGGAGAAGTGGCTGAGGAACTGCCGCTCTACATTGGCCTTTTCCCTCTTTTTTAAATTATGGTGTTTGTGGGAGGGGAGGTACTGCCCAGTGCAGGAAGTTTTAATTATTGTTGTTTCCCTCCTCTTGCCCCCTCCCTCGTCCAGGTTGATGGGGATGACCCACTGGCAGACCGCATGGGAGGCGCCCCCCCCCCCCCCCCCCCTAGGGGATGTACGTCAGGCCGGGGGTCCCCAGCCTGAAAGAACGTGGGAGGAATGTGGCACGGTGGAGGGCGGGACCGGGTCGTGATTCAACACGCCCGGTCCCGTATTAGGCTAATTAAGCCTCCGAGAGGGTTAAAGGCCGATTGCGGATGACGTGCGAGAGAGAGAGATCGTTCACGGACATGTCCGTTGTCTTATGTGTTTGTCTTTTCAGTTCTCCATTAAACCTTTAAGTTATATGTCAAGCCGGTTTCTCGCCTCTTCCTTGACCATGAACTTGATCTGTTCTACAGTAAGTTTAAGTGTAATGACAACTTTAGCAGCAGGTAGCTAAATCTACAAAAAGTAGTGGCAAGAGAAAGCTCATGTCCAGGTCACATTTCACACAAAATCTATTTTAGGACCATTAAGATCCTTTGCATTGTGACTTTATCTCCATGACAATTGAGCACCCAATAACTATTACTGTAATGCAATAATAATAATGTGAACATCGTTTTTTGTACTGACTAATTTAAATAAATTAAATAATTCTTTAAATAAATAAATACAAACATTTTAATACAGTAAATAATGAGAATAATGAGAATTACATTAATGAGTTGCAATTCAATTGTCTATGTCAGGAATGGACAAAGTAAGAGTGTAATTATTGATATAAAAAGTAGAAGTGCATAGCTGATATGTGCATTTGGAATTCCAACTTGGACAACATTTAATATAGATACATTTAACTGTGTTTTGAACTAGAATGAATCTCAAATCAACGTAATGTTTTGGTAAGTGATAATAAAAATACAGATATGAATATTTTTTTATTTATTTTTTACCAATTGAAATGACATTTTTTTATATCATGTATTGGTATTGTCATGACTAATGAGGTCATTTTTTATATCAAGAATTAAAGTTTTTACTAGACCAAACCTAAATACTGATATCAAAATGAGCATTTTCACTAATAGTAATTCCATTCCTGATATAAAAAAGTGTGCATTTTAACTAGTGAATATTTCATTATATATCATTTTTATTTCATATCCTGGGCATGATTAAGTGAAATCTGATGATATAGTCTTATAAAAAGGCTAAATGTTTTCAAATTCTTTATGAAAAAATTATTTCTTTATTTAGATAATTAGACAGACAGATAGATAGATAGACAGACAGACAGACATAGAAGATAGAGAGACAGACAGACAGACAGACAGATAGATAGACAGACTGACGATGAGGATTGATAGATAGATAGATAGATAGACAGACAGCCTGATAGATAGATAGATAGATAGATAGATAGATAGATAGATAAATAGATTATAGATAGACAGACAGACAGACAGACAGATAGACAGACTGACGATGAGGATAGATAGATAGACAGACAGACAGACAGACAGACAGACAGACAGACAGACTGACGATGAGGATAGATAGATAGACAGACAGGCAGACAGCCTGATAGATAGATAGACAGACTGACGATGAGGATAGATAGATAGACAGACAGGCAGACAGCCTGATAGATAGATAGATAGATAGATAGATAGATAGATAGATTTACAGACAGACAGACAGACAGACAGATAGATAGATTTACAGACAGACAGACAGACAGACAGACAGATAGATAGATAGATAGATAGATAGATAGATAGATAGATAGATAGATAGATAGATAGATAGATAGATAGATAGATAATTTCATTCATTCATTCATTCAATTGTTGGTGAAATGCAACCTGGACATAATTTTGTGACATTCAACTAAATATTTTGTTATGCTGTTGTCATCGTCATATTCCTTCATATATCTGTTTTTTGAACCATGTTGAAAATCTCCATTAACAAGAGTGCATGTGTAAAAAAATCTGTCTCTTCAAAATAACACCTTGCTCAAGGTGCACAACAATAAACAGACTCAAATGTTGACAACTAAGAACAGTCACTTGTTGCAGGTCTAATGTATACACTGTGATCTACAGCATGTAAACTACATGAACATTTGCAGTTCCGATAAATCATAAAAGATATAGTGCACAATAAATACCTGTCACTGGCAATGTAAGTTATCAGCTGTGGTACTGAAGGCTTCTTACATAAACAAAACGAGCCAGTTACATAAATCAAACAAAAACATCTCTACTTCCTTGTATCTCAATGCCTACCTTCATAGAAATAACATTCTACATTGGGTGCACTTCACGTATGCACTGCTTTTGTTGAATGCCCTCGAAAATTAATGATTCACTTTCTGCAGATTTAAACAGCAACATTGAAACCCCTTGATTTGAGCATGCACTCTCTCCAGTAGCAATAAACGACAAAAGATATTGAATGAAAACAGTTTCAAACTCACACTCCACTCTCTTCTCCAGCATGGCCAAGCGATTTGTCACTTCAGTCTTCAGTTCATTGATTTTAAATGCCCTTGTGGACAGCGGGGAGGCAGACCAATGCAGATGGAGGGAAATACACAAAGAAATCATTCATCCTTGAAATGCAGCACATAGAAAAGGATTTAATCAAAAGAAGGTCATTTTGAATAAACTGAGCAATTGAGGACGAAATACAGAAGCAGAGACTGTGACAATACCTGGAGAACTGCTCCGCCACCTGGGTCAACACATTCTGGAACAGCTCTTCTTTATCTGAGAGATGAAAAACAATCAGCATCCTAAATCATGGTCTAACACTGATGTACAATTATTTCATAAATGCAGCATGAAGTATTTAGCGATTAGGCATCTTGCAATAAACAGTATGGTCATATTAATGGAGACAAGAGAGTAGAAAGAAGGTAAAGATAAAGAAAGTCCAAATTTCTTGACAATCTCACCTGCTTTTGTATCAGAGAAACTGTAACCACTTTGCCCGGTCTTGTGTGTTAACCGTTCACTTACAAATTTTATAGAGTGAAACTTGGTCCGATGTAGCTCCATTGGTTGTCTTGATCAAAGTTCAACCCAAGAGCCCAATAAAAGAGCCTGGGACACAAAGACTTCCTATTGGCTGGCTATCATTGCACACTCTCTCTTATTATTCCCAAATAACTTCATACAGCGTTTACAATCAACTTATTCTCCACTCACGGCAAAACACACAGGCTACGGCTACTGTATTTCAAGACTTTCCTTTATTGGGGTAAGGTTATAAACAGTTTAAAAATATACAGATCAGAACACGTAGATTTGTGCCCATTACCCCGATTTCATGTTGCATGTAAACATCTTTTCTGGTGTTCTTACTGGCTTAGCCAATGTGTGCAATGTTGTTGTAGTTTTTACGTCTAAAGTAAAGAATAATCCAATGATATCAAATCTCACATAAACTTGTTTTTATTGTGTTGACGTATTTTTTTAATAAGCTAATTTTTGGTAGTTATCATCGTATTGGAACACATGTAAACATTTAATTAATCACTGTATAATGTAAAATGTTTAACTAGTAGACAGTATACATTACATTGTGTTGTGTATTATTCAATGTGTAATATTTAGTAATTAGTATTTCACTGCACTGAAAACCATAATAAGTTGACTTTAATTAATTGACTGAGTAAACTTGTTTCCTCAATTGAATTGAGTAATAGCATATCGAAAATATGCGTAATTAAGTTCACTTAACTTGGTGTTCATATAGAATTAACTTAAGTATTTCCTATTTATATGTTGTTTCTACTTAATCATTTTAGTTGAATTAACTCAATTTTAGATTGTACAATAACACAACTCAAATATAGAAGATTATAAATGATTCTAGGTCAATTATCAAATAATTCTCCACAGAAATGCACATACACATGTACTTTGGCTGCACATGCACAAGGAGAACTGTGATAGTGTCAACAGGATCCAACTTTACCAAAGGAGACACAGATCACCCTAATGGTGACATCACACAAAATAACTATTTGCAACAAAACAACATAAACAACATAACAAAAGTGTTATGAAAACATCTATGAATTCTTAATGATAACTATTTAAATGATCCCATATGTTCCCTTTGATGAGGAAAACACAATTAAATTGTTCAATCGCAAGGGATTAAGTGTATTCCACATAGCCTTGATTTTGTACTCAATCGTTTTGATTTATTAATACTTAAAATCTTAAGTCTATAGATTTTTAAGATTAATGAGTTCAAGGAACATAGTTATTTGTGTAATAAGCCCAAAACTTTACATTTCAAGTAATGTTTAATTAGACATCTTCATTTTCCAGTAATGACAATGTTAGAGTTTTAAGCATAAAAAGCAGGAAAACTACACAACATAAAATATAAATCTGTTGACAAAGAGTCACAGAATGGAGATGAGTCAGAAAACCTGTCCAAAAAAAGGAACTTGTGTATTAGAGTTGGCTTTGTAATCAGTAAAAAGTTATTTCTCAGCTCATGATAAGCGAGACTGTAATGCACCTCTGCTGTAAGAGTGTTTCCACAATGATAGATGCAGATGCTCTTCAACACGCATGCAGCACTCTGTACGCTCCATTTATGACTGATCACTTCAGTGGTGAATATATAATGCAATGACAGTCTGAAAATGTTAATTGACTTAACTATCTAAATACTTTTTTGGAGCCACTGTATATAAATATTTAGGTTAACTGTCAAGAACCTGTCACTCAGTCAGTCTGGGTTTTGTCTAACAGGACCGTGGCATTATCATCCCATGGCTGTCTTCTGTTTCATTGTCTGTCTTTGTGTGAGCGCACAGTTTTGGGTATATTCCCTGTCGTGCGCTCTTCGGTCTGTCTTGTTTCATGTCGGGAGCATGCTTTTGGATCCTGTATGGTTTGTTTCGGTCTGTGTTGGGATCATCCGGTCACTCATGCTCCATGCCTGTCTGTTATTGACATGGGTGCATCGCGCTTATGTCATCTTGTCAGCATGCACTCACATCAATGATTTGTCTGTCTCTCGCGAACAAGGGTGCACCTCACTTCGCGCTCGCATTGCGTTGTGCGCCCTGGTCGTGAGCTGTCTTCATGTTGTGCTGATCGGTCACTTCGGTCTGAGGTGTCAGGTGTTTGTGTGGCCGAACTCTCGCACAGGTTTCCTGTCTTGTTTTTGCCGCCTGTTGCGTGCATTGCGTGGTGTTTGACTCAGGTTTAGTTTAGTGTGAGAATGTGTGGCATCACTTTGTTTGCCATGCTACGCATTCTCTTTGTTTGTCGGTTGGCATGGGCATATATTGCCTCAGTGGCTTGGCGATGTGCGCTCATGAAATTCGGGTGTTTTGTTGTCTTGTGAGAGAGCACGTGGTTTTGTTTTGTTTCTGTATTGCCACGTGTCTCTCTGTCTTACATCATACCTGTCCTCATTTTTTGCCCATTATTAGTTTATTAGTCACACCTGCCCTCTCTTGTTAACCTGTTGATTTCTCACCCTATTTTAGTCTCCACATGTTAGCTGTCCAGAGCCAGTTCGTCTTGTTTCCAGTCTTGTTTGTTCTCCTTTGTCGGTCCTCCCGGTCTGTCTTGTTGCTCTTTCCCTGGTTACTGATTTCCAGTCCAGTCGGTCCTGTTCCCTGTTTCCCCTGCCCAGCCTGGATTACTTATTTTGTGCTTTTCCCCTTTGGGGTAGTTTATGTAGTTTTTTTCTCCCTTGTGGGAGTTTGAATTTTTTCCATTTATTTTTTGTATTCAATAAATTCCTTTTTGAACTCTGCTATTGGGTCCTGCCTCTGCATTTTGTGACCTTAACATGCTTGTGATTATTAAAAAGTATGGAACAATGGGCACTTACTTGCAAGTTGTCCATCAGTTTGAGGCACCACTTTGTACGGCGACCTTCAAAAACACCAGGACACACAAACGCAGTTACAAAGCAGCACCCACTCATGTCCAGTCACTCCACAAGAGTGCTGTAGTTATCTGTAGAATTACAACCTAAGACGTCTAATCTTCTAGGAAGACAATTGTGATAGATGTATCTATGGCATGACAGTAAGTGTTCTTCCCCTTTATCTTTATTTGGCCGACATCCATTGTTTTTTTTTTTTAGGCAGACCTGCATATACCCCATGGATAAGGTACAGAAATTAGGCTACTTTATTTGGGCTTCTTACCACAGAATGTTTAGAAAAATTCCTTTATGTTTAATGTGAGTCCTCTGTTAACATGGATCAGAGCTAACCTTGGATTTATGTTACAAACTCTCCAGCCTTTAGTTAAAGTTTGCAGTTAACAAAAACACCACTGAGGTTTTAATTAATGACTGTAAAGCAGTGGTTCCCTGGACATCAAGTGATGAGACAACCACTCCCCATTTTTGTGTCATGACCAACCAGCTGAGAAGCACTGCTATAAGTGGCTCTATAGTGGGGTCTGGCTATTTTAAAGATAAACTTAAACAGGAGTTTACGTCAGTAGTCCTTTCAGAATTAATCTGTAAGCATGAGTCTAGATAAGAGGTCATAAAATTACCTGTTGTTTGTTTTTATAACCTCTTATCTCTGATAAATATTTACTACTACATCAGTTTGAAAAGAGATTCTGACCAAATGAAATGCTATGGAATAGGGCAGTGTTACCTCTCTGAGTTGTTTGGCATTGTGGGGTCGATGGAGACCATAGCACCTGTTGAGTCCAGAAGGGAAATGGTTGTGTTCCTGTCAGCAGCAGATACACACTCTAAATATGGAGCACTTCAAAAATGAAAACACTTCAATCACACACACACACACAAACACACACACACACACACACACACACACACACACACACACACACACACACACACACACACATTTTACCTGGAGAAGCCTGTGGCAGTGCAGAATAGCTCCTTAATATCACAGGGGCTACAGGAACGGCTGAAAACAACCTAAAAGAAACACAAATAGTCAATTCACTGTCATCTCACTAAATTAAACTCACTTTGTGATAATATTCTATATTAATATTACGTGCATTTCTTAACAATCTAGATGTTTTTTTTTGTTGTTTTTTTTAATAAGCACAGTTTTTGGTAGCTATCACCAGAGTGGTGTAAATGTAAACATGTTAATTAATTGTTATCTAATCTAAAATGTTTAACTTAAATAGTACAGTATACATTCTGTTCTGTGCAGTATTCAGTATGTAGTATTTAATACTTTGTATTCCACTGCACTGAAAACGTCTCGGTTACCCTCCCCCAGACATAAGGGTATAAATGGAGGGAAGCGTGCGTCTGTTCAGACAGGTTTTGAGCTGAGGAGCTGAGAGTAAGGTCCTGGCCATTTCAGCGGCTTAGTGCAGAGTTGTGGCAAGAGGGACACTAGGGGTCCCTAATTAAAAACGCCACAACACTGAACGTGTTACGCGGACTGCTGATGCAAGCAAGCTGTTGTGCGAAAATAGCAGGTAAATCAGACTGTACGTAAACTTCCCCAATGCCCCAAGAGACTTCATATAGTTCCCCACATCCCTGAGGGAGGGAAGCGACATAACTAGCCTGGGAGCAGGCCGTGTCAGCCACAGCCTTTTCTCTCTCTTCTCTATGTTTTCTCTCCATAGGGCGTTAGATGCGGCTGGGGACACCTAACGCTATAACACGCATTGGGGCTATTATATGAATCCTATTCTTTCAGGGTGAAAAGACCCTGCGGAGACCACATCCTGCCCAAAAGGGCAGGTTAACATATGGCAAATATATCACATGGGCTTACCAGCAACACATGGAAGTGGCGCGGTGGTAGGTCCTGCGATGGGGAGGAGGAGCTCTACAAACACAGTGACCGGGGGGCAGAGGGAGCTCTGCCCAAGGGAGACTCGGGACCGCCGACAGGGGGACCATACCGTGGAAAATACATCATAGTATATATTGGAATAATCAGAACCTGTGGAGCACCTATTTCAGTGCAGGCAATTCGGTGCCTGCGGTGGGTCTGGGGTAGCTAGCTTGAGTGATCGTGTCTACGGCAGTCTAACACCTTCCGCATCCCATCCAAGGGCCAGACGTGGAGCTCCAGAGGTCTGGGCGCGGATGCCAGAGGGTGCCCCGTCCCTGAGAAAGAAGGCCCTTCCTCAGGGGAATGTGCCAGGGAGGTGCTGTCACGAGGAGTATGAGATACGAGAACCAAGTCCGAGTGGGCCAGTAGGGGGCCACGAGAATGACTTGTTCCCCATCCTCCCTGACCTTGCACAGGACTTGTGCAAGTAGGCTCACTGGGGAAATGTGTACTTACTCAGCCTCCAGGGCCAGCTGTGTGCCAGTGCATCTGTGCCGAGGGGGGCTTCTGTCAGAGAGTACCAGAGCGGGCAGTGGGTGGAATCTCGGGAGGCAAACAGATCTACCTGTGCTGTGCTGAACCAAGCCCAAATCAGCTGGACCACCTGAGGGTGGAATCTCCACTCTCCACTGAGCATTACCTGTTGTGACAGCGCATCCGTTGTGGCATTTAGGTTGCCTGGGATATGAGTGGCGATCAGCGACCTCAGGAGATGGTGGGCTAGTTGTGACATGTGACAAGAGTGAATGCCGCCCTGACGATTTATATACGCTACTGTCGCTGTGTTGTCTGAACGAATCAACACATGCTTGCCGCGGATAAATGGCAGAAATTGGCGCAGGGCAAGAAATACAGCCAGCAATTTTAGGCAGTTGATGTGCCAAACCAGCCGGGGCCCCATCTAGGAGCAAGCGGCTGCATGCTCGTTGCACACGACACCCCAGCCCAACTGGAAGGCATCCATAGTAACTACGACATGTCTGGTCTCCTGCCTGTAGAAAACAGAGGTCTGTCCAAGGGCTGAATTCGTGACGGCAGGAAGGTGTGAGGTTCACATGTTATGTGCCGCGGTGCCATGCCCAGATCTGTACTCGAGTCTGAAGCCAATGATGAAACGTTCTCATATGCATCAACCCGATCGGCTCCAACATTGAGACTTAGTCTAACTCCATGCCGGGAAAAGAGATGCTCTGAACCGGGGACAGCTTGCTCTTTTCCCAGTTGACCCGAAGCCCTAAACAGCTGAGGTGCTTGAGCACCAGGTCAAGAGTGTGCTAAGATTAGCTAGTCATCGAGGTAGTTGAGTATGCGAATGCCCACCTCCCTTAACGGGGCAAGAGCTACCTCTGCGTTTTTCGCGAAGATGCCAGGGGACCAAGGGGAGGACCTTGTACTGATACACCTGGCCGTCGAAAGTGAACTGTAGAAAGGGTCTGTGATGGGGTAATATTGAGACGTTAAAATACGCATCATTCAGGTCAGAATACATTTCTATGTCAGCATCATGAACAGGAGTCTGTGTAAGTTCTGATTCAGAACTCGTAGGCCCAAGATTGGCCGTAACCCACATCCTTTCTTGGGTACAATGAAGTAAGGGCTGTAGAAACCCTTCTCCATCTCGGCTGGAGGGACAGGCTCTATCGCGTCCTTGCACAGAAAGGTTACGATGTCCGCACGCAGAGTGGAGGTGTTTTCGCCATGCACTGAGGTAAAGCAGACACCGGTGAAACGAGGCAGGCACCTGGCAAACTGAATCACGTAGCTGAGTTGGATGGTCCTGGCCAGCCACCACGACGGGTTGGAAAGCAAAAGCCACACATCCAAGCTCCGGGCAAGGGGCACTAATGGGATGATCAAGTGTGATGTACCTGGATGTGGTGCCACGTGGCGGGGGGAGCAGGCGACATCACGTTGGGGAGCGTTGCATTAAAAGGTGCCCTCCACGACCTCGTCAGCTCATTGCGCACCTCCGAGTAGTAAGGAAATGGGGGGGGGGGGGGGGGGGGGAATCAGCGACCACAACATTGCCATGGTCATGTTCTCACATTGAGAAACACCGCCTCAGTGTGTTCTCTGCCCAGACACGAGAGGCAGTGCCCGTGGCCGTCTGAAGTGGAGATATAAAGACTGCATCCAGGAATAACACAAGGATGGAAAGGCATCTTGAAAAAGAGGCATCTTTAAAAAGACGTTCAACGTCCAAGTGCTTGCTCTTTTAGAGAAATATAGTCTTTTAGAGAATAAAACTCTGAAGTACTGATTTGCGCCATATATTCAACAGCATACGCTCTTGTAGAGGTGAGTGGAACAGTAGTGGATTTATTCAGCTCGCTAAAACACAACCGCTCGTCTCCGAAGAAAAAATCTGTCTGAACAGACGCTCGCTTCACTCCTTTTATACCTGTATGTCCAGGGGAGGGGCATGAAAATTATGTTCGCCAATTCTCATTGGCCTTTTTTCAAAGATAAGAGGTAATCGAGGCTCTCAAGGGAGACCCCTAGTGTCACTATATCGACACAACTTCGAGTGAGTGACAGAAGGGGAACTGTACTAAGTAAACATGCTCCCTCAATTTAATTGAGTAATGGCATCCTCTCGAAAATGTGTGTAATTAAGTAACTTGGTGTTCATATAGAATTTATTTAATAATATAAACAATTATTTATTTATTTATTTATGAATGAATCTGATCATGCCCTTCAACCTTCAATTGTTACCTTCAAGTTTATTATAATATGTGGCAATATGGATTTTTCATATTGTGTGTAATGGTAATGACACTTTTGGATGTTTTTGGACAAATGGTTGTATTAACTGTGAATTAACAACAATAAAAAAATTAATTTATTGTTTCTGAATTGAAATTTTCAAACACTAACTGTTCGTAATGACAGCTAATAAACCAACCCTCCAAACATGATGTAGCCTTTTAATGAATTGAATTACAAGAAATTAATTACATTTCTGATCTTCAGATTGTCACTCTGCTGCTCTGCCAGAGATGTGCCCATCTGTCACTTTAAGAAGTTTAATATATATACTGTGTATACGGATGTGACATTTTCAGTGCAAATTAAAAATGTAACTTAATATATAAAATATTTTTACCAGTATATAAATTTTTTTATGTATAATAATAGACCCCTGCAAATAGCGTCAAGACATCAAAAAGGTTTCAGTCTGTACACGTTTTTTTTTTTTTTCATTTTAGCATGCGTTACAGATGTGACAAAAAAAATTTGTGACAAAAACGTTTTTGGGCGACCACCCACTTTGTAAAAACATTGTGAATTATAATGCACAATCCAGAAATAATAATAGCCACATAATTTAGAAGGGTTGTCACTTCCTAGAATATGTAATATTTATTTTATTCATTGTTGTTTTCAATTAAATGGGAAATAGCCAGTGTTATGGACATCTCTTCATTACGGATGTAATATTAATGAAAGCAGCACTTAGATCATGAGACAAAACCATTCAAAATGCTTTGAAATCTGCAGACTTCGACCTCTGAAATATACAGTTGAAGTCAGAAGTTTACATAAACTTTTTAACAACTCCACAGATTTAGCAAACTATAATTTTGGCAAGTCATTTAGGATATCTAATTCGTGCAGGACACGAGTCATTTTTCCAATAATTGTTTACAGACAGATTGTTTAACTTTTAATTGACTATCACAATTCCAGTGGGTCAGAAGTTTACATACACTAAGTTAACTGTGCCTTTAAGCAGCTTGGAAAATTCCAGAAAATGATGTCAAACCTAATTTAGCTTCTGGCGACAATTGGAGGTGTACCTGTGGATGTATTTTAAGGCCTACCTTGGGGAAATCAAAAGAAATCAGTCAAGTAATTTTTATTTGTATAGCGCCTTTCACAACACACAACGTTTCAAAGCAGCTTTACAGAAAATCATGCATTAATAGAAAATGAAACCGTAATATCTATAATGACTTAGAGTCATTATTGTGTAGTTTGATAAAATATGATTGTGAATTATGTTTAAAAATAAGTATTTAAATAATAATTGTATTTAGAAACCCAGTGAGCAAGCTGAAGGCGACTGTGGCAAGAAACACATAACTCCATAAGATGTTGGTTAATGGAGAATAATAACCTTGGGAGAAACCAGACTCACTGCAGGGGGCAATTTCCCCTCTGGCTAACATCATGAATATAATGACAATTTTACTTATATATAGTGCAAGTCGTGGTTTAAAATTATTAAACTATGTAAGTGTTAAGGGCCAGTGTTTAAACAAAGATTTTGTATGAACTGTAAGATTAAAGTCTAATGTCTTTTAATTCCATTCTGGATGAACTGCACATTCACATTGATGCATTATCCTTGTTAATTGGCTGATGAAGGGTTTTGTTTACAATTAATTGATAGTCGATGTATTCTGTTTCAAGAGTGTAGTCCATCATTAGACCAAGGTGATGCTGGCTGAGATCAGTGAGGTGCATGCCCGGTAATTTCGGTGAGGTCTATCCTATGTCCAAGGTTCAGGCAATGGCATATGATGTATCCCATGTCTTATGGTTGAGTTGGCATCAGTTCATCCTCTGAAGTCCATCGTAAAAGACTGAAGTGATGTTTGGCTGGCAACGGCTACTATTAGTCGTCATCACTCAGAGACACTTAGCAGTGCAGTCCAACACAAAGCAGGAATGGTGCTGGATCCAGCTGGTTCTGGTGACCTCAGGATAGGAGTCCCGAGGTTGAAACAAGGAAACAAGTAAAATAATATTAGCATAGATGCCATTCAATTTATTGCAGAGTTATAGATCATGATCAATCTTTCTGGTTTCTGGTTCCAGCAGACCTAACTAAAGCAGCCTAATTGTGAGTTGAAGGATAAATGAGGTGTCTGCCTGGATAAATAGATGAGTCTTTAGTCTAGACTTAAACTGAGTGAGTGTGTCTGCATCCCAAACAGTGTTAGGGAGAATATTCCATAGTTTAGTAGCCAAATAGGAAAAGGATCTACCTCCTTTTGTGGATTTTGATATTCTACGAACTATTAACAGGCCAAAATTTTGTGAATGGAATATAGAGTGGTAGAGGGTCACTTAAGTACTTCAGAGCTAGACCATTCAAAGCTTTGTACATAGTTAACAGTATTTTTTAATTAATGCTAAATTTAACAGGTAGCCAATGTAATGACGATAAAATGGGGCTAAAATTATAATATTTCTTGGTTATAGTCAGCACTCTGTCTGTTGCATTTTGAATCAACTGAAGTTTATTTATTGATCTTGCTGAACATCCTCCCAGTAATGCATTACAATAATCTAGTCATGAGGTCATGAACGCATTAATTCGTTTTTACTTTCGTTTGGTTTGACAAGTCCTCATTTACATAGACAAAGTGGTAGCGGTCTGTTAAATAGGACATAAACCACACTAATGTAAGCCTATTCAAGAGAATTTCGTGATCAATCGTGTCGAATGCAGCACTAAGATCTAAAAGCACTAGAAGTGAAATGCAGCCGTGATCAGATGATAAGAGCAAGTCATTTGTAACTCTTATAAGTGCAGTTTCTGTACTGTGATGGGGCCTAAATCCTGACTGAAATTGTTCATAGACACTATTTCTCTGTAGAAATGAACATAGTTTGGAGGATACTACATTTTCTAGTATTTTAGACATGAATGGGAGATTTGAAATCGGTCTATCAGCCAGTTCTCCAGGTTCAAGTTGTGGCTTCTTAATAAGCAGTTTGATAACTGCCATTTTAAAGTTTCTTCGGACGTGTCCTAAGGATAGCGAGGAGTTAATAATATTAAGAAAAGGTTCTAAGATTACAGGTAATACCTCTTTTAAGAGCTTAGTTGGAATTGGATCTAACATATATTTTGTGGCTTTTGATGTTTTGATTAGTTTTGTTAGCTCTTCATGAACTATGAAAGCAAAAGATTGAAGTTGCACATGAGGAAAATGATGAGACACTGTTTTCTGAGGTACTGTGACAGATGATTACATAATTCCAATTTTATTTCTGATTATTTCAATTTTATCAGTAAAGAAATGCATGAAGTAATTACTCTTGTGTTGCGACAGAATATCTGGTTCTGTTGAGGCTTTGTTCCTAACCAATTTAGCCACAGTACTGCATAAACACCTAGGATTGTTGTGGTTATTTTTTATGTATTTGCTAAAATATGCTGACCTGGCAGTTTTTAGTGTCTGTCTGTCTGTCTGTAGCTACAGACACTATCCTTCCATGCACAGCGAAATACCTCTAATTGTGTATTCTTCCACTTGTGCTCCCTTTTCTGAGCTTGAGAGCATGAGTGTGATCATTGTACCATGGTGCAGGGCTTTTTTCTTTAATTTTCTTTAATTGAAGGGGGTGACACTGTCAAGAGTACTAGAGAAGACTGTATTTATATTTTCTGTCATTTTATCAAGTTCTTCTGGGCTTTGGGCTCTGAGTGTATGAGATCTGGAAGTTTATAAGTGAAGCTATCTTTAGTAGTCGAAAGAATAGTTCTACCTGAACGATAGCATGGTGTAGATTGAGTAACATTAGCTGATACAAGGTAATGATCAGAGATGTCATCGCTCTGCTGTAGAATTTCTATATTATAAACTCCATATGACAGAATTAAATCATGCGTATGATTATGCAGATGAGTTGGTCCTGTCACATTTTGTCTGACTCCAAGAGAGTGGAAAATATCAATAAATTCTAATCCCAATGTGTAATTTTCATTATATATGTGAATGCTTAAGTCACCAACAATTAAAGCTCTATCTATAGTAAATACAAGATCTGATAAAAATTTAGCAAATTCACCAAGGAAATCAAAATAAGGCCCGGGTGACCTATATACATTAGCAAGGGCAAAAGACGACAGAGTATTTTTATTTATATCTGACAGTGTCACATTAAGCATTATTAGTTAAAAAGGTTACTCTGAGGACTAATACCAAAAAAATTTCACTGTAAATTGTAGCATCACATCTTCCTCGACCCTTCAGAAGAGACTAATGCTTATAACAATAACCTGGGGGAGTATATTCATTTAAACTAATACATTCATCCGGTTTAAGCCAAACAAAGCACATCCAAACTATGATCTGTAATATTGTCATTTACAATTAGTGCTTTGTTAGAAAGAGATCTAATGTTTAATATCCCTATCTTTATATGATGTTTACCTTTATTTTTTTTGCTTTGTTCAAGTTTGACCTTAATCAAATTTTTTTCTAAATGATTTAGTGAGAGTTTTGTGTTTGGTAGTTTGGGGAACAGTCACAGTCTCTATGTGATATCTAGGTGATACAGTCCCTATGTGTTGTAGTTTACGCTTCCTGACCTGGGCCCCAGTTAATCAAATACTATCATTATTAAGACTATGAGCCAAATTACTAGAGAGGAGGACAGACATCCCTGGAGGGATGGAGTCCCTTGCTCTTTAGCAGGTCAGGTCTACCCCAAAAACTCTTCCAATTGTCCATAAATCCTATGCTATTCTCCAGACACCACTAAGACATCCAGCCACACTAATCTACTAAAATACTCGTCACCATGACGAGCAGGGAGGTGTCTGATATAATTTTTGCAAGTTTGCACACCTCTAAGATTATCTCTAGTGATCTGTGACTGGCAAAGCTGGACATCATTAGTGCCGGCATGAAAAACAATTTTAGAATATCTACGTTTAGCATTAGGCAGCACTAGTAAATGCATTTAACAATAGTGGCTGGAGATAGTGGCTGGAGTCTCTATTTCCACATTCCATACAATAGAATCACCAATAACAAGGGCTCTTTCAACATGATTCTCAGTGGGTGCATCACTGAGTGGGAGAATCGATTGAAATCCCTAACAGGAACGGGAGAGTGGTGTCGCTTTGCTGAGTGAGTATGCCACTCAGTAACGCCCTGCTGCGGGGGCTCCAGAGCCAGAACCAAAGAGTGTGTATCTACTGGCTTCTCTTTCTCACTGATCTCCACTAGCATTTGGAAGAATCTATGGTAAATATATAACATGCAATGCAGGAAGAAATAACATGAGCAGATGCCATGACTTACCGCAATTGATTGATGTTGTTGTTGGTTGTTCATAAGTGGTGAGGGATTGAAATTGATGTAAATCCCTCACGCAATTGTTTGTTGTTATGGTTGTTCTTGATAAGCAGTGCTTTGAGATCAGTGCATTAATCTGTGTAACAGAGAAGAAAAACGGTTGTGCACTGTAAAATGCACTCCGTTTAATTGCGATAAAAATAGAAAGCGGATGCACGTGGTAAATCCACGCAATTGAATTGCGATAAGAGAATAATGTGGGGGAAAACACGATGCGCACTGAAAAATGGCAGAAGTTAAGGATTAAAAGCTGAAAACAGATAGATAAGCGATGCTAAAAAAAAGTTAGCAGGCTACAAACACAGACTCGAGCTAAGCGCCAGCAGCAATAGGTAAAATACACACAGATGAAACAGTAGTAAAGTGGAAAAACCCGAAACATGGTAAAATGAAAAAGGATAAATCGATGAACGTATGAGAATAAGAATAAGCAATGCTAAGCAGGCTAGCAGGCTACAAACACTCAAAATCAGCCAAGACCTCAGAAAAACAATTGTGGAACTCCACAAGTCTGGTTCATCCTTGGGAGCAATTTCCAAATGCCTGAAGGTACCACATTCATCTGTACAAACAATAGTACACAAGTATAAAGTGTAGTTTGGGGTGAAAAGTGCAAATCAATCCCAGAACAACAGCAAAGGTCCTTGTAAAGATACTGGAGGAAACAGGCAGACAAGTATCTATATCCACAGTAAAATTTGTCCTATATCAATATAACCTGAAAGGCTGCTCTGTTAACTGTTAACTGTTTGGTCATAATGACCATAGTTAAGTTTGAAAAAAAAAAAGGGTGAGGCTTGCAAGCTGAAGAACACCATCCCAACCGTGAATCATGGGGGTGGTAGCATCATGTTGTGAGGGACTGGTGCACTTCACAGAATAGATGGCATCATGAGTAAGGAAAACTATGTTTATATATTGAAGCATCTCCAGACATCAGCCAGGAATTTAAAGCTCTGTCGCAAATGGGTCTTCCAAATGGACAGTGACCCCAAGCATACCTCCAAAGTTGTGGCAAAATGGCTTAATGACAACAAAGTCAAAGTATTGGAGTGGCCATCACAAAGCCCTGACCTCAATCTGAAAGAAAATTTGTGGGCACAACTGAAAAAGTGTGTTCAAGCAAGGAGGCCTACAAGCTTAACTCAGTTACACCAGTCCTGTCTGGAAAAATGGGCAACATATTGTGAGAAGCTTGTGGAAGGCTACCAAAACAATTTTAAAGGCAATGCTACCAAATAATATCAAAGTGTATTAGGGCTGTCAAACGATTACAATTTTTAATCAAATTAATTACATGGTGTCCCGATTAATTAATCGCGATGAATTGCATATACAAATATTTGCTGAAAGCCCCTCATATAACAATAATTCAATATATAATGATGAAATAATTATACATAGTTATCTTTAAATATATATATATATATATATATATATATATATATATATATATATATATATATATATATATATATATATATATATCAAGTGTTTCAAATGCAAGAACGTAACGTGTTTTCTTCACTGTGTAAACTGTGCATTGCTCATACAGCTGAAATTTCACTTACTGCCCTCTGGAGTAAATAGATGGTACTACAAGCTTCCATTTCTCAGGAATCTTCCTTACGGTCCGGGGGCCTTGCAATTAATTGCGTTAAGTATTTAAATGCGTTATTTTTTATAAAATTAGTTGCAAGTATTAACGCGATAAATCGACAGCCCTAAAGTTTATGTAAACTTCTGACCCACTGGGAATGTGATGAAAGAAATAAAAGCTAAAATAAATAATTCTGTCCACTATTATTCTGACTTTTCACATTCTAAAAAATAAAGTAGTGATCCTAACTGACCTACGACAGGGAATGTTTACTACGATTAAATGTCAGGAATGTGAAAAACTGTGTTTAAAAGTATTTGGTTAAGATGTTTGTAAACTTCTGACTTCATCTGTATTATATTAAGTTATAATACCCATAAAGGCTGCATGATGAAATGAAATAAGATTGAAAACGCCACTTTTCCATGGTATGATTGACATTTTCATGGAAATTAAATATTGAAAATTGAAAAGCTAATTTTTTTAAGATCTTTTGTAAAGGTTCAAAGCAGAAGTTTCCTAATATTAAATTAATTTCTTTCAAAAAAGAAAAAAAAACAAACATAGCACACCTTATAAATTATCAGCAGGTGAGTAGGACAAATAACAACAATTTAATAAACAATTTAATTAATACAATGTTTTGGTCATGCCTGACGAAGATGACATGACAAAAATGTTGTATTAATTTTTTTTGTATTATTTGCCAGCTGCAACAGTGTGCAGGATTTTGTTTCTGTTTTGAACTGAATTTCTTTCCAAACAAATTTGTTCCCCAAAATGTAGTAAACGTAATGAAAGTGACACAAAAATGTTAATCAACTTTTTTAAAAACTCCAATGATTGATTTTTTAAAGCATATTTCTTTAACAATATCTTTGAGGACAGAAAAGTTACCCTAATTGCAGAATTTGACCAAGTAAAATATTCCTGGTTTCCATGTGGTGCTGACCATTAAACATTGAATTTTATTGATTAGTAGAGACTTCTGAACATACATATGCCATAAGCAGACACAACAAGCCAGGTGATAAACACACACACAAACAAAAAGACAATGAGAGGGGTTGCAGCTGACTCAGAGCAAGGTCAAGAGAGACTAAACTAAAAAAGAGAGAAAACTGAAATTATGATCTTCAAGAAAAGAACCAGATTACAGGACACCAGATACACATTCACTCGATATGCATCGCAATAGAACACACCCGACACTATGAGCAACTCGGTCAAAAATCAGTGCTTCATGGGGGTTTTGGTCTGACAGTGAATGCACTAAAATAGAAAGCTAGAAGAGCATTCTATGCTATTAAGGGCAAATTTACCCAAGTAGAAATTCCTGTAACAATTTTGTGTAAAATATTTGATAGTATTATTATGCCTATTGCTCTATACTGAGTTTTGGGGTGTACTCTCTCTGGCAGATTACTCAAGATGGGACAAACACCCCATAGAATCCCTGCATGAAGAATTCTGTAGAAACATTCAAAGTGTTCAGAGAAGAACACCTACTAATGCATGCTGGGCCGAACTAGGCAGATACTCCCCATTTACACATATAGGTGCTGGTCATATAATTAGAATATCATTGTAACACAGATCAAATTCATGGGCAAGGAAGAGGCGAGAAACCGGCTTAACATATAACTTAAAGGTTTAATGGAGAACTCAAAAGACAAACACATAAGATAACGGACATGTCCGTAATTGAGCTCTCTCTCTCGATCGCCGTCTGCGAGTGGCCTTTATCCCTCTTGACGGCTTAATTAGCCTAATACGGGACCGGGCGTGCGTAATCACGCGCCGGTCCCGCACTCCACCGTGCCACAATCATCAAAAAGTTGATTTATTTCAGTAATTCCATTCAAAAAGTGAAACTTGGATATTATATTCATTCATTACACACAAACTGATATATTTCAAATGTTTATTTCATTTAATTGTGATGATTAAAACTGACAACTAATGAAAATCCCAAATTCAGTATCTCCGAAAATTAGAATATTACTTAAGACCAATACAAAAAAAGGATTTTTAGAAATGTTGGCCAACTGAAAATTATGAACATGAAAAGTATGAGCATGTACAGCACTCAATACTTAGTTGGGGCTCCTTTTGCCTGAATTACTGCAGCAATGTGGCGTGGCATGGAGTCGATCAGTCTGTGGCACTGCTCAGGTGTTATGAGAGCCCAAGTTGCTCTGATAGTGGCCTTCAGCTCTTCTGCATTGCATTCTGCATTATCGCATCTTCCTCTTCACAATACCCCATAGATTTTATATAGGGTTAGGGTCAGGTGAGTTTGCTGGCCAAGAACAGGGATACCATGGTCCTTAAACCAGGTACTGGTGGCTTTGGCACTGTGTGCAGGTGCCAAGTCCTGTTGGAAAATGAAATCTGCATCTCCATAAAATTGGCCAGCAGCAGGAAGAATGAAGTGCTCTAAAACTTCCTGGTAGACGGCTGCGTTGACCTTGGACCTCAGAAAAAACAGTGGACCAACACCAGCAGATGACATGGCACCCCAAACCATCACTGACTGTGGAAACTTTACACAGGACTTCAAGCAACGTGGATTCTGTGCCTCTCCTCTCTTCCTCCAGACTCTGGGACTTTGATTTCCAAAGGAAATGCAAAATTTACTTTCATCAGAGAACATAACTTTGGACCACTCAGCAGCAGTCCAGTCCTTTTTGTCTTTAGCCCAGGCGAGACACTTCTGACGCTGTGTCTTGTTCAAGAGTGGCTTGACACAAGGAATGCGACAGCTGAAACCCATGTCTTGCATACGTCTGTGCGTGGTGGTTCTTGAAGCACTGACTCCAGCTGCAGTCCACTCTTGAATGGGTTTTGTTTCACAATCCTCTCCAGGGTGCGGTTATCCCTATTGCTTGTACACTTTTTTCTACCACATCTTTTTCTTCCCTTCGTCTCTCTATTAATGTGCTTGGACACAGAGCTCTGTGAACAGCCAGCCTCTTTAGCAATGACCTTGTGCAAGATGTCAATGGTCATCTTTTGGACAGCTGTCAAGTCAGCAGTCTTCCCCATGATTGTGTAGCCTACAGAACTAGACTGAGAGACCATTTAAAGGCCTTTGCAGGTGTTTTGAGTTAATTAGCTGATTAGAGTGTGGCAACAGGTGTCTTCAATATTGAACCTTTTCACAATATTCTAATTTTCTGAGATACTGATTTTGGGGTTTTCATTAGCTGTCAGTTATAATCATCAAAATTAAAAGGAATGAACACTTGAAATATATCAGTCTGTGTGGAATGAATGTATACATTATACAAGTTTCACTTTTTTAATGGAATTACTGAATAAATCAACTTTTGATGATATTCTAATTATATGACCAGCACCTGTAATGAAAAACAATCCCTCAAATTTTGGACACACCTAAATTCAAGTTCCCCTAATACACTGCAACATGAAGCCCTTTAAACCCAAGATCTGAAGCCTAAAACCAGTCCCATTTGTCAGCTGGCTCTGAAACTCACAAACCCACTAACAACTAACAAACACCAGTTTCAGACCAGCACTGCTGAATTAAACCAAATCACAATAAACCAAATCATAAAAGAAAGCAAACATTCATATTTGGACCATTGGGAAAATGAAAGTAAAAACCAAAGCAAATCGGAATGTTATCGGACCCTAAACAGAACGTATAATGTAGCAGAATATCTCCACACTATAAGAGATCAAAAACAGAGACGGATCCTCACCAAATACAGACTTGGTGATCACAGTCTGGCCATAGAAAAAGGCAGTCACAGACAAACTGTCAAACACTTCAAACGGAAGAATGAGTCTGTGCTAACTGTGACACTGGTGAGGTCGAGACAGAGACACACTTTCTCCTTCACTGTGTGAAATTACCTCCACTAACTCTCAAACCTCATGCCACAATTTCCCAGTTCAGCAGAAATAGATCAGATGCTGGTGTTACTGGGGGAGGACCATCATGCATCAGTTGCAGCAAAATTCATTTTTGAGATTATTTGTCTTGTCATTATCTGTTTTGTGTATTAATGCTTTGGCAATATTGTATGTAAACACAATCATGCCAATAAAGTTATAAAAATGTTTTAACTGAAATTAAATTGAATTGAGAGCGAGAGAGAGAGAGAGAGAGAGAGAGAGAGAGAGAGAGAGCAAATGTGAGTTAAATATAACTTACAGCTTGAAAGAGAAAAGTGAATGATTGAAAAATAAAGTGAGTTATATGACCAGATTGTTACATAATGCAATTGCAGGTTTTAAACTGAAGGATATGAGAAACTCTTATTAGTGTCCAAAGCTTCTAATGTAATACGAAGATGAACTTAAAACAATATCTCACAGCCTTAATAATAGAGACTATAAAATGATGTACCACCAACCAAAGAGCAAAAATCATCGTCTCATTTTAGCAGAGGAGCATTTACAGTTTTTCAAGTATCTTCCAGTGTCGATGTGATATTTTAGTTTTAGTTGAATATCACTTAAAAAGTGCCAAAGACAGCAGAACTGGAACAAAGTAAATTAATTTACTTTCCTGCTTCTGTATTAAAAATGTTTTGTGTTTGTTTGTGTGTGTGTGTGTGTGTGTGTGTGTGCAGACAGTGTGGGTGTATGCGTACACATACAGATGCGCTCATTAAGATGTCCTTTTGTTTTTTATTGTGCTGTAGGCTTTTATATGCTGATTTTTTGTTTGTCACATTGCCAAGACAGAACAACAACAGCCAGATGCACATTTGTAACAGAAAACTAAGCATTATATTACTCTAATGTATGCACAACACACTCATTTGTTGTAAGCGATTTTTAAAAAATATACAGTGATGGCAACAGATTGTCATCATGGATATCCGTAAAGTAATTGCAAATATCCCAATTATCTGTTTGATCTAGATAACTGATCATCAAAAGCAGTTAGACCAGCCGTTTGACCTTATAACAACAAGAGTTGAGAGCACACTCCTGAAAGCATGAGAATATGTGGGTTTTATTCAATTTTGAAGCATAAAAAGATAGAAATGGGTTTAAACATTTTATGTAAGAGTGGCAAAGGGTGCAAGAGAAAGTGTGCAGTTCATAAATGCAGGTCAAACATTTTTTATCATCATCACTATAATCAGAACATTTATCCAACCAGCAACTAACCTTTCGACCTATGTTGCAAATGAACAGAAACTAAAATACAAGAATGCTAGTAGTTTTAAATGTAGTTTTTATTAACAGTTGAAACATCATATGTTAGATTTAAATGCACCTAAATACAATAGCGAATGAACTGTTTTAAGGAAGGCAATGTTTTGAAAAGGGTTGAGTAAGGAAACTACATAAAAAGCTACGTATAATACGTAAAACAATTCAAACAAAAAACAACAAGAATAATGTCCGCATCACACGAGCGGTTTACCTTCTGAATCCTTCCATCCACGTCCAGGTATATGATCCGATACGCCGAAGACGCGCTGCCCATCTCGCTCGTGCGCGGCACTCCGTGGCCGACCTGAAGTAAAATCCTGACCGTTTCTTTGAACAGGTACGAATTTACATTCGTTGTGACTGTGTTTCTCATTGCCACTGATCTCTTCTTAATTCATTGCCCCCATTCACTCCCACTAGTGCACGCGCGCTCATTACAATCTCCATAGTAACCAAACCACACAAGGACGCGCGAGGATGGAGTGGCGTTTCCCGCCGTGTGAATCCTGAGGACAAACTGTAATAATGTAACGAGAACTGCACGAATAACGAAGAATTGTTGAAGGGGAGTCTGAAGTGGTAAAATGAACAGACGGAGTCCAGAAGTCATATATTGAGGAAACGTCATTGAATCCCTGTGGCAAATTTAATGAATCATCTGTCATGATGACCCGAGACTCACACTGTGTGGATGTCTAATATCTTAGTAATGGACTGGTCAAGTAAAACGCATTTCAAGTAAAAGACACTTTACTTAAAGGAAAATTCCAGGTTCAATACAAGTTAAGCTGAATTGGAGGCATTTGTGGCACACGCCCACAATTTGGACTTATTTTTCCTTTTGTTTCTTTAAAAAAAAAAAAAAAAAAAAAGCACTTTATTTAAATGGCATTTACTATGGAAGTGAATGGCGCCATTTTTTGGGGGAGAATTTAAAGGGGTCATGACATGACGGAATTACATTTTCCTTGATCTTTTAACATATAAGTGTTCATTGTATGATAAAAACATCCTGTATGTTTCAGAACTCAAAAAAGTTGTCAAAACGACTCGTCCTCTACTTCCTCCACATTTTGATGTCACACTGTGATAGACATTGAGTGCCTCCACAACTACACATAAATGCCTACTTTGCCTTATTACTTCCGGAACCACCAGATAGAGATATATTATATATATATATATATATATATATATATATATATATATATATATATATATATATATATATATTCACATTTCGTTAAGCACAGAACGATTTCAGCTAAAGAAAATTCAACTTACGGTTTCCGATTTCACTGTAAGATCAATCTGACACAGCACAAGTTTTGACACCTTCCCACATTTTACTCTTATTTTCACTACTTCTAGTGGTACACAGAACATCATATTATATATATATTTTTTAATTCACACAAAAAAAGATGTATTGCTATTTGTGTTTGTTTTATTTAGAATGTTCTCTTTAAATACACAGCAACACAAAATACAGATAATTCCCAAAACTCTATCTGTTACATGAGATTTTGTAAAGCAGTTGATAGTAAATTAAAAGACATCCATATACAAGAAAGCAAATAGAAAAAAGGCACAATGTATTTTTTTCTCATTACACCAAGGTGCTACCCATAAATTATACAGATACATTCAATTATCTAGAGTGCAGTGTCCTTTATGGACAAATGCACATGTGCTATGATTACGCAAGAGTAGCTCTAGAACTGCAGAGCAACAAAGTCCTACAGTAATCTGAACATTCAAATATATACCTTAAATATTCATGAATGTAGAAGGCAGGTGCAAGTCCTAAAATTATGGTCAAGAGGCTCTTTTGGTTTATTCACACAGATTTGTAATATTGCACAAATTGAGTTTGATGTGAACACATTTTGAGGCTAACAACCAAGTTGAGAATGAGTGAAACTTTTAAAAGTTTACTAATACTGTATCCTCCATTATTAACATAAAACGAACTCTGAATGTGAATATACAAAATAAGTGTATCAGCCGAGCGCTGAAGGTATACTGTAGTAATCAGTAACCATGTACTTGAATGTTCAGATAAAAATCTATTGCTAACCTTCCTTTATGAGGATTCAAAACAAAGTTTCACATTATTCAAGTCACAGGCCAGCAAAGAAAGACTCCAATAACAAAAATAAATAAATATAGAATTAAATAAGAAAATAAAGTGAACAATTACATGTCTGAATCCCCTTATGGATCCCCCTACATGCAAATACAGGATAAGGACATTTAATGTCACCAAACTGACATATCTAAGACACAGGAACTGGTCCAAATATAAGATACAACAAATAGGATTGGCTTTGGTTCATCGAAAGGCAGAATAATATAGTAATTTATCATAGATTCAGCACATATACAAAACAAATAAACCAACTATATACATTCTATGGGCCTTGTTCATGAAACACGAGCGGAACGAGTTTCTATGTACGTAAATCATTCGTATAACCATCCTTGCATTATTTGCATTATTATTATTACATGCAACTCAATTCAAACATTTACATAAGAATGGATTTGCTAGTGTTTCATGAAAAAGGCACTATATGCCTGGGAGGGGTTCTAGGTCTAGGAGTAGAAATTACACTATTTATTTAAGATTTCCCTTGATAAAAGCAAAGAGGAGGCTACCTTCTGGTTGTGCAAGTTTGCCATTAACTGGAGATATATTTAGGCTTGATCTACAGTTCATGTTCATTTGTTTGGCTACAATGTTCAAAGGACAAATGCAATTAGAGCTTGCAAAGATGTTGTGCTGAAAAAGGAAATCAAGTCTTTTGAAACAGAAGTTTGTAGACTAAACACAGGTTTCAGTCAAGTTGTGGTCCAGGGTAGGAAGTGGTCAGATAACTGAATTAGCAAAAGATTAACTTAAATAATTGTCTCCAGTGCTCCCCCATTTTTTTTCTCTCTCAGTTAGTGCAAAGTACTCAATGTTCCTTCAGTCTAAGAAAAAAAAAATTACAAAGATGTCAAACAACTTTGGTAAATTATTTGCATACATAAAATAGTGAATAAGAAGTGGGGGGTCACTTACTCAACAGCAACTCCTGGACGGTTCTTGTGAGAGCGAAGCTCCTTCATCACAAGTCTTAGCAAAAGCTAAAGAACAAACATACAAACAAGTCATTATTAGGGATGGGTATCGTTCAAAAATATTCCATACCGATACCTTGACTTCGATACCGGTTCCTAAACGCTAAGTTTTTCGATACTTTGGTCTAAAAAAAAAAAAAAAACTCAGCAGGAAAAACATTTTAGTTCCCTCCTTCACAATATATATATCAAATTATATTGGAAATCTTGGGGCATATGGAAATATTATTGAATATTCTTGCGTTATTGATTTTGAATTGAAAATTAAATAATTTATTTAAAAAAACAAAAACTTAAATCAGATACATTTCTAAATTCAAATTGCACTCCAAACGAAACAAAACAGCAAATAAATAAATAATAAAGTGATATATATATATATATATATATATATATATATATATATTTATTTATTTATTTATTTATTTGTATATAATATAAATAATTTGCTATATATTTTAAATATTGTGGCAGGGCTAATTAGGCTGATGAAGCCCGATAGGGATAAGAGACCAGAGACGGCAGTGCGACAGAGCGTTACGGGCAGTTGCCAGACACCTGTGTGTACTTGTCTTTTTGGTTAAAGGGTTAGTTCACCCAAAAATGAAAATTATCCCATAATTTACTCACCCTCAAGCCATCCTATGTGTACATGACTTTCTTCTTTCAGCCAAACACAATCGAAGTTATATTAAAAAATATCCTGGCTCATCCAAGCTTTATAATGGGAGTGAATGGTACCTTAGATTTTGAAGCCCAAAAGAAATCGCATCCATCCATCAAAAAAGTAATCCATACGGCTCCAGGGGGTTAATAAAGGCCTTCTGAAGTGAAGCGATGCAGTTTTAATAAAAATATGCATATTTATAACTTTATAAACTATAATCACTGGCTTCCGGAAACGGACATCTGCACGTTCACAAGAGAGTGAAGTTCCGGAGTATGACGTAGGCGTAGCATAAGCTCCGGTGAGAAGTGACGAACGTGGAAGCGCAGAGGATAGAGCAAAACAAATGCCGGTCACGATTTAGAAGACAACAGGATTTTTAAAGAAAAATGTTGGTGTACTCCAGTTGTTTTTTTGTCTTTTTTTACTACTTTTAGGAGCTTGACAGTTATAGTCACTTTAAACTTTTAAAATCTCCTTTTGCATTCCACAGAAAAAATGACGGCATATTGGTGTGGACTGACATGGGGCTGAGTAAACAATGACTGAATTTTAATTTCTGGGTGAACTGTCCCTTTAAACCTCTGTAGGTCTGTGAAATGCAGTCAGCATGAGCTTAAACTCACCAGCAGTGCCAAAAAGTCTGCAGTCATGAGCATGTAAAAGACTTGATTCCAGCCTCGTGCTGACAACAGCCCTGCCAGCAAAGGTCCTACAGCAGCACCTGCACAAGATGAAAGGTGCAAGAGTTACTTCTGTCAGTTCTACCTGTAAGTGCTTGAGATACCTTCATCCTGATATCAATGTTTAACAATACTACTTGAATAAAATATGCAATTCAGCAGTAATAATGCTCCTACCAACTGATCCAGTGCCATCTATAATAGCTGTAACTGTAGAGAGAGCCCTGGCATTGCCCTTTAGACTCTTGTGTGTGCCCTATAGAATTAAATAAAATAAGTCAAAGAACAATAGACATGAGCAGAAGATTATGCATTACAAATACACATTACACTTAATAGAAGAGAGCGCACGCACGCGCACACATTGGTGCAGATATCCTTATGAGGACTCTCCATAGACATAATGATTTTTATACTGTACGAACTATAGATTAAACCTAACCCTCATAAAAAAACTTTCTGCATTTTAACATTAAAAAAAAAAACCAAAGAGTTTAGTATGTTTTTTTAAAGGTGCAACATGTAACAATTTTAAATGTAATATTCGCCCCTTTTTTTGCCAATGTGTAAACAGCTTGTAACGCAACTTGAGCCCTTCTCGGACTTCCTAGGTTGCCTGTTAAAGCCTGTAGACTGATTTTCATGCGAAGGGAGTGGGTCGCTTTTGCCGGGAAAATCCAAAAGGATGTGACATTTATGCTCGCTCACGAGAGCCTTGCCTCTGTGCTTCTCTTCCGTTATTCAACAGTGTCAACAAACTGCTACACTAGATAACTTTATCTTAGAGATGGAATCCAGCAAATATCTGACTCCTACACAAACTCAGATCAAGCCAAAAAAAACAACAAGCCCATTTATCTACTGAGTCCCATCTGGCGAAGCTGGAACGTGATTGTGGTTAAGCGAAAACTAGAATGAACATCGGCAGGGCATTTGATTCCTGGAGGGACCTTCGTTTTATTTTGGGGATCAAAACCGACCCTGAATTGGTGTTCATCTTATTGGACAGGTAAGCTGCAAAACCTGTGAAATATAGTGCCATAAAGGTTGATCTGGGTAATTTTAGTTAAACAACAATAACACATTAAATGAATGCTAGACAATGTTCAAGAGAATGCAAAAAGTCCCATTCATTAGTGTAACGTAACTTGGTTATACAGAAAATATATACAATCTATTATTATAAAACAATAGCACATCAATATACCAAATGACAGTTGTGATGGAATCACATCAATACTGAATTGTGTCAACTTATTTATAATGTACAGTCCATTTTATAAACAGCTACTGTCATTATCCACCAAACTTAGCTAACAGCTATTGATAAAGTTGGCTAGCTAACGCCGACATTGACTGCATTTATACGATAGCCTATGTATCATGCAAAGAAAAGTGGTTACTTCAAACTACAGACTCGCATAGTCAGACCTATATCCACACTTTGTTTTAGCCCTGTTCCAGCACTGGAGACTCAAAATGTACTGTAGCTGTATATTATGCTACGGTGAATCACGTTGTACGTTACATCATTGTTTTGGTCAATGCTCACTGGCGTCTCTATGGAGTGTGTGCACAAGCAACAGGCAGCAGTTCATTTAATGGCCACAGGTGTCATTAATAACAAGGGTTTCTGAATCTTACATACTGCACCTTTAAGTGATTTGCCACCCAAACCCACCCACTCACACACACTCACCAGATCAGCAGAGACAGCAGTCGTAATAAGAGAATAAGGTCCATTGACTAAACCACCACATACCAGCAGCATACCTTTATGTGAAATAACACAAACATCAGACCACTAAAACATCCAATAAAACAACGTATGAAACACAAAATGGTTAATTCTATGAATTTTCCATTTTGAAAAGGTGACTTTTCATGTAAATGTCTGTAATACTTTTTCATGAATATTCTGTTGACATATTTCTCATTGAAACCGAGGTTTGGACTGGAAATATTAAAGAGTTTGTACATTTTTAAACAGCCAATAAACTTTAGTTATGTCACAGCATGAAGAAGCATGATTTGCTGCATGCTAGTTGGTTGCATGTGGTATAAGGAGGAGGGACATTCTCATTTTAGAAAGTATTTAATTGGACAAAACCTATGTGAATAAGTCTGCAATGATGTTGGTCTGTTTTCTGGAATTTCAAAAAAAAAAAAAAAAAAATTTATGTTGCAATCTGCTGCAGGTTTTTTTTGTTACCTATAAAAAAAAATCGTGGTAACAGAGTTGACATTTAAGACTGTCCCAAACTGGAAAAACATTAGAAAACAAGACATTTACTTACAGTAAAACTGAATTGATTTAATATCAATTTAAATTATAATAAAAGTTATGCATTTGGTATATATATTGCAAAATACGGTTTAACTCAATGACACCAGCAGGCATTCTATTCATGATCATCATCACTGAAAGAACGCCGTTTAGAAGTAGCTCATTTGCACATCTCATTAGTGGCAAAGCAACGTAGTGAAACACTTATGTAACTCTGAAAGGCAACACTGGGATGATGTCTTACCAATAGTGGGCCCCAAGCCAAACTGCTTCATCACAGAGAATCCATAGAGCTGTTGAAAAACAAACCACAGTCGATGGGGAGAGAATGCACCTTTTTAAAATCATTTGGCAATTATTTTATTTTCCAGTTACTTTTCTTCATCTACAGTATTTGCCAATGGTTTTTCTTTTTCATTTATCTTTGGCTTTTCTTTTTCCATTTGCTTTTCTTTCTCCATTTGACAATAGAGTTTATTGGACAGTTCACTCCTTGTAGCAACCAATGAACTTTCAACTCAGTTTTAAGACACCCCCATCACCCACATGCCCCTCGAAGGAGACGTGAGACAGCCTGCAGCGGCTTCCATTGAGAAGAGCCTTTAAATCCACATGCTTTGATTCGCTGCATTTCTGCACATGGAAAAGTTGACTCTTCCATTTGGTTCATATAGGTAAGTGTATTCTGTAAGGGCAATAGAATGACATACTGTTGGTGCAGCCAGTAGAAGCATCACAGCACAAGTGGTGGCCCTCTTTCCAATCTTATCAGAGATCACTCCAGCCAGGACACCTCCTACACACAAACATGTAGGATGCTATTTTAAAAACTTAATTGTTGAATGGAGCTGGGCATTTTGACGTTATATACAGTGCAATGGTAGAGACGAGTCAACTCAACAGGTAAAAAGCGCAACACTGCAATTTTCAGCATCAATAAAGAATTATTACTTTTTTTTTATTAAAGAAATAAAGAACTTAAATGCAGTCAGAGGTGTGCATATATCACCTATTTTAAAACAGCTTAGAATGTGGCTTGTCCTTTAGACAAGTCTATAGTTATAAACTCTAGCGTATGTAGACTGAAGCTGTTTCTACATGGATGCCAGAATTACAACTCATTTGTTATAAATAATATTATCTTTGGCTTGCACCCATCATGTTCCCAAATAAAAGAAAATACTAAAAAGAGATAAAGTACCATTTTAAAAGTATTTAATACATAGGGTTATACAAAACAGGCATAACCAAATTTATATTCAGTACTGTGCAAAAGTCTTAGGCACATTATATTTTTTAACAAAATCATTTCTTTAGATGGTTATTTGATCTATTCTGCTTGTAGTGTATCAATGGGAAATATAATTTTTTTTAATTTCAACAATTCCTTTGCAAATACATTTGAATAGAAGAACAAGGAGCCTACAACAGATGTTATGGCCCCCTTAGAACCTGGATCTCAACATATTTGAGTCAGTCTGGGATTACATGAAGAGACAGAAGTAACTGAGAGACACTAAATAGATTGCTAAAAGCTTGGAACATACTAACTGACAACAACCAAGAAAAACTGTGTCCAGGCGTACCTAGGAGAATTGACGGTGTTTTGAAGGAAAATGATGTCAAACAAATATAGATTTTTTTTTATGTTTACTGGATTTTATATGGTCCATCCATCCATCCATCTTCAACCGCTTATCCAAAGTCGGGTCGCGGGGGCAGCAGCTCCAGCAGGGGGCCCCACACTTCCCTATCCCGAGCCACATTAACCAGCTCTGACTGGGGGACCTCGAGGCGTTCCCAGGCCAGTGTGGAGATGTAATCTCTCCACCTAGTCCTGGGTCTTCCCCGAGACCTCCTCACAGCTGGACGTGCCTGAAACAGGGGGGATCCTTACCAGATGCCCAAACCACCTCAACTGACTCCTTTCCACGCAAAGGAGCAGTGGCTCTACTCCGAGCTCCTCGCGGATGACTGAGCTCCTCACCCAATCTCTAGGGGAGAAGCCCGCCACCCTTCTGAGGAAGCCCATTTCGGCCGCTTCTACTCGTGACCTAGTTCTTTTGGTCATGACCCAACCTTCATGACCATAGGTGAGGGTAGGAACAAAAATTGACCGGTAGATCGAGAGCTTTGCCTTCTGGCTCAGCTCTCTTTTCATGACAACGGTGCGTTAGAGCGAGTGCAATACCGCCCCCGCTGCCCCGATTCTCCGGCCAACCTCCCGCTCCATTGTCCCCTCACTCGTGAACAAGACCCCGAGGTACTTGAGCTCCTTCACTTGGGGCAATACCTCCTTCCCTACCCGGAGTACGCACTCCATCGGTTTCCTGCTGAGAACCATGGCCTCAGATTTAGAGGTGCTAATCCTCATCCCAGTCGCTTCACACTCGACTGCCAAGCGGTCCAGTGAGAGCTGAAGGTCACGGACCGATGATGACATGAAGACTACATCATCTGCAAAAAGCAGAGATGAGATCCCCAGCTCACCGAACCGCACACCTTCCCCACCCCGACTACGTCTCGATATCCTGTCCATGAATATCACAAACAGGATTGGTGACAAAGCGCAGCCTTGGCGGAGACCAACCCCCACATGGAACGAACACGACTTCATGCCGAGGACCCGGACACAGCTCTCGCTTCGGACGGACAGGGATTGGATCGCCCTAAGAAGGGACCCCCCCACCCCATACTCCCGAAGCACCTCCCACAGTCTCTCCCGGGGAACCCGGTCATACACCTTCTCCAGATCCACAAAAAACATGTAGACCGGATGGGCATACTCCCAGGCCCCCTCCAGAATCCTTGCGAGGGTAAAGATCTGGTCCGTCATTCCACGGCAAGGACGGAACCCGCATTGTTCCTCTTCAATCAATTTTATATGGTGCAATTCATAAATGAAAACTATTTATGACATAATTTAAGAAATCTTTTTTTTTTTTTTAAGAAATCTAAATTCTTCACAGTTGCCTAAAACTTTTGTATACATTATGTAATAATATTATATACAGTTGAAGTCTGTTTAAATACACCTTATCCAAATACATTTAAACTCAGTTTTTCACAATACCTGACACAATCATATAAAACATTCCCTGTCTTAGGTCAGTTAGGATCACTAATTTATTTTAAGAAAGTGAAATGTCAGAATAATAGTGGAGAGAATTATTTATTTCAGCTTTTATTTCTTTCATCACATTCCCAGTGGGTCAGAAGTTTACATGCACTTTGTTAGTATTTGGTATTATTGCCTTTAAATTGTTTAACTTGGGTCAAACATTTTGGGTAGCCTTCCACAAGCTTCTCACTATAAGTTACTGGAATTTTAGCTCATTCCTCCAGACAGAACTGGTGTAACTGACTCAGGTTTGCAGGCCTCCTTGCTCACACATGCTTTTTCAGTTCGGATTAAGGTCTGTGATGGCCACTCCAATACCTTGACTTTGTTGTCATTAAGCCATTTTGCCACAACTTAGGAGGTATGTTTGGGGCCACTGTCCATTTGGAAGACCCATTTGCCACTGAGATTTAACTTCCTGGCTGATGTTGATTCAATATATCCACATCATTTTCCTTCCTCATGACGTCATCTATTTTGTGAAGTGCACCAGTCCCTCCTGCAGCAAAGAACCCCACAACATGATACTTCCACCCCCATACTTGGATGGTTTTCTTTGCCTTGCAAGCCTTACACTTTTTCCTCCAAACATAACGATGGACATTATGGCCCAGTTAAATTTTTGTTTCATTAGAACAGAGGGCATTTCTCCAAAAAGAAATGATCTTTGTCCCCATGTGCACTTGCAAACTGTAGTCTGGCTTTTTTATGGTGGTTTTGGTGCAGTGGATTCTTCCTTGCTGAGCAGCTTTTCAGGTTATATTGATATAGGACTAATTTTACTGTGGATATAGATACTTGTCTACATGTTTCCTCCAGCGTCTTCACAAGGTCATTTGCTGTTGTTCTGGGATTGATTTGCACTTTTTGCATCAAACTATGTTCATCTCTAGGAGACAGAATGCGTCTCCTTGCTGAGTGGTATGATGAATGTGTGGTACCATGGTGTTTATTGTTAGTGCACTATTGTTTGTACAGATGAATGTGGTAACTTCAGGCATTTGGAAATTGCTCCTAAGGATGAACTAGACTAGTGGAGGTCCACTATTGTTTTTCGGAGGTCTTGGCTGATTTCATTGAATTTTCCCATGATGTCAAACAAAGAGTCTCTGAGTTTGAAGGTAGACCTTAAAATACATCCACAGGTACACCTCCAATTCAATACACCTCCTATCAGAAGCTTATTGGCTAATTGTCTAAAGGCTTGACATCATTTTCTGGAATTTTCCAAGCTGCTTAAAGGCACAGTTAACTTGATGTATTTAAACTTCTGACCCACTGGAATTGTGATATAGTAAATTAAAAGTGAAACAATCTGTCTGTAAACAATTGTTGGAAAAATTACTTGTGATGCACAAAGTAGATGTCCTAAATGAATTTGAAAACTATAGTTTGCTAATATGAAATCTGTGGAGTGGTTAAAAAATGTGTTTTAATGACTTCAACCTAAGTGTATGTAAACTTCTGATTTAAACTGTATACTGTATGTTTTATTAGAATATACATGACATTTTTCACAACATACCAACAATGCCTCCCACATCGAACAGTGTTGAAAGGTCTCCGGCTTCTTTGGCATCTAGGTGAGCTAAGAAACAGGAATCACATGTTAGTTGTGGAAGACAGAGAATCCACATCTGTTAATTATGTACAAACAGGTTAAAGGGATAGTTCACCCAAAAATAAAAATTCTCTCATCATTTACTCACCTTATGATATCCCAGGTGTGTATAACTTTTAATTTTAAAGAAAAAAATATCTCAGCCCAGTAGGTCCTTAAAATGCAAGTGAATGGAAATTTGTCTTTTGAAGATCCAAAAATCAGTCAGCATAAACGTCATCCATACAACGCCAGTTAAGTTAATGTCATCTAAAGTGAAACAATCGCTTTTGGTGCAAAAAATATCAATATTTAAGTACCTTTTAACTATAAACCATTCTGATCACTGTCTACTTGCATTTTAAGGACCTACTGAGCTGAGATATTCTTCTTAAAATCTTCATTTGTGTTCTGGTGAAGAAAGAAATTCATACATCTGGGATATCATAAGGGTGAGTAAATGATGAGAGAATATTTCATTATTGGGTGAACTATACCTTTAAGGAATAATATGTAAGCAAATGTGGGTGCTCACAAGTGTGTGGAACTGTGCACATCTCCAATACTGCTGAGTTTACTGTTAATTTGTCTTGTTCATCACTGTGCTGTATCAAGCATGACGTTAACGCAAACTTTGTGGCTTAAATGTATTGACATAAGAATACAAATCAACAGTGTATTGGTGCTGCTTCACGTCACACCACAGGAACTTGCGTTACAAGCCCACATCAAAAGAAACAACAGAAAGAATATACTGCATTTGTTTGTACTCATAAAAATGACATTAGACCTGACAGCAGGCCTACAGCTCGAGCGAGAGGCAAATAAATGTTCTCATTTCACATGTGATGAGGGCGCTTCTTAAAAGCACAGCAGCAAAAATTCCCCGTTTAATTCTCCAGGTCAGATAGAGACGGTGGAAAATGGTCATAAAAATGATGGTCTTTGTACCAAAATAATTATTCTGTAAGTAGACTGCAGGGAATAAATATGATCTGACCTCATTAATCTTTCTCGATCATGTTGTTCACTTGCCAATGATTACTACTCTATGTGGCACACCTGCCTAAAGGTCTCTAGAGAATAGGTCTTCATTTAAGAAACATAAAACGTTATCTCTCACCTGCTTTAGTGATGTACAGGGGAAGCCAGAAAAGGAAGGTATAACTGACCAACTTGGCAAAGAGCAGACAAAGAGAGAACTCAACCACTCCCTGCAAAAACATAGCCAAAACCAGAAGAAACTTCAGTGACACGTAACATTACATTGCTGAATGGAGTCTTGTATTGGACTGATGGATGGGCGGTACTCACAGGAATGCGCAACGCTCCCATGAAGCTGATGGCTGACGGTTCAGCCTCACTCTTCACCACCACCACCTGCTGCACAGGTACACACACGCCAATGCTCTCCTGCCCCAGGAGAAGCTCTGTATCCCAGCTCTAACAAACACAGTAGTACAATATTATGTATGCTACACTACAGTGTATGGCCAAAAGCATGTGCACGCACCCTTCTTGCACATGAGGAATTGATGCCTATGGTTTTGAAATGAAATGTTCATCAAGCACATAAAGCAAACTTTTGACAGCGGAGTGTACGTATCTGCATAGGAGTCAATGAGAGCGACTCAATGGGATAAAATACAATCATGTGAAAGGAAAACTTACCTGTGTTTTATTTCCTTGCTTGTACTGCAAGTAGAGGTCTTTATGTCCGTTCAAACCATTCCAGTTTTTATGTATCTTCTGAAAGAAACACAACAAGAGTTCAAACTGCCTGACAGAGGTAACAGGACAGTAGTTTGGGTACACGCTGCAAGAGATATATTCAACAGTCATAATATAAAACACAGAAGATATATGCACTACTAGTCAAATGTTAAAACACACATACTCATTTAATAGTCTTTTACTATTTTCCACATTTTTAATAAGAGTAAATACATCAAAAACTATAAAATAACAAATTGAATTTGGGAATAATGTAGTGACCAAAAATGCTTTTACAATATTTTACAATACAATATTTCAGATTCTTCAAAGTAATTCAGTCTTCCTTTGATCATTTACATTTTCCCTTCACTAACTGATCCAATTAAAAAAAAAAGTGGTAACGCTTTACAATAAAGTGCTATTAGTTAACATTAGTTAATGCATTAGGTATCATTAACTAACAATGAACAACCTTAGCATTTATAAAGCTGTATTACTGTTAGCTAATATAATTACAATTGTTCATTGTTAGTTCATACTGCATTAACTAATGTTAACAAATACAACTTTATTTTAAAGTGTTACCAAAACAGTATATACAGAATATATTAAAATAACTAAGCAAAGACATTTATCCATGGGCACAATTTAGTGTGTATGAGTATATTTGTATTAAAAATTAAGCATAATAAGCCTTTAAAACCAATGGTTTTAAATATCATGAGAAACACACAATGAGTGCACATCATGCACATCAATGCACTTATATCTCCCAAAAATCAGTTAATGAAAAAAAATATGACAACACAAGAAAACAGTGTTTACATGAGACTTGAAATCGGCAGATTATTTTCTGCTTTTGATGTCAAAATGTAAACAGGTTTGGATATGCCGGTAAGAATGCTGGTAAATGCGTTTACATGAAACATGAATAATGGTTCCCCATTATGGGCAAAGTGTTAATGGAATAGTTCCAAACAGTATTTAAACTCCAGAAAGCACATAAAAAGGCAGCATAACAGTAATCCAGGACTTCAATATTGATGTGTTTCTCACCCACAGCTATCATATCACTTCAGAAGACATGGATTTCACCACTGGAGTCTTATGGATTAATTTTATGCTGACTTTATGTGCTATTTGGAATTTTCAAGTTCTGGTCCTCGGATTTATGGTTTTGCATATTTCCAATCAAGCAGTTTTGTGCATTTGCTCCAAGTATCAGTGCCACACCTCCAGTAATTTGTAATTAATTAATCGCTATGAATATTTAAGGATCCTTTAGAACAATTCAAGAGGCATTAGAGTAAACAATGAAAAAGAAACATGAATTATGCGGCAGCCAGCTGCAAAGTGTTTGAACTTCCACTTGAATTGAATTAATTCATCCTCCACAGTCAAAATGAGAAAAAGAGGCGTCAATCAACATTTCCTGCAGCTGTCACCCCCTTTCTCCATGCCTAACGTCTCTGTTAGTCCTGATTAGCCACTCCTCCTAAATCAAAATCAATGTGATGAGGGGTTTCAGAAATCTGAACTCTCCCTTTGTTTAAAAGGGCACCTCTCGCTCTACTGAGACTCGCAAGTATACGCTGTTGCCATAGCGACAGATTTCGAGCATGAATGCGTCAGAGGCAATAATGTTATCCAACCACCTTTACCTCAGATCCCAAAGGAAAGACAGTAACTAATGTGAAGATGACACAGACTTTGTCTGACTCACTCTTTATTAGACATAAGCATAAATACGCGAACGTGATTAGGGCTTCAAACAAAACTAAATAAAACGGTGACTCACCGGATTACTTGGAGCTGAGCTCTGGGCACTGGCAGTCTTCAGATCATTAGGGTCTGAAGATACAGAGGCAGTTGTATCAGAGCTCATTAAGAAACAAGGAACATCTTGACTAGGCTATACGACAACAATGTTCATTCCTTACACATAAGGCAGATGTTTTTGCACCACGGTGTAAACAGAAACATGCTATTTACATTTTATCAAGTAACATATGGTCTACCATTCTAAAATAGCATGTACAATAATAAAGTAAATAGGATATACTAGGATATAGTGTATTACTGTATATATAGTTTAATAACAGTGACAACAAAAGAGTATTTGGTCATTTATGTGGCATTTATATTAAAGAGAGCATAACTTTTTCAGAGTTAAAGGGATAGTTCACCCAAAAATGAAAATTCTCATTTGCTCACGCTCATGCCATCTCAGATGTGTTTGACTTTCTTCTGCTTAATACAGATTTACAAGATACAAGATGTTTTGAAGAATATTTCAGCTCTGTCACTATGCAAGTCAATGGTGACTGGAACTTTGAAGCGGGTAAGAACGGAAATAACACTGTACATCATGCCATTTCAGTCTCTAGCCACAATCATGATATCATGATTTCAAGCTTGATTACACTTCCTAGTGCTTGACAAATGCTCTGAACACTAGAAAGTGTAATTGAGTTTGAAATCAGGACTGCCAAGAAGACTGATGTCAAGATTTATAGTGAACAGGGAATTATATTTTGTGCTCACCCAAAATCGATTAGATCCATTTAGAAGACATTTATTAAACCACTGTCATCGTATGGATTACTTTTATGCTGCTTTATGTGCTTTTTAGACCTTCAAAGTTCTTGTCACCATTCACTTGCATTGTTTGGATCTACAGAGCTGAAATATTCTTCTAAAAATCATTGTTTGTGTTCTGCAGAAGAAAGAAAGTCATACACATATGGGATGGCATGAGGGTGAGTAAATGTGAGAATTGTCATTTGTGGGTAAACTATCCCTTTAAAATATAATATCTATCCCATCTTAATATTCCGTGACAACTTTAAGTAAGCCATTTCTAGTTTTGCAGAGAAAAGTTCTAACATCATTTGTTTGCAGATGCCACTTGGTTTGTTATTTTGCTATATAATGCAATGAAATCCACATATTTTTAACCGTGGCTAAAGTGTCAAAAATATATGTATTTTTAACATAAAACACTGTAAAATATACTATATTTATAACATAATATTTGCATTTTTGGGAATTTATTATTTATAGAGGCAGTGAGAAAGGAGACAGGAAAACATGGGGGGAATAGTGGGGGGTGGGATTTGGAAAATGTCACAAGCCGGATTTAATCTCGGCTCACCCACGCATAAGCACTACCATGCAAAATGTCAGAACACACACTATCCAACAGGCCATGTCACCAACATTTGTACAGCTCTACCAGGTGCAAATAGTTGTGGCAGTGCTATTTACACCTGTCACTCCAAGTAAATAAAAACAAAGGCCAATCTAGCATCCTGAGATGTCACATTCAAAACACTTACGCTCTATTAGAAAGAAGAAGCAGATGACTCCCATAGCAGCGATGATAATGCCAGGGACGATGAAAGACAGACCCCAGTTAGAGGACACGTAATATCCAGCGATCAAAGAGCCCAGAATGTTGCCCACTGATGTGTGTGAGTTCCACAGACCCATGATGAGGCCTCTCCTTAAATTAAACGCAAACAAAGAGATTATATAACATCTACTTGAGTGACATTAACAGATCTGATACACTCAAGTGGGTAAAGAACAGCTAAGAGGTGAATAAACATGCCTACACTTTGAGTGTTTGAGCACATAAAAAAGATGTATTGTGATGGTGGATACGGTGATGCCTCATACCTGCCCTTGCCGAACCAATTACCAATGCAAGTCACGACACTAGGCCAACCAGTGGTCTGAACTAAACCATTGGCCACCTACAGACAGAAAACAGAGACTGCTTGGCATCATTTGAATTCTTACTATATTCACCCAGACACAAAGGGTTTCACTCACAATATGCAATTTACAGCCAATATTTTTAAGCTGAGCATAACTAGCAAACATTTCCATGACTTTCACATTTCTGGGACTTCTTCTAAAATTCCCTGATATTTCCAGGTTTTTCATAAACATGACCAAAGTGAATGAGCGTTAAATAATGAAAGTCATCGAGCGTGTTGTTTCATTGTTTTTGTATGACTCTCACCTGAACAAATATATAGAACCCGAGGCTATGGATGTCATAGACATATCCCAGTCCAAACAGACAGGTGAAAAAGCCACTGGTCAACATGCCCACAGTCAGGTACAGACGAATGGGCAAACGCTCTCCAATTATTCCACTGAAGGAGACAGAACAATTAATCAGATCCATTTTATAGACAGATATACAATGGATGTCTAATGTCAGCAACATACTACAAACATACATCAAGTGTGTACTAGATATGGGTGATACGATGGTACGCAACAATGGCAGAAATGCGTCAACATGTAGAGATTTTGCTATGCAGTTTATACCCCCATATATTAATTTGTGCGGCCATCAGTGGGTACGACTGCTTTACATATTAAACATGTGAGAGCATTGAATCCTGGAAAAAAATTGGAAATTCATAGTAAGACGTGTCACAAACTAGCTAAAACGAGGAATAACTTATTATGGGATGTTATTAGGCAC
Source organism: Moxostoma hubbsi (assembly GCA_032164185.1). Lineage (NCBI taxonomy): Eukaryota > Metazoa > Chordata > Actinopteri > Cypriniformes > Catostomidae > Moxostoma > Moxostoma hubbsi. The sequence continues at coordinate 32,822,613 of JAVLUX010000011.1, forward strand.
AAGTGAAGTGGAATTTAACTGATGTGTGGTCACAGGTGTAAATATCTCAGCTATTTTACATACCAAATCAGAATTTAGAGCGTAAACTGTCCGTTGCATAATATTAATGTTACTGTAGTGAGTCTTTTGTTTTTATAACTGAAAGGAATAGTTCACCCACAAATGAAAATTCTCTCATCATTTACTCTCATGCCATCCAAAGTGTTTTTGAACTACTTTCATCTGCAGAACACAAATTAAGATTTTAAGAAGAATATTCCAGTTCTGTAAGTCCATTTAATGCAAGTGAATGGTGGCCAGAACTTTGAAGCTGCAAAAAGCATATAAATGTAGCCTACAAGTAATCCATACAACTCTTGTGCTTAAAATCCATGGGTGAGAAACAGATCAATATTTAAGTCATTTTTTTTACTACAAAGACACCACCCTGACAAGTAGGGGGTGATATGCACGAAGAGTGTGAATCATTAAAACAAAATAAAAGTGTGACAGTGAAAATGGAGGTATAATTACATAAATATTGATCTGTTTCTCACCCACACCTATCATATCACTTCAGAAGACATGGATTTATGCTGCCACCTTTATGCTGCCCTTATGTGATTTTTAGAGCTTCAAAGTTCGTCGTCACCATTCACTTGCATTAAATGGACCTACAGAGCTGAAATATTCTTCTAAAAGTCTTTGTTTGTGTTCTACAGATTAAAGTAAGTCATACACATCTGGGATGGGATGTATATAATCTATAAATATAAATGTATACAGTTGAAATCAGAAGTTTCCATGCAAGTTGAAGTAATTAAAACTACATTTTTAACCACTCCACAGATTTCATATTAGCAAACTATAGTTTTGGCAAGTCGTTTAGGACATCTACTTTGTGTATCACAAGTAATTTTTCCAACAATTGTTTACAGACAGATTGTTTCACTTTTAATTGACTATATCACAATTCCAGTGGATCAGAAGTTTAAATACACTAAGTTAACTGTGCCTTTAAGCAGCTTGGAAAATTCCAGAAAATGATGTCAAGCCTTTAGACAATTAGCCAATAAGCTTCTGATAGGAGGTGTATTGAATTGGAGGTGTTCCTGTGGATGTATTTTAAGGTCTACCTTCAAACTCAGAGACTCTTTGCTTGACATCATAGGAAAATGAAAAGAAATCAGCCAAGACCTCTTAAAAAAAAAACCTCCACAAGTCTGGTTCATACTTGTGAGCAATTTTCAAATGCCTGAAGTTACCACGTTCATCTGTACAAACAACTGTATGCAAGTATAAACACCATGGAACCACGCAGCCATCATACCACTCAGCAAGGAGACACATTCTGTCTCCTAGAGATGAACATAGTTTGATGCAAAAAGTGCAAATCAATCCCAGAACAACAGCAAATGACCTTGTGAAGATGCTGGAGGCAACAGGTAAAGTAACTATATCCACAGTAAAACAAGTCCTATATCGACATAACCTGAAAAGCTGCTCAACAAGAAGGAAGGATCTCCAAAACCACCATAACAAATCCAGAGTACAGTTTGCAAGTGCACATGGGGACAAAGATCTTACTTTTTGAAAAAATGTCCTCTGGTCTAATGAAACAAAAATGTAACTGTTTGGCCATAATGACCATCAATATGTTTGTGGGCAGAACTGAAAAAGCATGTGTGAGCAAGGAGGCCTACAAACCTGAATCAGTTACACCAGTTCTGTCTGGAGGAATGGGCCATAATTCCAGCAACTTATAGTGAGAAGCTTGTGGAAGGCTACCCAAAATGTTTGACCCAAGTTAAACAATTTATAGGCAATAATACCAAATACTAACAAAGTGTATGTAAACTTCTGACCCACTGGGAATGTGATGAAAGAAATAAAAGCTGAAATAAATAATTCTCTCCACTATTATTCTGACATTTCACATTCTTAAAATAAATGAGTGATCCTAACTGACCTAAGACAGGGAATGTTTACGATTAAATGTCAGGAATGTGAAAAACTGAGTTTAAATGTATTTGGCTAAAGTGTATGTAAACTTCTGACGTCAACTGTATATAAACCTATATTTATACATCTATAAAGTTCTGTCACTTTTCATTTGTATATGATATATATTTACTGCATTATCTAAAATAGGCGTTACCACAGAGGATTTCCAGCAACAATAACTACAGTATATCATGTTATATTTTATTACTGTAATGTAAAATGACTCATAACAGCAATATATAATTTTGGTCATATTGCCTACCCCTTATGTACACTGCTGCATCTTCAGTGATTGCTCTTCTCAGTTAGGCTTTATGGTGAGACGGTGAGTGTTTCGTACTCGTTCTTACCTGAGATACATGCCTATAGCGTAAGCACACAGGAAAGAGTAATCCATTGCCCCGAGTAACTGCTTATAGTTACTTCTATCTATAGGGATACACAGAGATACAAAATATTTAATACAAATATGGCTCAAAATAATAGTTTGAAATTGACACTATTAACAGAATAGGGCCAGTGAACTGATTAAAATAATCATGATTCATCTCAATTGTTTCTGGAGTAAACACATTTAGTAGGGCGACAAAAGACTCATTCTTGATGTCCATTTGCACAATTAATAAAAAAGCAATAGTTTTTGTATTTAAACGTGCAAGATGGATTTCAAAGCCATAAGTGCTGCGTAAAGATGCATGAAAAAAGATTAAAAAAAAGAATAGTAAATTATTTCTAAGCTTGAATCTTACCGAAAGGTTTCCAGCTGCAGTCTAGATCCAAGTGAAGTCCAGGCTGCTGACTGCTGCTATCTGTCGACAGCTCCGTAACATGAGAGCAATTCTTATGCAGCTCACTCTACACAAATACACAATACAGTCAACACAATATAAACTAATCTCTGATGGCTCATAAATGTTTTGTGAGTATGTACTGCGACTTGATACAGGTCACATATCAAGGCAGGGTCAACAGTGCAAAGTAAGTTCAACACGGTTAGATGGCTGCATTCCATGTACTTCTAGATTATGCCCAGATACATGTGTTAATGTGTTACAGAAATCAACAAAAATAGCTCTAGGAGTTCCTGTAAGCACATTGTCGGTAAGAGGATCTATAAATTTTTTATCACGCCATCACAGAGTATGTAGAGTTTTTTTAAGTACTGTCTCATGTAGAGATTATTAGGGATGGGAATTGCAAGAAATGTAATGAATTTGGTTTTGATAATAAAAAATAAAAGAAACACTGTTCTGATCATGTATATTTCTTACATGCAAAGGGTCATTCAATTTGACAGGGGTCATGTTACCTTAACAATGCTGATAGGTTTCCTGGATAGATGGAAGCTAGTGTACAGCAGGAAAGTGAGAGCAAATGTAAAGGCCCTGTACCTGCGAAAAGCAAAGCCAACGGGGTTCAATAACAAAAAAGAAAATAAAAGTGGCAGACAGGGAAATAAGGACATTTTACAGTGAAATGTCCTCTGTTCATGGACTGTCACACCACATATGATAAAAATGTTGGCTGCACTTCAAAACTGTCCCAAATACTAGACGGATACTAGATATATGCAACAAGCATTAAACTGTAACTGGTAGATCACATACCCTCTGGAGTGATACGGTAGGTGTGGGTGAGAAACATACAAATTTAATTCATTTTTTACTTTAAATTCTCCTCCCAGACCAGTAGGTGGTGATATGCATGAAGAATGTGAATCAACAAAACAAAAGGAGGATGTGAAAGTGAAAGTGGAGATTTATAGTAAAAAAGGACTTAAGTATTGATCCGTTTATAACCTGCACCAATCACATTGGTGAAGACATGGATTTAATCACTGGAGTCAATTGATTACTTTTTTTTGCTGCATTAATGTGCTTTTTGGAGCTTCAAAGTTCTGGCCACCATTCACTTGCAGTAAATGGACCTACAGAGCTGAAATATTCTTCTAAAAATCTTTTTTTGTGCTCAACAGAACAAACAAAGTCATACACATCTAGGACAGCATGAGAGTGAGTTAAGGATGAGATCATTTTAATTTTTGGGTGAAATAACCCTTTAATAAGGATTTTAAAAATAATTCTATGGAGATTACACTCATCGCAAGCAATTAAATATTTTAGAGCTGAGCAAATCTAGAAAAATCTAAAGTTGGCTTTAGAAATTTTCAGACTTTTCCATTACTTTTTAAGATTATAACAATTTCAATAACCTTTCCATGTTTTCTATCGCCTTGGGAAACCTGCTAGATATACTGTTTATTAATAATAATGCTAAATGAAGTTTCATGGCCGGTATGAAACGTTTATGTTCAGCCAATTTTTTTAAATACACCTTCCATTGGTCAGTGTGGCAAAAAGTTCATTTTTGGACCACATAGCTACAGTCTGGCTAGTTTAAAACAAATATCCATATAATTCTATATTTGCTAATGTATAAGGCACAGCGCCCTTCTCTACATGACGCAAGAATGTAAACACGTCTAGCCTGTCTTTGTGTTCCTTTGATAAGGGAAACTCACTAAAAGTTATCCAACACCTATAATCACCATTGTGAAAAATGAACTGCCCCTTAAACTTAATAGCTGGCTGAGCCACCTTAAGCAGCAACAACTGCAACCAAATGCTTCTAATAACTGGAGATCAGTCTTTCACAACACTGTGGTGGAATTCGGTCCCACTCGTCTTTGCAGAACTGCTTTAGTTCAGCCACATTTGAGGGTTTTTAGCATGAACTGCCCATTTAAGGTCCTGTCACAGCATCTCAATCATTGTCTTGCGACATATTCCAATTGAGGTTCAGCTTCAACTCACAGACTGATGAATGGATATTCTCGTATAGGATTTTATGGTAGAGAGCAGAATTCATGTTTCCCTCAATTATTGCAAGCTGCCCTGGCCTTGAAGCAAGGCATCCCCACACTATCATACTACCTCCACCATGCTTGACCGTAGGTATGAAGTTCTTTTTGTGGAATTCTGTATTTGATTTACGCCAGATGTAACGGGACCCCTGTCTTCCAAACAGTTCCAATTTCGACTCACAGAACATTCTCCAAAAGGTTTGAGGTCCATCAATGTGAGTTTTGGCAAAATTCAGGTGAGCCTTATGTTCTTCTGGGTTAGCGGTGGTTTTCGCCTCGCCACTCTTCCATGGAAGCCCTTAGATGCTGTCCTTGGCTTTTTTGTGACTTCCACAATGATTCGTCGCTATGCTCTTGGAGATATTTTGGAAGGTCAGCCACTTCTGGGAAGGTTCACTACTGTGCTAAGTGTTCTCCATTTACAGATAATGGCTCTCACTGTGGGTCTTTGGAGTCCCAGAGCCTTTGAAATAGCTTTGTAACCCTTCCCAGACTGATGTATTTCAATCACAATTGTTTTCCTCGTCATTTCTGGAATTTCTTTCGACCTTGCCATAGTGTGCTACTGGGTGAGACCTTTTAGCCAACTTCATGCTGCTTAAAAGAACTATTTAGGTGTTGGTTTGATTGAAAAGGGCTGGCAGTAATCAGGTCTGGGAGTATCTAGTCTAGCTGAACCCCATTATGAATGCAGTGAGTTTCATAGATTTGGGGATTTAATAACTAAGGGGGCAAATCTTTTTTCAAACAGGCTCAGTTTGTATTGGATAACTTTTTACTTCAATAAATAACATTATCATTTAAAAACTGTATTTTGTGTTTAGTCAGATTGCCTTCGTTTTATGTTAGATATGAGATATACACAAAAACAGAAGAAATCAGGATGGGGACAAATACTTTTCCACGGCACTGAAATGTGTGAAGGACGTATACATGCAATGGAACCCAAGTAAACAGTACTGCTCTTCTAAACCTCAGGCAGTGCATCATTTTATGTGCAAGGCAGCGACCACGGATTTAAATGCAGAGGTCAAGGAAGAGAACAACACTTTTTTTATGGAACAGAATGCAATATTGATGCTTATCTAATTGTGTAAAGCAAGGCCTGTATTTAAGCAGTGTTAATGGTAAAAATAAGTAGATTGCACATGCTATTCTATTACTGACCAGCGCAGATCAGGAGGAGCTGCATTAATGCCTGATTAGTAATCAAGAATGTATAAGTTGGGTGTTTTTGTTTAATTATACAGCAGTAATGACATTGAGCTAGCACACTCAGAAACAACAACTTTTTGAGCCAGTCACATAACAGTTAGAGATATTGATGAATGACAGTTCACGCCTCAAAAAAGGAAATCCTGTCATCATTTGCACACCTTGATGTCGTTCCAAACTGAAGAAAGAGAGTCATACGGGTTGCATAAGGGTGAGAAATGATGACAGAATTTTACTTTCGGGGGTAAACTATGTCTATAAGCTAATTTAAAGGCACAAAAAATGGTTAAACAGGAGAAGAAACTCACCACTGATTCTTATCATAGGACGCCAGGAAGCGGATGCCAGGTGGGACTGGTGCCATGTTTGTATATATGGAAGTGAATTAACACAGCGTGTTTAATAAAGCTGCCTATTAAATCTCATAAAGATGTTAGGCAGGATGCCCGCCGTAGATTTAAAGTCACAAGACCCATCTCTGACTTAGAGGGGCCTGGGATGTGATCAAAGAGAGACAAGATCCAAACCCGATCTGTCCCATGTGATGTTACTTATATCCTGAACAAATGAAGAAAGAATGAGAATGATTTCCTGTCAGAGAACTACTTCATTAAACTTTTACATGCTCCTTTGACTCCTACTAAAGATCATAAAACGTGACGTGATTGTTAAATATACAACCAGAGTAACTTAAAGACAGCACAAACTCAAGTGCATGTGAGTATATCAGATACTGTGCTAAAATATAACTTAACCAAGATCATGAATATTAAATTACAGACAAACTACAGTCAGGGTTCACGTTGCACATCATCATCATCATCATCATCATTATTATTATTATTATTATTATTATTATTGCATATGATGTCAAGAGTCGCATTCTCTAAAGGTCATGGGAAGAAAACACGTTTATTAATCAATTGCGATTGATAACAAACTAAGAGATGTGAAACCATTAATGCATGATTTAATTTAAAAGAGTATCAAGCATTGTTGTTGGTCTCAACGTACCGTGCGACTCTCGGTTCAGCGATGTCTGTCACGACCGTCTGTTCACTTCCTCTTTCACACTGATGCGATGACGACACTCAGCAACATGAACACAGACACAACTAGACACTACAAGAAGACTTCAGGAAGTAAAATATTTCAAAATAGAAGGTAAAAATGAATTAAAGGGATAGTTCACTCAAAAATTTAAATTCCCTCATCATTTACTCACCCTCGTGTCATCCCAGATGTGTGTGACTTTCTGTCTTCTGCTGAGCACAAATGAAGATTTTTAGAAGAATATCTCAGCTCTGTATGTCCTTACAATGCAAGTGAATGGTGACAAGAACTTTGAAGGTCCAAAAAGCACATAAAGGCAGCTTAAAAGTAATCCATAAAACTCCAGTGATTTAATCCATGTATTAAGAGATATGATAGATGTGTGTAAGAAACAGATACATTTTTAAGTCCTTTTTTACTATCAATCTCCACATTCACTTTCAAGTTATTCTTCTTTTGTTTTTGCCGATTCGCATTCGTCGTTCATATCACCGTCTACTGGGCAGGGAGGAGAATTTATAGTAAAAAATTACTTCAATTATTGGCCTGTTACTTACCCACACACACACCAATCATATTGCTTCGGAAAATACAGATAAACCACTGGAGTTGTACAGAATACTTTTTTCTGCTTTTATGTACATTTTGGTATCCATTCACTTGCATTGAACCAACAGAGCTGAGATATTCTTCTAAAAATATTTGATTGTGTTCAGCAGAAGAAAGAGAGTCAAATTTTGAGAGAATTTTCATTTTTGGGTAAACTATCACTCTAAGCCTTTGACTCACCTCAGTCCATAGTATCAATGGCAGTTCTGATGCTACTTTGGTCCTGTATAAATGAAATTCTGCATCAGAAAAGCCTTAAACTGGTTGATGTCATGATAGAGCATATATTTAATAATTTAGTTTAATATTTAACAAATAGATATAATTTTGTATTTACATTCATTTAAAATTATTATTTTCATAGTTTTATATTCAAAACATTAATCTCATAATATGATTTATGCAGTTGCAATGCAGTGTAAATGCATTTATGACTGATCTGAGCAGCATAAAACGGTCTGTGTAAACACAAATGCCACTTTAGATGCAGTTTATGTGCTAACTTTGCAGTGTAAAGATGGCTTATGAAACCCTGCTTAAAATTGATTTAGCTGAAGAAATATTCCGTTTATATTTCAGTTTAATATGTTAATATGAGTTGATGTTTCTCGTGAACTTCAAAACGTTTTGATCTAAAAGACATATGCTTGGAAAGAAAGAAAATAAAACTACGCTGTGCACACAATATTTGAAATGTATTGATGGCACACTTCTATTCTGTTCTAAATCTGACCCTTGCGCTTGCTGACTTCACAGTGCTGTGAGAGCGATGCTCCTCTGCTGTCCCATCCAGTCTCTCTCTATTCTGCAACTGCGGATGAATCATTTATGTGGGTCAATATGAATAGCATTCTAGTGAGCAATACATTATACAACAATACTTCTCTGTGATCTTTCTATCTATCTGAGTCTATGGTGACTGAGGCCAAGCGCACTGATAGGCTACACGTAAAACTAGCTTGATAGAAAAGGTATGTCCAAAATATACAGTGACAACATCTGCTGGGTTGCTATGTTTGTATTTTTAACCTTTGCAACAATATTGCTGACCTCATTAGTTCTGGGACAGAACGATTAATAATCATCCTGTAACTGGCTGGTGCTGTTGTATCCATGTAAGATGTGATATTTGTCTTTTACAAAAATTGTCCATTGTCACCATATTTTCCGGCAAAATGTACATTAACATATGTTATTGTTACAAAAATTAAATTGTGATGATTTTTAAGTACAGTAGGCTATAATATTCATTAAAGTATAGAATATAGTGACTGCCAAAATGATTAAATGGCAACACTTTCTATGAAGCCCATATTGTAAGGCATTATAATGCATTCACAATGTCTTAAAATGCAGCTTATAAAATGTCATAACTTCTCATAAATATTTATAGCTACTGTTATAATATAGGCCTTATAGTTATACCTTAAAGAGTATAATCCATGAACACAATTACCATCCAATTTATCCACAGAAGTTGTAATGTCATATATGTGTTTTATTGTATAAGTGCTATTATGCAAAAGCAGCATAGTGTCAACAGACATAAAGCTTTATGATGTTATCATATACTATTATACTGTAAGTGATCATGGTCTGCTTTAAGTAAAGTTAAAAAAAACAATGTGTTCTTATAAACAGACATTACATAAACTTGTAACATACAATACATTAAAAGTCAACCTTATATAATGGAAGTTATGTAAAAATGCACAAAATACAAAAGGACAAACATTCACATTGATACATTAAGGAAATTCCTTTATACATTTGTCCAACATGTTGGAACATATGAGAGAGGCCTAATGAAAAATATATAATAAATCTTGCGAATATATGTAAATATACTGTATAATAGGCATTTTATAAGACTGACTTACCTTCTGAAAAATACCTTCTGGATGCTTATATATATATATATATATATATATATATATATATATATATATATATATATATATAGCATACATATTGTTACAGGAGTAACAATAACTGGAGTATCTGCTATCTTGACATTATCCATGCTCACCATGGTATATTTTTGTAAAGGAAAAGTATTCCTTCTTTTTTTGTTAGTTAGTGGATAGTTAATTCGTTTTATTAGTGGTAGTCAAATGTATTTAGGCGTTGTTTTTGCTTTTCAGGTGCTTTGATGTTGGGTAACAATACCAGCATGAAGGGACGTGTAACAGTGTACTCTGTGCCAGGATGTCCACACTGCAAACAGGCCAAAACCACTCTGAGTAAATTAGGTCTGCCCGTGTGTGATGTGGATGTAAACAAGAATAAAGAACTACGAACTCAAGTGAAGGAGCTTACAGGCTGCAGTACTGCACCACAGATATTCTTCAATAATGTTTACGTTGGAAACAACAAAGACCTTCAGAACCTGGTGAGTCCCACAGTCTGCACATAAACACAGTACCTGACTTTGCATCCATAAGCTCTGGCTTTGGTTCTGATATCTGCTTCTGGGAAATATGATTGATTAGTGGTCAAGGATGTTTCTCATGTGTGTTCTCAGGATCCTGAACATCTGGAACAGCTCATCTTATTGATAAGAGAGGAACCCGTGCCCCTTGATGCTCCGCCTGTACCGGAGGAAAACAGTCCAGTCCCTGAGGTTGAGCTTGATGGAGGTTAGTCTGTCACATACTGTGCTCATTATGTTCTCATGTTTCCCTTGGTCCTTCTTGTTGCTTGCCTGAGAGAAGGACTGCTGTTTGTGTTGCCATTATTATCTTTTTATCAAAGAACTTGACAAGGGTTTCTCTTGGATTTTTCTAGCTGCATGTCTTCCACTCTCTTTCAGTATTACCAGCTGTTTCTCCACGAATTAATACAAATGTGTCCTTATGTTCACGCTCGTCAATCTATAGTGTTGCCAAGAGCAAGATGAAGACTTAGTAGTCCTTTTCTAGGAATCAGTCAAACACATGAAAACATCCCCCTTGTTCACCTGTTAATATCTAGTGGACCCCTTTTAGTGCATCTCTACACAATTTAATCTTTTATTGTGTATAAGAGGGATGAGAAATCATTTGAAATTCTATGTACATACATATACACTATATGGCCAAAAGTTTGTGGACACAATATGTGCTTGATGAACCAAAACCATAGGCATCAATTTCCCCCTTTGGTGCAATAACGACTTCCACTCTTCTGGGAAGGCTTTCCACTATACTGTATGTAGTGACATGGCTGCAGGGATTTGGTCCAGCACTGATGTTGGGCGATGGGTCCTGGCTTTCTGTTGGCATTCCAATTCACCCCAAAGGTGTTCAGTGGGGTTCAGGTCTGGGCTTTGTGCAGGGCCAGTCAATTTCTTCCATATCAGACACAGTTAACCATTTCTATATGGACTTTGCTTTGTGCACAGGGCCATTTTAATACTGAAATAGAAAAGGGCTCACCCCAAACCATAAAGTTGGAAGCACCAAATGCCTTAAAATTGCATTGTTTGGAGTAGAATTATGATTTATCTTCCTTGGTATTAACGGAGTAACCAAACTCTTTAATTAGAAGGGGGTGTCCACAAACTTTTGGCTATAGTGTGTGTGTGTGTATATATATATGTTTCAAATCATTCCTCCCTTTTTTATACATGTATATACTGTACATATTGTATATATACTGTATAGATTCTGCACTACTAGTCTGGCTGCAAATTTGATTTACTACCTCTTTAACAGAGTTTAAGTGTGAGAGGAATGCTTATGCGGACATGATAGAGGAGTTGAAGAGGAGCGTGGTGATTGGCAGCCACAGGAGGGGGTTGAGGGTGTACAGGAACAGCTTCACTGGCATTGAGCTGGTGGACTGGCTGTGCAGAGAGAATGGTGTGGGTAAGTTACTTCAGACTGCTCCATATAAAACAGGAACTTTTAGCAGGGCAACTATAACACTAGAGGAATTGATTAGGATGTGACATTTATGTGACACCTGGCATGTTCCTTTATTAATGATTTTAGCAGATTTGACATTGCTTTCATCTAACAATAAGAGTGTAGGCTACTACTCTCAGCTCCATTAAAAAAAAAAAAAAAAAAAAAAAAAATATATATATATATATATATATATATATATATATATATATATATATACTGTATATATATATTTATACTGTATATCAACACACACACTGGGTCACAAATTAAGGGGTGCAAAGTGCAAAAGATTTTGTCACTCTTGGTTCATAAAGCAAGTGTGACAAAAATGCCCCTGAATAAATAAAATTCTGCTCATTATGCCCTTGTATTGCATTTCTTTTCTTTTTTTTTTTATACAAAATCTGTTATAGTTCCTAATATTCTATTAGTTGAAGGCATTATCACATAAAATATAATTTGATGTTGATTGAATTTTATGGGTCAGAGGCTAAATATTCAGATTGAGAACTTTTATTAATTAATTAATTAAACTGATGAATGCAAATCAATTATTACATACAGTATGTTTAGAAAAATATACCCTCATAAACATGTATGTATGTGTTTAGATAGATGGATGGATGGACGTTATTCTTACCCTTGGTTTGATTGATTGGTCCGAACCCGAGCTCAATCTCTCCCCATGCAGGTCTCTGTTCACATTACACATTTGAGTAAACTACAACAAATTGCTAATTTACCAATTGTGAACTGTATACGCTTTCAAATGAACTGTATCCAAGACCACCTTTTCAAGTGGATTCAAGTGCGGTTCAGTAATGTGCAACCAAGTTATACACCAATCAAACGGACCACATAAAAAAATATTTGCATCAAAAACTCAAGTGTAAAAGCTCCTTTAAATCTGTTCTGTAGAATTCCACAGATTTTCACTCACAACTCAGACACAGAAAATGGGAAGAAAGTGCAAAACTTCTGTGTGGGACTTGTCTAGAAACTGAATATGTCTAGTCTAGATAGAATAGTGCTTGTGTTTACTTATTGTGTGCACAGTGAAAGTATGGTCTATTGGGTTGTGGTCTTTGCTATCCTAAAATATTCTGACTTCTTATACTTGCATTGTGTAGATAGGAAGGAAGTTGGTGAAACTGCCCAGAATTGAATGGTCAGGAAGCATTTGATCTCTGTGACAATCCAAAAAGAGTTTGATGAGAGTAGCGTCTTATTCAGGTTACCAGAGCTTGTTCCTAATGGAGCATTCAACCCTGGAGAAACGGCAGCATGCAGGCCCATGAAGGGTGTGTGGAACCAATTTTCCCATAGCCACTATTCTATCTTGGCTAGGATGTACAGACTCATATTCTAAACTAGAGTATACTCTATAATCTGGTGGTGCATTACAGTCTATAATCTATAGTCTACCATATAATGTGGTGGCATCTTATCTCCTCTTTGGGTTGCCATATATCTTCTCCCCCTGTAATGCTTCTGAAACACTATCGTTTAGGCCTTACTGTACATAAGCTCTTCCAGACCTGCATGTGTTTGTGATCTGCATGTGACTGCATTCTGTCTGTAATGAATGAAGCTTGTGGTACATTCTCTGATATTTTAGTCATTTCTAAGTTTGTATAATTACCAATATAGCAATGTCTTAACTGGAAATGTTGTAGACATGTACTTGATTTTTGTGAAAATATTTATTGACTGGTTGTTGTTTGCCAGGCAGCACTGTATTAATAATTCGTCAAACATTCCGGCATGGGATTGTTGTAAACCTCTAACCCTTACTAATAAACATATGCAATTAATTCAGCTCAAACCGCTTAAAGCAATAGTTCAACCTCTAATATAATTCTATCACCCAGCATTTTTTCCAAACCTTTATGATGTTCTTTCTTCCGTGGAACACAAAAGACGATGTTGGCTTCCATTGCATCTTTTTTCTATACACTGAAAGTGAATGTTGACATTCTGCCCAACATCTCTTTTTGTGCTCACTGAAGAAAGAAAGTAATTCAGATTTGGAACAACATAAGGCTGATTAAATGATAAGAATATATGCATACAAAATTTGGTCTTAAATTCCTTGCATTTTTGTAATCATCTATAGATGCCCTAACAACACAAAGACTGTCACGGTATGTGTTGATTCTTGTGCACAGCCAATAGAAAACAATAGAGAACAGTTCCGGATGTAAAAATCCCATAAATTGTTTGCTAAGGAGAATATTGTAGATTTTCCCAAATACTTTTATTTTTGCATATATTCTAATCAATTACTTTAAATAAATATTTTTATAATTTTTAATTCGATTTCATCATTCACAATGCTTCATGAAACTGTAGTTCATGCCCTTATGAAAGATGGGAAGTACACAGCCTTTATGTTATTTATATAATAAATGGATGGGAAAAATAGTACTTCCAGAACCCAGATGGCTGAAAAAGTTGGCGTGAACTTCTAGACGTGCAGTGTGTCAGACAACTTTAAAGCGGCTCTGATGAGGATTACATTTATGCATAACATGTACTAAACTCGTAACTTTTTTTTCCTTTTTTTTTCTTCCTTCAGAGAATGTAAATCTAGTTTGGTTACATTATGGACTAAGAATGAAATATACAGTACATCTGCAACTATGGTTCTTTGTGTTTGGTTGTTTCATCCGTTCTTATTCTATTCTTTATTTGTGACACTTGCCTTAAGCAGCTTGTGACCTCTCTGAAGCGCTGAGGAATCAGATTCTGAAACTCTACTCTGATCACCTCTCTGAAGACGGCAAGGTAATCTACCATTTCACCATCTCATCACACACTCACTGCATATCAAATAGATGGAAGACCATGTTAAATGGATTCGCCACTAACTACGTTTCCACCCAAGGATTTTTTGCAAAAAAAGTTTTAGCACATCAAAAGCTGATGGAAATGCACATTATCGCTAAAATGTCACAAATTTAGTTAATATTTACATAATATTTTTCTGTTTAACTCAAGCGCATAAACTCTATGTAGATACATCAAATGGCACGAAAAAATGGTTTGGAAACACTTTTTGTCGATAACATTGGTATTAATGCAAAAATGTAGTGTCACATGACAGCGTTTGCCCCAATCGTTAGCCTGTGTTAATCATGACAACAGAATTGAAAGCCAATTTATTGTACGTGATAATGGATTGATCTTTACAGCATATAGAGCCGATCTGCAAATGTGACACTGCCAGGAGTGCCAACACAAATATCTCATGCACATTGAACAAATGAATGGCCACTGTTTTGTTTATAATTATATGTTACATAACATATAATTTCTGTGCACAAAGATGTTATAAATTAAGAATAAATACACAATACTAGGTGAAAAGCTTCAGCGCGCTTTTTTTTTAGGCGTGATGTCATCTTTTTATCGATAAAAGGCCATTTGAATGGAAATGGGCAGAAGGCGGATAATGTTGCAATTATATTTTTCGCATTTTCACATGATACGAATGCTACATGGAATGTTTGATCTTTGTGGCGGGTGAAGGACCTGAAGAGCATTTCACCACATTATGTTTTAAATAAGAAAGGTACATGTCATGACCGTCTAGGTCTTTACTTTCAACCAGACAGTTGATTACAAGGCCATGTCTCAGAGCTTGTACTTCGAACGGTACTGTGAGCTAGCCGTCCAACTTCAGCGCATGGAGCTTCTATCCCTGAGTCGTGAAGAGAAACTGTCCTTCTTTATCAACATCTACAACACCCTTGTGATCCACGGCAACCTGCGCCTGGGCTTTCCCAAAAACATATGGCAACGGTACCGGGTAAGAGAAGATACCCAGTTCTTGATCCCACACGATCCCATGTGGCTTGATTATGGTGTTTTGGTCAAAAATAGAAAGTGAAATATCTTTTACTTTTGATGCTTCTGATTTTACAGTTCTTCAACTATGTGAGCTACTTCATTGGTGGTGAAGTCTTCACACTGCAGGATATTGAAAATGGAGTGCTCAGGGGAAATCGAAAGGGTGTGGCACAAATCCTGAAGCCCTTTTCAAAGAACGACCCTCGACTGCAGGTATTCCAGGCTGAGATTGTGTGATTTGTTCTCACTCAAGGTTATATACGCTTTCATCAGATATGCTGATTAATATGCTGATTAATATGCTGATTGTTTATGTGGTTGCATTAATGGTTGAAAACTGAGAACCAGTTCTTGTGACATTCAGTTTTGCTAATTGTTCCTGAACGTCTGCATTGTCCATCGATAAAAACCACTCACTGACTGAGTTGGTTGAAGTAGTTCTTGACATATTCACTGAGAAAATACCTTTGTTTCATATGACAAAGTGTTGTTAAAGGAATAGTTCCCCCAAACCTTAAAATTCTCTTATGATTTACTCACCCTCATGCCATCCCAGATGTGTATGACTTTCTTTCATCTGCTGAACACAAATGAAGATTTTTAGAAGAATATTTCAGCTCTGTTGGTCCAATACAAGTGAATGGGTGCCAGAATTTTGAAGCTCCAAAATCCACATAAAGGGAGCATAAAAGTAATCAGTATGACTCCAGTGGTTAAATCCATGTGTTCAGACAGGATATGATATGTGTTGGTGAGAAACAGATCAATATTTAAGTCCTATTTCACTATTAATTCTCCTCCCTGCCCAGTA
This sequence comes from Moxostoma hubbsi, assembly GCA_032164185.1. Classification (NCBI taxonomy): domain Eukaryota; kingdom Metazoa; phylum Chordata; class Actinopteri; order Cypriniformes; family Catostomidae; genus Moxostoma; species Moxostoma hubbsi. The sequence continues at coordinate 32,838,889 of JAVLUX010000011.1, forward strand.
GGGGGCGATGTGCATTAAGATTTTGAATCACCTAAAAATAGAAGAAGAAGGATGTGAAAGTGAAATTGAAGTGGGCATTGACTGAGCAGGGAGGAGAAGTTATAATATATTAAGGACATAAATATTTATCTGTTTCTCACCCACACCTATCATATAACTTATGAAGAAATGAATTTAACCACTGGAGTCGCTTGGAGTACTTATAAGCTGCCCTAATGAGGATTTTGGAACTTAAAAATGTTGGCACCCATTCACTTGCATTGTATGGACTTACAGAGCTGAAATATTCTTTTAAAAATCATAATTTGTTGTTCTGCAGAAGAAAGAAAGTCATACACATCTGAGATGCCATGAGGGTGAGTAAATGATGAAAGAATTTTCATTTTTGGGTGAATTATTACTTTAAATATACACACTCATATCTTTTTTTTGTAATTAATTGTACCGGTATGTAAAAAGGATTATATTTTGTTTAGAAAATTTCTTAAGTATACTGTAAAGTCTACTGTATTTATATAGAGAATTGTTAAATTCTTCATTTGGAAATTGTTTTGGATAAAAGCATCTGCTAAATGAATAAATATGCATAATATCAACTAGAGGTCAACCAATTGTGGATTTTGCCATTACGATAACTGAGGTGGTGAAAAAAGCCAATAACCAAAAATATTTTTAAAAATCGATCCATAGAATATAAAAAAACCTATTCTCTCCTTACAAAAGCAGTCTGTTGTGCAACCAAAATCCCAATAATAGCCAAATATATTAAGATTCAATGCATAATGTAGGACTTTTTATTTGAAACAAGCTCGGACTACATTGGGGACTCTTATTTTGAAATGAAAGAGATTTGACTCAGTTAAAATGCTCTATATATGAGTATTTACCAAATTAAGTATTTTATTGCATTTATTAACCAGATGGAGAGATTTGTATGTATATATTTCACCAGATGAGGTTTATTGATAAGGAATTAAAAATAATTAGGGTAAAAAATGAAAATAAAATCTGCATTTATTTTTTCGATAACCAGTAGTTCCAAAAGGCAACTATCTGTACCGATTAATCTGTAAAATCGATGTATTGGTCTACCTCTAAAATCAGCATCTGTTTATGCAATGGGACAAATTATGAATATTGCATGGCCTGTAATGCATTTAAAATTATCAGGAAAAGTGCTTTTTTATATTTTTAGCAACAAAGTTTAGTATCACATTATGTTCTGGTTTTACCTATTTTCAACCTAAAAAAGCCCCAGAGATAAATAAAAGGACAGTTATGATGGCCTTTTGTAAATACATCAATTATATGTGTTCTTATCCATTAGGTGGCGCTTCCTGATGTTGAGCCTCTCATTCATTTTGCACTGAACTGTGGTGCAAAGGGCTGCCCTCCTATCAAGACTTACACACCACAGGTTTCTGCCCCAACTATTCTCATTTAGAATACTACTTGTAAACCTCTACATATTATTTTATAAGAATGGGAAGGAAATGATGTTTTTTGATTAAAATGATCATGCCTGTCTCACATCAGAACATTGATAGTCAGCTGTGTGCTGCTGCAGAAGCGTTCTTGGAGAATGATGACAGCTGCACGATAGACAGTGCAAGAAGAGAGGTGAAACTCAGCCAGATATTCAAATGGTACAAGGCAGACTTTGGAGGCACTGATGAGAAGGTACTAAAACCTTTGGTAGTCATATCAATCTCCATGTATGCATGGAAGATGTTCTTGTGTTATGTTAACAATATTTAAATACTCTTGGAATTCTGTTATTTACTCACCATGTTGTTACAAACCTATGTGACATTTCTCTTCAATGGAACACAAAAGGAGACATTTTGCATAATGTCCAAGCCACTCTTTTCCATGCAATGACAGTGGATGAGGACCAGGTGTTGTGAAGGCCCAAAAATAGATATAAAAGCACCATAAAAAGATGATAAATGTAGTCCTGCTAGATAACTATTTTGTGTTTAATGCAATTGAGAAAGTCACATGGGTTAAGAATTACATTGAGGTGAGTAAATGATGAATTTAATGGTGCACTTGATCAGTTAGCAATGTTTTTTCCAGCTGCTAAATTGGGTGTTTGATCACATGAGAGCATCACAAAAGAAGTGGAGTCTACAAGCCCTATTGTCGGAAGGAAACGTCAAAGTGAGCTTTCTGCCATATGACTGGTCTACAAACAGCACAGACTGAGCTAAACCACATTCTCACGCGCATTATCACTCAATCACTGACTCATTGTGGGCATTGTGTTTGTATTGAACACATGCAGCAGAGAAGACAGATGTACCCTGAATTAAGTTACTGTAACTATGCATTTAACTTCCAACTTCCCAAAGGGCAATGTGGATATGTAGCCTAATATTTATAACCTAGTTTTCTACCTGTAATTTTCCAAATTGTATGACAGTGTTTTGCACTGAATATTATGCACTGTTAATGGTCTTAACATTTCTCCTACAAGCATGTCTTTATAAATGTATATAGGCTAATTTATCTAAATTATCATATTTATTGACTCAGTGTGAATTTATTTTTTTATATCTTTAATTTAGATTTTTAAGCAACACTATGAACAGCAAAAAAGGACAATTTTGCACAAACAAACTATGGTGCATTAATTGCTTGATTACACTGAACACAAGAGCATGTAGTTTATGTAATGTTTAGGGCTAAAATGTTACATCGTTATAGCTAAAAACAAACAAGCAAATAAATAAATAAAATAATGAATCTAACTGAAAACAGACATTGTTACTAGTAGATGTAGTCAAAATGTTTATTTTAACAAATGCATGATGTTTTCCACACAGGTTTTCACTAAATAAGATTAAGGTTGAATTATATATAATAGGGCTTGTCCTAATTTGATGCAGTTAATTATATGAAATTTTTAGTTTTTTTGTTTGTTTTGCAGTCTTGAACTTTAAAACAAATTTACATAGCTAGATTAACCAAGAGCTCCTCCACACGTGAAAAAAAATATGAAAAAAAATACATAGATAGAAAAAAAGAAAAAATCATATATATATATATATATATATATATATATATATATATTGTAGCAGGTTCATTCTCTATGCAATGAAGGAGTCAGGAGGCAGTAAACTGTCAACGTGAGTATTTTTATTACTCTTCAGCATCGTTCACAAAACTTAAAACAAAAAGGGCACTCAGTGGCCAATTAGTCACACTCACACACACACACACACACACACACACACACACACACACACAAGAAAAGTGCTTCTTGTCACGCACACACAGGTACAGTCTCTCTCCATGGTCTCTCTGTCCACTCTGACGCCTCGTGCACCTTTTTACGTCTCCCTCCGCCTTCACTACAACTAGAAACAGGTTTTATAGATAATGATATCCCAGGTGACGAGCCTTACCGCTCTCTCTCTACCACAGACGGACAAACAACCACGCCCCCTTCACCACATATCCCTACCGCCTGACTCAGGCCCCCCATTTCTGGAGAGAAAGTCAGCCACTGCCATCTGCGCCCCTGGTTTGTAGATCACCTCAAATTTGAATGGTTGAAGTACCAGGTACCAATGGGTGATCCGTGCATTGGTATCCATCATGCAGTGGAGCCACTGGAGTAAGGCGTCATCTGAACAGAGGGTGAAGGCCCACTTGATCGCTAGCCACTCCTTCTCCACGGTGCTGTACTTAGTCTCTCTCAGAGAGAGCTTATGACTAATGTTTTTTTTAGGAAAGCCCATTCGCACGACTCGATCGGGGGCCCCCTTTCTAGTAAGAACAGTCAGCGGGCCGGTGCCGTCAGAGTAACTAGGCACAAACCATCGGTAGTAGCCAGCCAGCAACTGTCTCACCTCCTTTTTGGTCTTGGGCCTCGGACAGGCCACAATCGCTGTGGTTTTGTCAACCTGGGGATGCACCCAAGTGGAACCTCAGATGCCAAACTTCCACCCACCCAATTGCACACTTCTTCGGGTTGACCGTGAGCCCCGCCCGTCGCAGCGACCTCAGGACAGCTCTCAGATGTTGCATGTGCCGCCTCCAGTCATTAATATAAATAATAATATCGTCTAAATATGCAGCGGCACATGCTGTATGTGGTCTGAGAACTTTATCCATGAGAAGCTGGAATGTGGCGGGGGCCCCGAACAAACCGAACGGAAGGGTCACAAATTGGTGTAAGCCAAACGTTTTGGAAAAAGCAGTTTTTCTCGGGAGATTCGAGTTAAAGGGATCTGCCATTGACTCTTTATTAAAGTCCAAAGTAGAATACAATTGTGACGTACCCAACCGATCAAGCAACTCGTCAAACCTCGTTGAACTCTGTTTTTTTACACTGGACACCCGCCGAGAGTGAATTAAAATGATGTTCAATAACTCTTGTTTCAGCCGGTGCCTTTTCACCTCTGCATGAGACCAATCTCATATAACCCTACTTGACTGCACCTCTCATTACTTCATGGAAATCAGTTTCTTTGGTTCTTTCATCTGCAATCTAAGAGACAGTTTTTAATCATATCTCACCCTTGAAAAAAGTCCCAGAGTTACCTTGTGTCTCTTTTACTGTCAGGAAGAATATCAATGCAATGCAATTACCCTTGACAAAATGTTAATACAAGGCTCATTCTAATGCATGGAGTTTATTCATATATTTTAAATCTATAGCAATACTCTGTTGTCTTTTATAAATTAAGTGCAATGATAAAATATAAAGAAATAAAGTGTATAGTCAAAGGATATTTGATGTGTTCTATTTCTTGGTGAAATGGTAGTTTGAGAGATCTCTTGCTGTGTTTGTAATATTCAGAGGGAGGCAGTGTTGCTTTAAAATGCACTTGACCACAGATTGTTTGTTTGTGTATGTATATTTTAACTAATATATAAAATACCCAAGGGTTTTCAAGACCAAAACATCAATCAGTTGATAGTATTACTGTAAAGCAGTTCAAGGGAAAGGAGGAGGCGAGATCCGGCTGGACAAAGTAAATCATATTTTAATAATGAACTTAATACAAAGGACAAACACACACATGACGGACATGTCTGTAAATGATCTCTCTCTCGTCGCACCACCGTCTGCCATCGGCCTTTATCCCTCTCGGAGGCTGGATCAGCCTGATATGGGACCGGGTGTGTATCATCACGACCCGGCCCCGCCCTCCGTCCTGCCACAATTACTTTTTGCACATGATGTAAGGATCCAAATGTCTATGGCCACTAAAATGCTTCTATTTTGCATTCTTTTTAAATTTAATACAGCATTTTTAATTATGTACACTGAAAACAATTATGTGTTGGATTTACTTTCAAATCTATATGTTGCATTTTATGTCAGCATTACTAGAAAACCTTTGTTAGATCCACACAAATGTATCAATTTATTGAACTTTATTTACTTAAAAATATATCACACAAGTCACACAAATTCGATTAACAACTAGCAGCACGTTGTTTCTAATTAATTTAATTAGCACAAAAGAAAATAATGACTAAGATCAGTCGTTAAACTTGACAGATAAAGCTGCACTTCAGCTACGCACATTCACATGTGATTGGAATAATTACATGGATTGAACAGAATCCAGGTTCACCAAAGAGAACCCTAATCACCATAATGGTGACTTTACACAAAACAAACTATTTACAGTAAAACAACATCAGTAAAACTAAAAAGTGCTACAAGCTCTATGAATTCTTAATAACAACTAATTACAGTAAATGCCCAAAATAAGTTTCTTTTGAACAAACACACATGCTTAAATTAATCAAGTGCAAGAGTAGGATCTTAATATTTGGTTTGTCCCTCTTTTGCTTTAATGGCAGCATACACTCAAGCTGGCACAGGAATCACAAATCAAGTTTGTGCAAAACCATTTGGGCTGCACGATTATGACAAAAATCATAATTAATCGACATAATTATTTAAAGATTAAAGATTAAAAATAGATAAATCAAACAATAACTTTATGTTGTATTGCACTTAATTTCAATGAATAGAATTTACATAAAAAAAATATATATTTTGTCTACTTTATCTATGCTACACTTCCAAGAAAATCTTGCAATTTTACTGAATATTTGCTGTCTTGTACAAAGGATTGTTTCTTCGTTTTATGTTTATTTTGAAAAAAAAAACATTTTTTTTGCAACATGATCATACTGGACATCGACATGCTGCTTCCAAATGTTCATGTACTCTGAAAACGGCCTCATTATGCTGAATTACTGATAAGTGCCATTCCCCATCAGACATCTTTGCATCGATTCAATGATGAAATTTCCCCCTGGGCCTTCTGATAGCATATCTTCTTAATTCTTACGTTTATTCAGTAACCGCCATTATCATTGAATTAATGTTGAAATTCAATGCTGATTTAACAAAATTTATCTAAAATCAAAGTCAGATTATTACATTGATTCAATGACCAAACATAGGTGTTTTATTGAAGTTTTCATGGGTTTGGGTTAGAGCGTCTGGCTAATAAAATATGCATTCCTGTTGACGGTATGGCGTCAATTACTGTACAACTAAAAATACAACTCGCATTTGGCTCCACCTGGTCAACAAAAATTCCAGCTTCCGCCACTGGGGGCAGTGGTTCAAATTTTGGTTAGCGCAGACCAATTTCAGCAGCAGAACTCAATTCACCAAATTTAGTTGCCGAATTCTCAAAATCTTTCAAAATCCAAAAATATTATTTGTAGATTTTTAATATGTCAAAGTCATTGGGAACCTTACTTACTGTATATTAAATTATTTCAGTCTGTTAGTTCAATAGTTGTCACTGTCATGTAAACAATAGTTCAGACAGTCTGCCTAAACATGGCTGTCACACAATGAGAATAACAAGAACTTGCTGTCTTAGCTTTTAAAAGACTTTCACAGGCGGTTGAGAAGCTCATCTTTTTGTTGCAAAGCTTCGCCTTGAGCATCATCTGAGCTCATGACTGTGAGATTGGCAAGAAACCAATTCTTCAACTCACTGACCACAGCAATGTTGTTTCTCACGATACATATCCAACATATTAACTGCATTTGATGAGCCTTCTGTGCCGCACTGCACACAGACACGATAATAAATCCAGAAATGTAAACAAAGATTCAAATGGTTTACTGTTGTCAAATGCTGTCAATGTCAACTATGCAGCCTAACAAAAGCCACAGAGTGATGGTAAACTAAGATAATTAAGAAAAATATGAATTTTTAGGGGGGGGGGGGGGGGGGGGCTGGTAAACAACCTACTTCTATTCATGGCAGGAGGCACAGTTAAAACCTCAGGTATTTTGTTGGCTTTATCTTTATTTGTTTCCATTGAAAACCAGCCATTGTAAATGTTATTCATCCAAATGTCAAGTAGCTAAGACCGGAAAGTCATTCAATTAAATTTGATTGAAGTGCAGACGTGCAAAACTGTTTTGGGCCTTATTAAAAAAGTTTCCCTTGTCAATTCAAAATAAACTCAACCATATTTGGGATACATTTATAATACCTTATAAAGGAGGGAGTAAGACAGAGTACAAATTTAAGTGCTTTGTGCAGTGTTTACTACTAATGTAAACCTTTAAGCAGCTAATATTTAAATCAATCTGGGGAGACTGGACCAAGTTGTCACACTTTTTACTTCAGTGACTATTTCTCAGAGCAAGATAATGTTTGCAAGTCAGTTTCTGCATAGCCATATACCTTAAAGTCGCTACAACACTATTGAACATTTTCACTTTTATTGCCCAGGAAAAAAAGATAAAGTGTGTTCATGTTTGTCTTTTTACAACTTGCATGTTGTTACATCACATGGGGTAAACAGTCACTTTTGAACTAGGTATTTGGGACCAATATAAACATATTGGGACCAGAAAATACATATTTGCTCAATTGGACTCCCTACAGGATTACCAATCATGTTACTTATTATTCTATATTCTGTGAACCTCAAAGGGTGTCCTATGGTTTTAGCATTTACATTGTGTTGAGAGAGAACTAAATGGAAATGTCTGACTGTAAAGTTTCCTTGAGGTAAGTGCATCTTGCCTGTGATTGTTGCTTAGGTTGCTGGTGTCTCTGTTATACACACATTATGACAATTTCAAAACTAAATGTTAAGTTAAGAAATTTAAAGTTTTCAAAATGAATAGTGAATGTATGACAGTGAAGCAGAGAATCAGCAGCTCAGCTGTCTATTGTTAACATGGTCTCATTCCCTTGTTTTCTGAGAACTGTATCATTGCAGAGATTCACAGTAATGCATTTTAAATAATACAGCATGTGTGCATGGTAAATTATTCAGACCCTTCTCCAATACGTTACAATTCGAAATTTGTGACTGATATATTTTAGGAAACATTTAATAATATATATATATATATGGAAATATGTTGAAATATGCCACCCCAATGTTACAGCAGCTCCACATGCTCACCAATGAAAAATAAAGGGTCCAAACGAGGGCAAACAGGTGGCCTCTCCTGTGATTGTTTAAAAAACTGTAACTACCACAGTTCACACTAAAAATCCCAGTTGCAGTATCATTATTAAGGAAAAAAAAAATTACATTGAAGAGCTTTCCAAATAAGCTAAAGTAAAAAAAATTAAAAGCATTAAATTGCGGAGAAAGTGGTCTTCAAAACATTATCTGAGTGCTTGAATGTCCCAATGGCCAGTGTCATTATCATCAGGAGTTATCAGGAAGTGAACGTTACATCAAAACACCCACATCAAGAGCTTTGCATAGTGCTGGCCTGTTGTGAAGTGTGGCACAAAATAAATCATTACTCTACATTCCTCCATGTTGAAACACAAACATAATCGTGACCTTGCTACAAAGTGAGGGAAAACAATTGCGGTCAATTGTGGCCAAGCTTGTTAAGCCAAAACTCAAAGTCACGTGTATAGTACAAATCTGACACTTCCCAGATCTAAAGAAAAAAAAAAAACAGTAGCATTTCTTTATAAAGTACTGTTCTACATGTACTTATATAATTACAACAACTCCAGTAATTACTTGGTACTAACCCTAAACCTAACTCCAACCCAACTTTAACCCATATTAAGCAGATGGGCTTGCATACTATTACACAGCACTTTCTAGGGTAAGTACACTGTAAGTATACTGAAAGTATACCTACTGTAAAATAAAGTGCAACCAAATATACTATGTGAAAATAGTTCACATTGAAGTATGGCGGTGACAGTATCATGCTGTGGGGCTGCTTTTCATAAGCAGAGACTGAACACTGCTAAAAGCAAAGAAAAATGGATGATGCAAAATACAGAGAAATAATGTAAGAGAACTAAGTACCCCAGATTTTTCTGATAACATTGCAAAACTACATTGAAAAGCCACTCATATTATATATAAAATGTAGTTACAGTAAAACGACCTTTTGATGAAGTAGTTAGATGCACTTCACTTCAGAAAAAAAAAGGTAACAATATACAGTATATGGTTCAGCACCAAAACTGAAGTGGTATTAAACTGGCACAAACACAATCAAGATCTCAGTAAGAGTTGCAAAGGTCATATAGGGACATCTGAGAATAATCTGCATGTTAACTCCCAACAAAACAGTTATTCAGGTTTTTTAATCTGCCCATTGAAATTAACCACATGCAGGAGGGGCCGGATGCAAACAAACCAGTTCTTTTAAATGAATCTGACTTGCAACTCTACATGCTGAATGGAAGTCATGATGAGTGGCATAAAAGCAGCAATGCACTGTACAGTTTTGTCATGCTACACTTCTACTTAATAGAAATAGTTTATTACTGAAAAAGCTAAACTAAAAAAAAAAGCTGATGTCACAATTTAAAAATATAGCAGTGTTGCTACTTGTTACTACACCTCCCTAATGGTGTGCAAAGCTGGAACAAAACTACAAAAGATGACTCTCTACAAGATAATGAAATGTGGTCATTGAATATGTATGCAAAACCCATATTTCTTTTGTTAGGATTATTTTCTAACTGAAAGCCAGATCAAAAGAATACATTTTGAGTTTCAGTTGCTTAAAATATCACAGAGAGCAAAATGTCAAAATATAAAAGCCAGGGCCGGTCAACCCATTAGGCGACATAGGTGAGTGCCTAGGGCGGCATCACTTCAGGGGTGCCAATCTACTGAGCCAATATGTGTCTAATCTGTGTTGAACAAAATGCGCCCTGAGCATTCTGATGAAGGCTGTGTGTTGTTTTGAAGGCTGCGTTCTAGGTAGGACGCATCCTTTGAAGGCTGCAGTATACCGAGCGTCCTCCTTTAAACAAGCCTAAACAAGTAGGACAAATGAATACCGAATGTAACATGGTTGCTATGACAGCACGCCACTCTTTAACAAGCGCAAGTGCTTTGAGTGAGAAGGGAACAAAATCCCATTCGAAGGGAATGTATGAGGTGCATTTTAGGAGAGTTATAATGATGTAGAGAGAAAAGAAAATAGATTTTACAGGTGTAGTTTTAGTCATTTTTTAAAATTATATATTAACATAATTATACATATTATATACTCTGCACCCGTCTACTGAGTTACTTCAATTTGGGAATTAACATACGTGCGTATGAACATCATATTTACGGGGAAATTGGCGTAATTTTTTTAAGACATTTCTGTTGAAGCAAAGAATTGTGGGTTATGAGTGCTCATGAAGGATACAGCTCGAAGGTCGCATTCAAAGTGTCCTACTCTCTTTTCTTAAACGTGACAGCCTCGATGACGTATGCGGCTGACAAATGCAACATCCGGAGGACACAGCCTATGGAAGCAATTCTGTCTCACCAGATTTTGAAATTAAAAAACCATTGAATTCTAACACTGAATTTTTCAGCATTGAAACTATGTATGTGAATTTTTTGCCTTTGTATTGAACTCTTCAAAATTTCAATAACTCATTTTCACTTTAATTTTTCAATGTTCACAAATTCCGAATCAAACATTCAAGTCATTTATATTGGAGTTGCTCAAATTCGATAGGCCAAATTCAGATGCCAAAATTCGGTGTTAAAATTTTCAGATTACACATCCGGGACACTGAGGATAAGCAATCGATTCTGTATGAAATCGAACCATGTGACAGGAGGACGCTGGTGCTTGAAATTACAGGAATGCCGTCAACAATGACAACAAACCCAAATGATGGTGCTTCGGTGAGTATATTAACTGTTTTGTTTTTGTTTTGTTTGCCTTTTGTAAGATTCAGTAACATGGCACGTTGCATATGAACAGATTTTATTGGACAATATCTACGCAACTTTGAGGTGGCGTTCGTTTAAATGTTGTTTGCATAACTAACGTTTTGGAAGAATGTTTTACTGTCGCCAACGTTACTTGCATTTCTGAGGCAGTGTTTATGATCTTACTGACAGTACGTTTAATGGCTGGGTAGTTAAGTAACTAGCTTGATTTAGCTAACTAACTTTCATATGCTCACCTGTGAGAAACAGAAGAGAAACAGTGTGAATAGTCAGGCGACTGAACAAACTCAATGAATTAGTCTACGAAACATTAACGTTTTTTTTATTTTTATGTGTGTTTTCGGTTCTGGTTGATCTTTCAGTTTGTTTTATTGTGAAGTACTCTGTGACATTTGTTCAAAGATTCTACATAAATATATTTTTCTTACTGTGTAGTCAAACTAATTTACAGTTGGCGTGGATGATGATGATGATGATGATGATGATGATGATGATGACGACGACGATTGTTCAGTTGACACCAAATGTCGCATGTTAGGTTATCTTCAACAGTTAATTTCTAATGGTTGGTTTACGGAGTACACCTGGAATTGCTATTTAAATATTTTATTGCTGTTAGTTACTGTTCCTTAGGTTAACATGTTGGTGAATGTTTTTTTTTAAGCAAATTTGTCATCGTGCTGTTTTCAGCTCATTAGTCACTCTAACTGAACGTTAGAACAAAACGTTAGTTATGCTAACAAAATTTTAACAAAATTAAATTAAAAATTAAAGTGAAAATGAGTTATTGAAATTTTGAAGAGTTCAATACAAAGGCAAAAAAAATCACATACCTAGTTTCAATGCTGAAAAATTCAGTGCTAGAAATTCAATGGCTTTTTAATTTCAAAATCTGGTGAGACAGAATTGCTTCCATACAGCCTTCCAAACGAGACACCGCCCCATCATGGTCCCATCAGAAACACTTCAGAAAATTGTGCATCATTCATTGAGTGCATGAGTGTACTACTACTACTATTGGGCTTAAAACAACTTTTGGGTCAGTTTCTATGGAATATCCCTGGCCGATTTCTCTTCCCAGTCCACCTCTGCCCCTTCTCAATTGAATATGTAAGACTAATATTGTAAAATTAGATTTTCTTGAATACCAGCAAACACACAAAATCCTTGCATTTTTTTGAATGCACAATTGCTGGATCAAAACTTATAAATGGATATGATTGTGCAAATCTGCAGTAGCAGCACTTTGCTGTCATTTTCAGCGACACATCATGTGAAACAAACAAAGTAATAAATGTTTTGTACATAAAATTTTGTATTTACATTATTTTAGTAGCATTGAAACATGATTTAATATATTTAAAACATTGTAATTACAATATAGCTCCACTTTATACAGAGCACACCAATTATTTTCAGAAGCACCCTCAGTGATTGTTCCTGTTCATCCCTACCCGGTCCGGTCGGTACTGTTCCCTGTTGCATTCTACCTCAGGCCTGGATTACCTTTTTCCCCTACAGGGTAGTTTATGTTTGTTTTAGACCTTGTGGGAGGTTTATGTTGGTGTTTGTTTTTGATGAATAAATACTACATTTTAACTCTGCTTTTGGGTTCCTGACTCTGCATTTCGTGACAATAAATACCATGATATTTTATAAAAAAAACACAAGGTTTTACCATATTGTACCATCACTATACCATGAAACTGACACAGCAGTCTTTTGAGAAAGGTAACTTTGATAAACTTGTGCTGTGTAATGTGAAAAGGTGTCAATATGATTTTATTCCATAGTTTCATTAATGCTAAACAATATAATAAAGAAAATGTTACTAAAGAACATTTTCAAATGATGCTCTGAAAATCACCACAAATGAATGCTTTGGTGCTGTTTTTGCAAATAAATCAAATAAATGGATTGTGTACTTGATGGGCCCCAGACTCCCTAGTAATGATGAAAGCCTACAAAGGCCTCTGCTGTGAAACATACTGTATAATGTGCATAGATCTTTAGGGAAGTGCGCCTTTTTTGACTTGGTTTATGTGCACTTTACATTTATAGTTTATTCCTATATATGGTGATACCCATTTATGATCAATACTTAAGAAGCCATAAGAAGCCACTTGCAACATTTCTTCCCAATAAATGTTATTATTACATCACACTGGGATGTATGCAGGGATGGGCAGTATTTCAGATACATACTAAAATACAAAATACTATTTTATACTTTGTATCTAGAAAATTCAATGTAATTTGTTTCTATATACATTTAGGTTGATATTTGTGTATTTTTTCAAATACATAAAATATTTTGTGCCAGTCAACATCTTAATTAGGCTGCAGATTTCCTGTATCAACTAGTTCAGTCATGCTCCCCAACCATCTTTCAAGCATGTGAGCTGCAGATGTCAGAGAGAACAGTTCCATCCATCATTGGGTTGGATAATTGTCTGTATTCCATCAAGGATATATATTAAGTAAAATAAGGTGAGGGTGTGATGGTGGATTATGCTTTTTGCAAAAAACATAATAATTGCTGGCATCTGTCATTTCATTTCCATTGAAATATTAAGGAAGCTATGAAAATTCTCACCAGCCAAAGCAATACATGTCAACAGTGAGGAAATCAAATCTAGTCAGCAGCCAGCTAGCGAGCTAGTCTAATTATCAGTAGCAAGTTCACTATCAATCGTTAGCTAGATTGCTAGCTAACAAGCTAAAATGGAACATCATTCAGATTGGTCTTCAGTAACATAAAGGAATAAAAGAGCACTGGCAAAGGGAAAATAGCATTAGCACTAGCACTGGATATTAGCGCTTGCTTGTCAGTCTTGCTAGCGAATCAGTTGCTTGATTATTTACTAGCTAGCTAGTCAAAGTGTGTAAAGCAATTCTCCTTGCTAGATAGCAAGAAAAGTACCCACAGTTTTACACATGATTTATTTAAAAGGGTTTGCCACAAGCAATGGCAGGCTGCAGTGTAACCTGGACAGAAATAAGTATAGAAATGGCTGCTATTTGGCATTTTGAACTACTTAAGTTTGTAATCATTTACCTGTTTATAATAGAGTGCCCCACCCACTTATTCATCATTTGTGTTCCGGAAGTATTTTTACCATTTATTTCTTCCATAGACTTTAAAAAAACTTTGTAAAGCATGAAAGCATGAACTGAACCAACCAGCTCTGAGGTAAATCGCAACATTACAGACTTTATTTTAAGGAACAAGTCTGTGTACTTACCCATGGGATACTTTTTTGCATTGTGAATGACATGATCGAATATAAAACTATGAAAATATAAAAAACGATTAATTTTAGGTTGTTCATTATAAGTATAGAAACAATATAGTTTATGTTTATTGCAAAATAATGTAATATACACAGATATATAAGTGCAGGGAGACAGACTCTTTTGTGCCATTCAGGGCGGTCCCTTCTGGTCTTATTTCACTGCCATTCTTGGCTGCAATTCTCTGATTGGTGAATCTTTCACTGCTACTAAATGTGATTTTTAAAAGGTGAAGGTAAAATATAGCAGATGGATGGCTTCAACAGAAGCATATACCACGGATCAACAACCTCGGAGCGCACAGTAAGTCAGTCTTCAAAAATCAATTAGAATATGGAAAAAAATGAATGGGATTTTGACGTCTGCAACCAGACTTTTGCGCTCCATTTTTTAAAAAAATGATTGCCTTACATTACCTAACTTTTACAAAAACGTACTGTGGCAATGCCATGGTACAGTGATAGCATCAGATGGTACTTTATATATATATCAGGTGCTATGTCCAAAAACCTGGTAACACATACAAAAGAAATAATATACATGTATACAATTTTTTTATTTCTTATTTCCTACTGGGCAAGGAAAGGGAAGAGGTAGGTGAAATGAAAACAAAAGTTTCTAAGCAGTTGTACAACAAAATAGGAATAGGTCCTGATAGATTTCAGCCTAATAGTGACTGGAGGGTCTCACTGTAGAAAGCAATAAAAAGGCACTGTATATGAATGTTTTGGTTCTTGTAGTGGTTTTTTCCATGGGAATTTCATAAAATATTTCATAAAAGAGTTGTAAGCAATGAACTGAACTGACTATCTCCCAGGTGAATCACAACATTACAAACTTTGATTCGAAGCAAAAAAGTATTTAAAAAACGCACAGAAAGAAATAGGTGTAAGAATATGTTTTAACATCTTTGATGATGATGAAGCATTCCGAATGACATAATGGAATTAACAAACTGGAAAAATATAAAACATTTGATTTTAAATAGTTAATTCTAAGTTTAAAAACTGTATATTTTAAGTTTATTGCAATATATTCTGATATATGCAAATATATAAGAAATTAGAGAGTGTAGGGAGACCAACCTGATTCCGTCATTCGCAGTATGTCAAGCGAGTGGGCAGATGCTGCAGCACTGTTTTGGTGCAGTTTGTTTGCTGTTACTCTAATTGGTGGATCTTTCTGACTGATGGCTTCAATGGGAGCATATACCATCGATGAACAACCTCAGAGCTAACAGTAGGTCTGTCTTTAAGGGTTTAAACAGTTTTGTTAAATTCCCTTATAGTAAAAATGAATTGTATTTTTACTTCTGAAACCCGAATTTTGTGCTGTATTATGTATAATAAAATTATAACATTGAGATAAAATGCCTCTTAAAAATAAGATTTTCGGATACAATGTACTATCAGCAAATAACAACTGTACATTATTACTTTTGACATCATCTTAGTCAACTTGCTTTAGTTTATTTAAAGTCAGTTGAGGCAGCTAGAAATTGGACAAAAAGGCTACAATATGCTTGTTGTCCCTGAAGCACTGAAAAGTAGCAAGGGCTTTAAGGGACAAGGTTAGAATTCAGGGTCTGGTTTGTCACTTTATGCAATAATTGGTATAATCACTACAATCTACATACATATTATATCATTGTATAAAATGTTTATTAACATTAATAATACATGTATCTACATTTCATTACAGATACATGATGCATTCAAATATTTACAACATCATGGACCAATGTCAGAGCATCTATTTCTAGAAGGTTGAATGCCCTACAGCAGTAAAAGTTCTCTGTTCACTTCTTTGGTCTCACTGCAACACGCATAAGTCAAATTAAATCAAACATATATTGTATCATTCTTTACAAAAAACATATGAACAAATGCACAACATATTTGCCTAACAAATATTTGCCTTACCTCAGATTCCAAAATGTATACAATATCTAATAAAATTATTTAAACAATTCCCTTGCTTGTGTCATGTATAATCAGTGTTCGAATTGAGTCCGAGCTCCTGGGGGGGCATTGGTTGCCGTGAAAACATGGGACTGTCTAGTCCATCAGATGAATGTACGTCTCCCCAAGAATCACTACCGGCAAAACTACGTGCATATTAATTAGCCTATTATTTATGAAACTGTTGTAGACAATGGACAATGTTGGGTTGTGTCACTGCAAACATAAAAAAAATCTAGTTATAGGCTTCTACTGTTCTAGTTTTAATAAAACACCAGTTTTCATTGTTAGTTCATGTTCAAGGTTATAGTACATTAACTGATGTTAACAAATGCAACTTTTGATTTAAAAAATGTACTAGTTTATGCAAAAATTTACATTAACCAAGATTAATAAATGCTGTAAAGGTATTGTTCATTGTTACCTTATGTTAACTAATGCTGTTAACTTATGTTGACAAATGGAATCTTATTGTAAAGTGTTTCCAATATTCATTCATTGATTTGTACAAACCAGTTTTCATGTTTGTTTGACATCTATAATGTTAAAACGTTCAAAAATATAGTTCAGTTCAAACAAGTCTAGTTGCATATACAGATTTATATCTAAACACAAGAAATTGTGTGTAAATTTAAGAAAAGTGAGTCACTTGACGGTTCTGCCTCACTCAGTTATTGAAATGACACAGGTTTCATGGCAGGCACCATCCTTCAGTTCATACCTCATGTGACGTAATCCCCTCATTTGTGTTAGGAACAATTCTTGCACTTGATCAACCTCTGAAAAGCCCTTTTGAAATCCTCATTGAAGATGGTGTAGATCAGGGGGTTGATGAGCGAGTTGAGATAACCCAACCAAGTCAGAAAGTTGGATATTTCAGCAGAGGGGAGGCCGCAGGAGCTACAGATGTTCACAATCACCTCATGGATGAAGAACGGCAGCCAGCAGATAACAAATGCCCCTAGAATGAGTCCCAGAGTGGTGGCTGCCTTCTTTTCACGCGTGCTTGTGATGTAATGTCTCTTGGCAGAGCTCTCTCTGCAAGACTGAGACTTTGGGCTTCTCGCTGTGATGCGCACTCTGTCGCCTTCGGTGGAGGGTTCAGAAACAGATTTCTCTGGAGGACTCAGGGTGTCGGGTGTAGTTGGCTCCCTGTCACTGCATTTGGGAAGCATGTGTCTGTTCAGTTCTGGCTTGTTGAGGCAGCTAGTCCTTCTCCTGTGGTAAAGAGTCTTGGCTGCTCGGTAGATCTTATAATAGAGAATGAGAATGAGTATTAGGGGAATGTAGAAAGCCCCAAATGTGGAGTAAAGAGTAAAGACAATGTGATCGTGCTTAATAATGCACATGTCCTCATCTGTGTTTTTATAGTGTCTCCAAAGCAGAGGAGGCAGAGAGACCAATATGGAGAGGAGCCAAACCACACTGATCATCAGAGCGGCCCGTAGGGATGTCCTCTTCCTGGAGTACTCTACAGCATTAGTGATGGACCAGTAGCGGTCCACAGCTATAGCTGCCAGGTGTAGAATTGAGCATGTGCAGCAGGTTATGTCCACACTTAACCAAATGTTGCACATCACTTGTCCCATGACCCACGTGCCCTTCATGATGTACACAATGCTGAAGGGCATCACTAGTATGGCCACCAACAGATCGGTCACAGCCAGAGAGCAGATGAGATAGTTGGCAGGATGGTGCAGTTTGCTTGTAACAATGATGGCTGTTATGACCAAGCAGTTCATGGCAGTGGTCAGTACAGCCAATGCAGAGAGTGTGAGCGAGGGCAGGATCACACCCCAAATGCTTTTACTGGGCCCGTCTGTAGGGCTTGTTCCATATGTGAGGTTTGAAGCCATGCCTAAGACAGAATAGCACACTCAAAATCAGTTAGGTAGGACGAAACATGGTTGATGAAGTATTCAGCAGAGGAAATGTAGGAGTGAAATTTATTGTGGTGGTGTGGCAAGTCTAAGGCTGCTTCAAAGATTGTGTGTGTAGCACAGATTCCTGCACTGCTATTCAGCAGTAGCACAACACCACTTACTGTAAAATGACAAACACTTTACCTGAGTTGTGAGCTTAGAGTCTGAATTGAATTTGATGATTCACAAGGGGGAAAAAAAACTATTTTGAGGTTTCAATTAATCAGTCTAAAAGACTTAAGAGCTCCCAAGTTATCGGTTTGAATCAACCTAATGAATCATTTGTTAAATTCATCAGAGCAGTAACTGTATCATTACTTTCATTAATGTCTGATTTGAGGTGAGGCAAAAAAGTGTTACTATGCTATTAGTACTTAACCATCTATGGACCACATTATCACCTCAAATCCAATCACTTTTATAGTCACATCACCATAAACTCAAGTTTAGTTATGGGTGAAAATGCATGCACTGTTTTTGGGCATGCACCTTCACCCACCAATACACTTGTGTGTTTCTGCTGCAAAAACTGATTTATGAAGGAAAAAACGGTGTAGCAGTAACTTAACTGCAACAGCAGGCATGCATTGAGCTTTCAAACTGATAGCGTTTCGGCTGCATAATACATCTATACAGTAAATGACATGATGTCTGGGTTACTAAATTCAGGGGCAAACTCACTTAACGTTTGTGCCACTTTTGCACGTGTTTATTTCAGCACAAAAACCTGCATTGCATTCACTTACAACCCACAAATTAGTTTAAGCAGGCGCAATCAGCGCTGATTTTGTGCTGCATCGTCATTGTTTAAATTATATCATTGACATTGGTTTGTGCGCAAACACTTTTCCTTTCTATGTAAATTATAGTTCCCCGTCTGTCGCTCACTTCGACGTCGTGTCAAAGAAGCGACACTAGGGGTCTCTCTTGAGCGCCGAAAGATACCTCTGATCTATGAAAAAAGGCCAATGAGAGTTGGCGAACAGTATTTGCATACTCCGCCTCCGGATACGGATATAAAGGCGAGAGAAATACGCTCGTTCATTCAGTAATTTTCTTCGGAGCCGAAGGTCATGTGTATGCAGTCAGCTGCGAGTAACACAACTGATCCTGCTTCTGATCCTCTGACGCTCTGCTTTGCTGTTGGATTTACGGCGCACTACAGCGGCTTTTCTCTTCACTGCCGGCGTGCAGTTTGCCCCTGGGCGCTTCGACAGCGCAGAGTTAAAAGAGTTGAAAGAGTGATTCTCTCCGTAAAAGAGTTTATTTCTCTGAAAGAGCATTACACAGCGGCGTTGAACGTCCTTTTCAGGACGCGTCTTTATAAAGATGTAATTTCCGCCCCTGTGTAGTTTCTGGATGCGGTGATTTCTCCCCACCTCTCTCGGTCATAAAACACTGTCTTGCACGCAGGCAGCGTTTTATGAATGGTTCATGTTCTCAGTGCGAGAACATAGCCATGGCAACATTGCGGTCGTGTGGCTTTCTTTTGTAATGAGAGAAAGCCGTTTCAGCCGCCCCCCGCGCCTCGCCTCCTTCCTACGGGATTGACGAAGGCGCCGCGGGCGATGAACACGATTTGGGGACAATGACGGGCTCTGTTCGCCGGGTAAACCCCCTCGAACCGCCCGCCTCCCCGGCATGCTTGCTTGCTTCAGAATTGGATGACATCACCGCTGCATCGGAGAGCGTTACAGCGGCATCGGATGCTGATCGCTCGCCTGGGCCACCACCTTCGGGTCTGCCGCCCAGCCTGAGCCTGACGCACGGAGATCCGCTATGCTTTCCCGGGCTACTTGATCGGTCCCGCGGGCAGGTGCGCCGCTCACAGCCACGCCCCCCCCGTTCCTTTCTTCCTGGACATGCACGACGAGTTGAGCAAAGCCAAGGCTTCTTCGCTCCTCCGCTCTCACTACCCTCTCGGTGGAACGGTCCCAGACCGCTTCCACTCTGCACGCCATGGCCCTTCCTGCAACCAAAGCCAGGCCAAGGCGCTTCAAAACTTGCACCTTGGGTAGTCCTGTTCTTGATGTGCTGCAGGAACTGCGCTGGATGACCAACCGTGCCCCCGGGCCACGGAGGTCAGAAGCGCCGGCACTCGAACAGGCGATGGCCACCCCTTGTGGTCCAGAAACGCACCTGTGGACTGGACCTGGTCGAAATGCGGGAGGCAGACAAGGCACACCTTCTCCCACACCCCCGTCTCCCAGCTCCGCCTATTCGGAGAATTCGGCAAACAGAGGTGTCTCACTGGGTGGTGGATGCCATTCAGTTGGCCTATCACACCCAGGTCGTGCCCCCCCCCCCCTTTTTTTTGCGGGTTCGAGCCCACTCTACTAGGAGCGTGGCATCCTCATGGGCACTGGCTAGGGGCACCTCACTAGCAGACATTTGCAGAGCTGCGGGCTGGGCAGCACCTAACACCCTTACGATCTCAGGGTTGAGTCAGTCTCGTCCCGTGTTCTCTCAGGTCCGAGCCCGTAGAACTCGGTACACGTCGACGATCTGACCGGGTGAATCGCTTGTTTCCAGCGCCGTTTCCCTCGATCGAGGTAAAACAGTGCGCCTTCTTTCCCAGAGAACCTAGGTCCCTGGTTGATACCTCCCTAGCCCTTCGGGCCCGCAGCAGTTAAGCGGAGGGACTTGCTGGTCCAGTCCACTACGGGTACCCCAGGCTACCCCTACTGGAATAGGTGCTCCACAGATCAGGCCTCCTACGGGACTCCTCCTGTGTGTACTTCCGCGGTACGGTCACCTTACGAGCTGACCCGCGTCTCCCTTAGGCAGTCTTTGGCTGCCCTCCGGTCGCCGTGTTGTAGCAACTCCCCCCTCCTCGAGGCGGGATCTACCACCGCGCCATTTTTCCCACATGTGACCCAAGAGGCCATGTGATGTATTTCGCCACCTTTACCTCCCCTTTCCGGTGGGTGTGGCCTCCGCAGGGTCTTTTCCCCCTAAAAGAATAGGGATTCGGGAATAAGACCCCCTTCCCTCAATGCGGTAAGGGCCCCGGCTGCTCTTGCTCTATGCCGAGAAAACATAGAGAGAAAAGAGGCCCAGCCAGGCTTGGCCCGTTCCCTAGTTGGGAGCGTCACCTTGTTCCCCCCTAGGGTAACCAAAAGGATTCTGACGCTTTTTCGGGGCATTGGGGAAGAGTACGTGCAGCATGAGCACAGTTGGTCGCTTGTGCACGTAGAAATACCTGCCTGCTTCTGTGTCAGCAGTACACGTACACGGCTCAGCGCATGGCGAGTTTTGAAGTGGACCCCTAGTGTCGCTTCTTCGACACGACGTCGAAGTGAGCGACAGACGGGGAACGTCTCGGTTACGTATGTAACCTCCGTTCCCTGATGGAGGGAACGAGACGTCGTGTCTTCCGGCCACGTCGCTGAGCCGAGCCGCTGAGGTGCCCGGAACACTCCCGGCTCCTCAGAAAAATCCTGAATGAACGAGCGTATTTCTCTCGCCTTTATATCCGTATCCGGAGGCGGAGTATGCAAATACTGTTCGCCAACTCTCATTGGCCTTTTTTCATAGATCAGAGGTATCTTTTGGCGCTCAAGAGAGACCCCTAGTGTCGCTTCTTCGACACGACGTCTCGTTCCCTCCATCAGGGAACGGAGGTTACATACGTAACCGAGACGATTGCACTTCATTCACCAAAATTGCAAACAGAATTGTATTTTTAAGAGATGTATGTGTACATTTTCTATTGATCATGGCAGCAGTAAATCATCAAATAATGATGAAATGATGGAAAAGAGCATTATAGCATATATCGAAATGCGTGGTGTAGTCAAGTGCAATTTGGGCATGTTAAAGCATGTCTGCTGCATCCTCCACAATATACTGTAACACTAAGAATCAGCCCTCAAGATCACAATTGCATGTGCAAAGGGCAATCAGCAGCAATTTACATCCACATTTACATCAAACTAGTAATTAATGTACATGGAACCCAAACTCCAAGATTAGGCTATAAACTGCTTAATCTTCTGGATTCAGTCAGATTTGCTACTGTAAATATAAAAGTGTTTTTTAGTGTTCCTGTCACTGCATCAAGTCTGACGCCATTATTTTCTGTTGCTTCATATGCAAATTATTGTTTTTATAAATCAATTGATTTAGTGAACTTTCACCATATTTTCTGATGGATTCTGCATGCAATAAACTCATGATTCAAATCTCTGTTTGCAGTGTTGCTTCTGTGACACTTCTGTGTAGCAGATCTGAGTCAGTTTAACATGTCATGTT
This sequence comes from Moxostoma hubbsi, assembly GCA_032164185.1. Taxonomy (NCBI): domain Eukaryota; kingdom Metazoa; phylum Chordata; class Actinopteri; order Cypriniformes; family Catostomidae; genus Moxostoma; species Moxostoma hubbsi. Next base: position 32,861,507 of record JAVLUX010000011.1, read on the forward strand.
ACTCTAACTAACTTCATAGGCATCAAATAACATGGCCTCTTTGTCTTTTTTACTGGGAACACTAATGAGTTCACCTTGCTTGCTCTGCTGAAATTTCACGCATGACTGTACATACCTGTATAAGTGTTGCTTATTCATCGGACTGCTTCACCCAACATACATTAAAGGAGTTGTACATCATCACAGCATTTTGCTCAGAAAGCAGCAGCCATGCCATCAATTGCAAAAAAGCATCTGAAAGAGATGACCAAGGGAGACCAAAAAATGTGAGGTTTGTTATTTCTCTGACACATTATCTCTGAAGAGCTGGAAAGAAAATAGGTAATGCACAGTGACCACTGTTGAGACCATTGATAAAAGAGGAATATCATTTTCTCTAAAGCTGATCTGAATCACCCTCTTTGAAAAAGTAAATTGGGCTAGAGAGAGCCACAGAGCCTTCACAAAAGAGCTTGTAGGATACTTTGCCTTGGCCTATTCTCTTCAATATGCTGATGGATTTGACCTGCTAGCTCATTTTCATTACAGGTATTTGTGACTGTCCCTTGACTCTGTCTCAGGTTGATCCACCATTCTCAGCACACATGTGAGTGTGAGTAATATTAATCAATGTACTGAAGCACAGTTTATTATTGCTCACAGACCTGCATATTTGCACAGGCCATGAGAATATAGTTGTCATAGAGACTCGCTTTTTGAGGAGAAATGCCAGCACTATAATTTTTATTTTAAACACTCCACAAGCTCCTTCTCTGTCAGCATGACCATGTAAGTGTTTAGTGAAGTTGCTTTTTTGGGGATTTGCTTAAGCAATATCACACAAGCAAAAGTTATTTTGTGCTGAATATATTGGTAGGAACATGTCTAGCCTATATTAAAATGAATCTTCAAAATAAACTATTACCTCTAGGATCCATTTCTACTTGATCTAACCCATTAAAAATAACTTTTTAGGCGTAACCTCATTTGTCAGAAAAAATAAACTCTGATTAAATACAAATTTTGACTTACGTAAAACCAGAAACGTAGATGTTACCACAAGTTTTACAGTGTATTTAAGAGCAATGTCATTCACTTAATTTGTGGTTTATGGATGCCATATTCACTATTAGATTTTTAAAGCACCATACAGCATGGTCTTAACAAAATGATTGGTTGAGAATAGGATGTTGCCAATTTAAATTTCCTTTCACTGATGAGAAGTTTTCTCAGATTTTATAACCCAGATTTTTGTGGTTGAAATATTTGTTTGATCCTTCCACAAGTACTTAAATGTGTAAACTTTTAACCCAGTCCAAATGACTCTTCTAGCAATTTCATTCTAAATATATGGATGTAACTCTCATTCTAAACCTTCTTTAAGTGATTCTTTCTCTACTGAACAAAGTTTCTTTCAGCGTCTGCTTTTTAAGTCTCACCTCACATGCTCTCTGCTAGCTCTTGTGTAGAGATACTCGTGGGTATGCCAGCCTTGTCAGTAATATAAAAAGGCATAAGAACTTCATTGATATGCAGTATTTATGTAAAAATAACTTTCTATACATTTTGTATTTTATTAAAAGTCTTTTTTGGGATTATCCCCAAAATCAAACCAGACTCCATGCACCTGGTCAAAATGTTCTTTCTTTCTTTTTACAACACTGAAAGCCAAGTGGGCAATTATTTGAAGCATCACCATCTAAATGATACATTCTTCCAATTAACACTTTTGTCAAGATTATTTAGAAGACATACTGGAGAAAATATTCACCGAGGAGCACTTGTTAATTTCTAAGAAACAAGTGCATTAAAGCTTTAGAGAAGAAAGGATGCCAATTAAAAAGCTTTTGATTAGTCAGAATTCATAGCCACAAGGATATGAGTAATTGCAAAAAAATCTGGCACACAAAATTATTAAAAAACTACATTAATGTCTTGAAAGAACAGAATCATTTGGAAACTCATAAACAAGGATGAAGCAATGAATTATAACATAGCTAATACAGTCATTGGAAAGTCTCTGCACTCTGAAGATAGTATTGTTCTGAACACATATTTAGTCAAATATTTTTTGTGCCATTTGTATTTGTCAACTCAAAACAATGGTCTCTCTGTTTGAATGTATATGGTAGTTCTCTTACATAACCCCAACAGTTACCCCCCAAAATACTTATAAACTTGCAATGTCATTGCATTAGATCACAAAAAATCAAACCAAGTGGAATTGATTTTAAAGATACTACAAGCACACTTTTTCAAAACTAAACAGTATATATATATATATATATATATATATATATATATATATATATATATAAAATAAAAAATATTCAGATAATTAAAAAGCATTACATTCTTGCGAAGAGTTAATCGTTGATAAGACAATACAAAATGTGGCTTTAGAATACAATGTATTGATTACTACCATATTACTGATCATAAGTCAATCATTGGCATACATTTCACAAGTGAATTTGTCAATCAGTTGAAGATATATTATGAGGGCCATCAATTTACACCTTGTCAGGAACCAATCAGGTGCTCCATCTCACACCACACAACGATCACTCTCTCCAGAGTTCTAATCACTTGCACCTGTTCCAAATCAGCAGTCAGCTCCATATAAACACCCAGTTCACAATCAGTCTTTGTCGAGTCTCCAACAGGAACAGACGCATACCAAAGTCTCAAGAAGTCTCTTACTCTGCCTACACCAGTCAAGTAACGTATACTCACCTGAAAAGATACTAACTTCTATGTCCATGTTCTGATGTTCCCAGAATCCGCTGCTGAATCTAAGTTTCCTGATTCCTTGTGTTCCTTCTGAGTTTCGCTTGCTGGTGGAAATATTTGAAAGAGAAAAGACAAGTATCACTGAACTGTGTTAGTTTGACTGTGGATTAACGGAAGAGGATCTACTCACCTGGAATCCTTCACGCTAAGTTATCTTCATCGAATTCACCTCTGAAACTTGAAAAGACTCACCATTGAACTTGATGAACTAAAATAAAGCTTTGTTCTTATACACTTACCTCAGTCTCCGAGCCTGTATCCTGACAGAAGACTCGACCAGCACAAAAAAAGGTGAAGAAAATGATTTCCAGACAACCTTCAGCACCGGATACGAATCCAATACAACCCACCGTCGCTGCAACAAGTCCCATACATGTCACCGCTGCCGCGACAAATCCATTGTTAACCCCAGTCAGCGCTTCCGTGAACGCCGCTTCCTCTATTACTTGCTTTGCTGTTCCACCGTCGCGTCCAGCGCCATTCTCTGGTCGGGCGGAAGATTGCAATGGATTCCTGTTACAATGTTCACTTGCTCTGGAACAACAAGCTCAACTATACCCTACTGAGCGGTCTAAAGTGGCTTTCATTATCCAACAATTATCCGGAGCGGCTTTGAGATGGGCTGAGGCATTGTGGATGAAGGAATCAGCTGTGATAACATCTGTTCAGGATTTTGTAAAACACTTCAGGGAAGTTTTCGGTCGTCCAATTGAGGATTCCTCTTTCGGTGATCAGTTGTTGCAGTTACGTCAAGGGAAGAAGACTGTTTCTGAGTATTCTTTAGAGTTTCGTACTCTAGCCTCCAACAGTGGGTGGAACGAAAGAGCGCTCCTCTCAGTGTATCGCCGTGGATTGAATCCTGCCTTGCGTCTTCAGTTGGCGATTTATGATGACAGCTTAGGAATAGAGAAATTTATCCAGCAGGCTATTCGCGTGCAGCAACGATCTCAAGATTGTTACCAAGACAATCTATATTGCCATTCTGCATCTCCACAAATTGTCATGAGTTCCTCATCAGAGAATCAATCAGAAAGAATGCAGGTTGACACCTTTCGACTTTCCCAGACAGAACGCACTCGACGAAAGGAGTTGAAACTATGCATGTACTGTGGTTCCAAGGGCCATTTTAGACTTAACTGTCCCATACGACCAGAACGACTGATGGTAAGCTCCGTCCAAGACAGCTCTATTATATCTACACCCCTCACGATTCCTGTAATCCTGAAATCTCGAAATAACTATGTATCTGTAACAGCCATGATCGACTCTGGGTCAGCTGGGAATTTCATTTCAGGACGACTCTGTAAAGAACTCAACCTCCGGAAGATCAACACCCCTAAGCCCTACTCCATCTACGCCGTAACAGGTGAGCTGATTAATAAGGGGCATGTAACTTCCCAAATAAAACCCATCCAGTTGTGGGTTGAGAACAAACACCAGGAAATGTTCGAACCTTTTGTTCTGCAGAATAGTCAGACAGATATAATCCTAGGTCATCCATGGTTAATTCGTCATCAACCAACCATCAATTGGCAGTCTGGGAAGATCAAGAAATGGGGTTGTCATTGTTCCCTTAGTGAAATCCCACCTCCTAGCTCTTCCAGTGTCCAAATACCCAAAGAAATGACAGTTAACTCTACATCCATAGAAAGTCCAAAGAAAAACCTGTCCACGAGTATCCCCTCCTGTTACTCCTCATTCTCTGACATTTTTAATCCAGTTGCTGCTTCCCAGTTACCTCCCCATCGACCATGGGATTGTGCTATCGATTTGAAACCTGGAGCATCTATTCCCAAGGGTCGAATATATTCGTTATCTATCCCTGAACAAGAGTCCATGCGGAAGTACATCGAAGAAGCTTTACAACAAGGTAACATCCGCCCTTCTACATCCCCTGCCGCGGCTAGTTTCTTTTTTGTTCCCAAGAAGGACGGGGGCCTGAGACCATGTATCGATTACAGAGCTCTAAACCAAATTACAGTGAAATTCAGTTATCCACTACCACTCATTCCTTCAGCTCTGGAACAGCTCAGAGGAGCTAAAGTCTTCACCAAATTGGACCTAAGGAGCGCCTACAATCTGATCCGAATTAGAAAAGGTGATGAGTGGAAGACGGCTTTCATAACTCCTGCAGGGCACTATGAATATTTTGTTATGCCGTACGGATTGGTAAACGCCCCTTCGGTTTTCCAGAGCTTCATGGATGAAGTACTTCGGGAGTTCTTGGGAAAATTCGTTTTGGTGTATATCGACGACATCCTCATTTTCTCCCAAAACATAGTGGAACATCAACATCAGGTTTCTCAGGTACTCCAAAAACTCAGAGAATTCACCTTGTTTCTAAAGGCCGAGAAGTGTTCATTCCATCAGACCAGTGTCGAGTTTCTGGGATTTCACCTCAGTGAAAGAGGAGTGGAAATGAATAATCAGAAGACAGAAACCATCCTGTCCTGGCCTACCCCCAATTCAGTTAAGGAACTTCAGAGATTCCTGGGTTTCGCAAATTTCTACAGACGATTTATACATCAGTACAGCCTGTTGACAGCTCCACTAACCTCACTGCTAAAGGGAAAACCCAAGACACTTCTTTGGACCCCAGAAGCAGAAGGAGCTTTTAAGTCACTGAAGGCTGCATTCACCACTGCACCCTTACTTCATCACCCAGATCCGGAAAAGGTATTCGTAGTGGAAGTAGATGCCTCCACTACAGGAGTAGGAGCGATCTTGTCCCAATACTCTGATAATTCTTTCGAAACCATTCCCTGTGCATTCTTCTCTAGAAAGCTTTCTGCTGCTGAAAGCAATTACGACATCGGAAATCGGGAACTCTTGGCTGTAAAACTTGCCTTAGAAGAATGGAGGCATTGGCTGGAAGGGGCCAAACATCCGTTTATTGTTCTCACCGATCACAAAAACCTCCAGTATTTGAGAGATGCCAAGAGATTGAACCCACGTCAGGCTAGATGGGCCCTGTTCTTCACTCGTTTTCATTTCACAATATCATACCGCCCCGGTTCAAAGAATACTAGAGCAGATGCTCTCTCTCGTATCCATGCCCCTGAAAATCCAATTGAAGAACCTGAATCCATCTTACCCGAAAGGCTATTTGTCAACCCAATCCTTTGGGAGATCAATGAACAACTACTTGAACTGTCACGACAGCAACCCAGAGTCCCAGGATGTCCTCCCGACAAGATTTATGTACCTGAAGATTTCCGTAATTCCTTGATTTCATCGGCGCATTCCTCGGTAGGCACAGGTCATCCCGGAGTAAGTAAGACTACATCAACTCTCCAACTCAAGTATTGGTGGCCCAACATGCAGCGAGATATAACAACATTTATCCAAGGATGTATTCCCTGTGCTATGTCCAAAGTTCCCAGACATCTACCCGTGGGTAAGTTGATGCCCCTTCCTGTCCCACTTAGACCTTGGTCTCACATCGGGGTAGACTTTGTAACTGACCTTCCTGTCTCAGATGGTAACACTTGTATCCTCGTGGCCATCGATCGTTTCTCCAAGGCATGTAAATTAATTCCTCTGAAAAATCTTCCCACCGCCTTTGTCACTGCAGAGCTGTTAATGGAACATGTTTTTCGAAACTTTGGTATACCAGAGGACATCGTGTCCGACTGGGGACCTCAATTCACCTCCCGGGTGTGGCCCGCATTCTTCTCTCTGATGAATGTAACTGTAAGTCTCTCATCAGGGTACCATCCACAAACGAACGGCCAAACCGAACGAAAGATCCAAGACGTCGGACGGTTCTTGCGTACGTTCTGCCACTCTAACCAAAACATCTGGAGTCGCTATTTGATTTGGGCAGAGTACGCACAAAATTCTCTCAGACAGACATCTACACAGTTAACTCCATTTCAATGTGTTTTGGGTTATCAACCCCCATTGTTTCCTTGGTCCGGTGAGCCCTCAGAAGTCCCAGCGGTAGATAAATGGTTCAGAGAGAGTGAAAGAATTTGGAATCAAACTCATCATCACCTTCGACAAGCAATCAATCGCCAACAAAACTTTGCAGATGCTCGTCGACATCAGACCCCAGAATACCAACCTGGACAACTAGTCTGGCTTTCTACAAAAGACATCCGTCTACGTCAGCCTTGTCGGAAATTAAATCCCAAGTATATCGGACCATTCCCCATAGAGAGACAGATCAACCCAGTAATCTATAAACTTCGTCTCCCGGCTCAACAACGGATCCATTCCACATTCCATGTTTCTCTCCTGAAACCTTATCATCCAGCTGTGCCCAGCTCAACTACAGAACCAGCTCCAGAAGAAAATCCCACAATATGGAACCACACTCCATCTATTCAATAAACGAAATATTGGACTCTCGACGTCGAGGTGGTCAACTTGAATATTTGATTGATTGGTTAGGATATGGACCAGAGGAGAGGTGTTGGATACCTCGGAAAGACATCCTTGATCCCACTATGCTCTCTGAATTCCACGCTCAGCATCCACAGAAACCTGCACCACGACCCAGAGGTAGACCACCACGACGTCGGGGTCCACGGTCCGCTGGCGCGGACTCTGGAGGGGGGGGTAGTGTCAGGAACCAATCAGGTGCTCCATCTCACACCACACAACGATCACTCTCTCCAGAGTTCTAATCACTTGCACCTGTTCCAAATCAGCAGTCAGCTCCATATAAACACCCAGTTCACAATCAGTCTTTGTCGAGTCTCCAACAGGAACAGACGCATACCAAAGTCTCAAGAAGTCTCTTACTCTGCCTACACCAGTCAAGTAACGTATACTCACCTGAAAAGATACTAACCTCTATGTCCATGTTCTGATGTTCCCAGAATCTGCTGCTGAATCTAAGTTTCCTGATTCCTTGTGTTCCTTCTGAGTTTCGCTTGCTGGTGGAAATATTTGAAAGAGAAAAGACAAGTATCACTGAACTGTGTTAGTTTGACTGTGGATTAACGGAAGAGGATCTACTCACCTGGAATCCTTCACGCTAAGTTATCTTCATCGAATTCACCTCTGAAACTTGAAAAGACTCACCATTGAACTTGATGAACTAAAATAAAGCTTTGTTCTTATACACTTACCTCAGTCTCCGAGCCTGTATCCTGACACACCTGCGTCAGACATTTTTTAAATTAATGCTAACAAAACTTTTACATCTAGAGCCAAGAGGTATATTAAAGCAAACAACAAAAAAGGAAAATAAATAAATAAACAGTTTAATAAAAATATCAAATTGTTTACATATTTCAATACACTTTACAGCTTTCTTATTACTAAAATTGGAAATTGTTGGTATTGCTGAACCTCAGAATTAAAAATGAAAACTAAAGTTCCCCGTCTGTCGCTCACTTCGACGTCGTGTCGAAGAAGCGACACTAGGGGTCTCTCTTGAGCGCCGAAAGATACCTCTGATCTATGAAAAAAGGCCAATGAGAGTTGGCGAACAGTATTTGCATACTCCGCCTCCGGATACGGATATAAAGGCGAGAGAAATACGCTCGTTCATTCAGTAATTTTCTTCGGAGCCGAAGGTCGTGTGTATCCAGTCAGCTGCGAGTAACACAACTGATCCTGCTTCTGATCCTCTGACGCTCTGCTTTGCTGTTGGATTTACGGCACACTACAGCGGCTTTTCTCTTCACTGCCGGCGTGCAGTTTGCCCCTGGGCGCTTCGACAGCGCAGAGTTAAAAGAGTTGAAAGAGTGATTCTCTCCATAAAAGAGTTTATTTCTCTGAAAGAGCATTACACAGCGGCGTTGAACGTCTTTGACGCGTCTTTATAAAGATGTAATTTCCGCCCTGTGTAGTTTCTGGATGCGGTGATTTCTCCCCACCTCTCTCGGTCATAAAACACTGTCTTGCATGCCTGGGCTGCGATCACATGCAGGCAGTGTTTTATGAATGGTTCATGTTCTCAGTGCGAGAACATAGCCATGGCAACATTGCGGTCGTGTGGCTTTCTTTTGTAATGAGAGAAAGCCGTTTCAGCCGCCCCCCGCGCCTCGCCTCCTTCCTACGGGATTGACGCAGGCGCCGCGGGCGATGAACACGATTTGGGGACAATGACGGGCTCTGTTCGCCGGGTAAACCCCCTCAAACCTCCCGCCTCCCCGGCACGCTTGTTTGCTTCCGTCTGAGCTCGGGATGAGCATTCTCTCCAATGGTTCGTCTTCTCAGTGTGAGAACATGGCCGTTATAGCATTGCGGTCGCACGGCTTTCTTTTGTAATGAGAGAAAGCCACTTCAGCCGCCCCCCGCGCTCCGCCTTTTTCCTACGGGATCGGCGCAGGCGCTGCGGGCGATGAAGGCGATTTGGGGAATATGACGGGCTCTGTTCGCCGGGTAAACCCCTCGAACCGCCTGCCTCCCCGGCACGCTTGCTTGCCTCAGAATTGGATGACATCACCGCTGCATCGGAGAGCGTTACAGCGGCATCGGATGCTGATCGCTCGCCTGGGCCGCCACCTTCGGGTCTGCCGCCCAGCCTGAGCCTGACGCACGGAGATCCGCTATGCTTTCCCGGGCTACTTGATCGGTCCCGCGGGCGGGTGCGCCGCTCACAGCCACGCCCCCCCCGTTCCTTTCTTCCCGGACGTGCACGACGAGTTGAGCAAAGCCAAGGCTTCTTCGCTCCTCCGCTCTCACTACCCTCGGTCCCAGACCTCTTCCACTCTGCACGCCACGGCCCTTCCTGCAACCAACGCCAGGCCAAGGCACTTCAAAACTTGCACCTTGGGTAGTCCTGTTCTTGATGTGCTGCAGGAACTGCGCTGGATGACCAACCTCGCCCCCGGGCCACGGAGGTCAGAAGCTCCGGCACTCGAACAGGCGATGGCCACCCCTTGTGGTCCAGAAACGCACCTGTGGACTGGACCTGGTCGAAATGCGGGAGGCAGACAAGGCACACCTTCTCCCACACCCCCGTCTCCCAGCTCCGTCCATTCGGCGCCACCGTTGACGACTCTGCTCAGCAGTCCTCAGCGGTGAGGCAGACGGAGGCCACTGCACATCCTGCCCCGCCGCAAGCCTGCCGCCATGGGCCATGCCCCATCTGCTCGCCGACGGGCGTCCTCCTGCGGCTATGAAACACCCTGCTCCGCCTCAACCCGGGCCCAGCTCTCAGCCCCAGCGTCGAGCACTCCACAGGAAGCGGATGCCCCCGTCTCACGGACCCCCTCGAGGACCCGGAAGGCTCCCAGGCTGTCCGTAGACGTTTGACCCAGGGACCAAGATGTTAGCTCCGGAGGCTGGTAAGACCGCTCCGTCCCCGGTGGAGGGCCGGGAGGAGAATTTTTTCTTGTCGAATTAATTTTCACATTCTCATATTCTCTGTAATGAGCTATTTCCTTTTGTCTCTGGGTCACCTGGCCTTCTCACGGCACTTTGCCCCCAGATATCAACAGTCCTGGCTTCCTGGACACGGACCACCCGTCTTCAGCCCCACGACTGTCCCCCGGCCGGCCGGTTCCGACGAGTCTAGAGGACGCCTACCCAGGACCTCCTCCTCAGTCGCTAACCCGCCCCCTGCCGGGTGTGCGGAGCAAGGTAAGTGCTTTGAGTCTTTTCTCAGCCCCTCAGCCGCGGGTCACCTCGTCGCCGCCCAACGCTGCCCTACCTGCTCCGCCCCGCTGCGAAGCCCTGCCGGGTATGTCAAAATTAATCATCCCTTTGGTGCCCCTAGCGCAGAGGTTGGACGCGTGGCTTTCACTTCCCAACCCGTCTCGCTGGCTGGCCCGGAACATCCGACTCGGTTACGCAATTCAGTTTGCCAGGCCCCTGCCCCCCTTCATGGGCGTCCGCTTTTCCACAGTACACGGCGAACACGCCCACTCCCTGCGCGCGGAAATCGCGACTCTTCTGGCCAAAGACGCGATAGAGCCTGTCCCTCCAACCGAGATGAAGAAGGGTTTCTACAGCCCTTACTTCATCGTACCCAAGAAAAGCGGCGGCTTACGACCAATCTTGGACCTGCGAGTTCTCAACCGAGCGTTGCACAAACTCCCGTTCAAAATGCTCACGCTTAACCTGCGTCCGGCATCTAGATTGGTTCGCAGCGGTAGACCTGAAGGACGCGTACTTCCATGTCTCCATCCTGCCCGACACCGCCCCTACCTGCGGTTTGCGTTCGGGGGCCAGGTGTATCAGTACAAAGTCCTCCCCTTCGGCCTGTCTCTGTCCTCTCGCGAGAGTTACTATGCACCCACAGAGACCAGGTGCTCAGGCACCTCAGCCGTCTGGGGCTTCAGGTCAACTGGGAAAAGAGCCAGCTCACTCCAGTTCAGAGCATCTCTTTTCTCGGGATGGAGTTAGACTCGGTCTCAATGTCGGCACGTCTCACCAACGAGCGTGCCCAGTCAGTGTTGAACTGCCTCGCCGCCTTCAGGCCAGGCACAGCGGTCCCCTTAAAACTTTTCCAGAGGCTCCTGGGGCATATGGCGTCCTCCGCGGCGGTCGCGCCGCTGGGGTTGATGCATATGAGACCGCTCCAACACTGGCTCCAGACCCGAGTCCCGAGACGAGCATGGCGCCACGGCACGCACCGGGTAACAATCACCCCCGCCTGCCGTCAGACATTCAACCCCTGGACAGACCCCTGTTTCTTACGGGCTGGAGTGCCCCTACAGAAGGTGTCCAGACGCGTCCTGGTCACGACCGACGCCTCCAGATTGGGTTGGAGCGCCTTTTGCAACGGGCACGCAGCCTCAGGCCGTTGGAAAGGGGCCCAGCTGCGTTGGCACATCAACTGCCTCGAGTTGGTGACCGTCCTTTTGGCCCTGCGGAAGTTTCTCCCGTTAATTTGGGACGAACATATCCTAGTCAGGTCGGACAGCACCACTGCGGTCGCGTACATAAATCGCCAAGGCGGCGTACGCTCCCGTCACATGTCACAACTCGCCCGTCGTCTCCTCCTTTGGAGCCAGCACCGACTCAAGTCGCTGCGTGCCACTCACATCCCCGGCAACCTCAATGTGATAGCGGACGCGCTGTCATGACAACGCTTGCCTGGCGGAGAGTGGAGGCTTCACCCCCACTCGGTTCAGCTGATTTGGGAACGGTTCGGCAAGGCCCAGGTAGACCCCTCTGCCTCCCGAGAGACCTCCCACTGCCCGCTCTGGTATGCCCGTTCAGAGGCTCCCCTCGGGCAGATGCGCTGGCACACAGCTGGCCGGCTGGGCTGCGCAAGTACGCATTTCCCCAGTGAGCCTTCTTGCACAGGTGCTGTGCAAGGTCAGGGAGGACGAGGAGCAAGTCACTCTCGTGGCTCCTTACTGGCCCACTCGGGCCTGGTTCTTGGACCTTGTACTCCTCGCGACAGCCCATCCCTGGCAAATTCCCTTGAGGAAGGACCTTCTTTCTCAGGGACGGGGCACGCTCTGGCATCCGCACACAGACCTTTGGAACCTCCACGTCTGGCCCCCGAACGGGATGCGGAAGATCTAGCTGGTCTACCACCCACGGTCGTAGCCACGTTCAACCAAGCCAGAGCCCCTTCTACCAGGCAACTCTACGCCCTGAAATGGCGTCTGTTCTATTGGTGTTCTTCCCGGGCAGAAGACCCACAGAGGTGCGCAGTTAGGTCTGTGCTCCTGTTCCTACAGGAGAGGTTGGGGGGGAGGCTGTACCCATCCACCTTGAAGGTGTATGTTGCCACTATCGCAGCTCACCACAACCCAGTAGACAGCCAGTCTCTGGGTAAGCACGACTTAATCGTCAGGTTCCTAAGAGGTGCCCGGAGGTTAAACCCCTCCCGGCCAAACCTGTTCCCCTCCTGGGATCTCTCGGTGGTCCTCGCCGGTCTTCAGAGATCCCCCCCGAGTCGCTAGAATCAGTTGGCTCAGGGCCCTCTCCTGAAAAGACGGCCCTGCTGATCGCGCTCACTTCCATCAAGAGGGTCGGGGACCTGCAAGCGTTCCCTACTAACGACACTTGCCTGGAGCTCGGTCCGGCAGATACTCATGTGATCCTAAGACCTCGACTGGGCTATGTGCCCATGGTTCCTACCACGCCCTCTGGAGATCAGGTAGTGAACCTACAAGCACTGCCCCGGGAGGAGGCAGACCCAGCCCCTCTCACTGTCGTGTCCGGTACGTGCCTTGCGTGCCTACCTGGAACGCACCCAGAGCTTCAGGCGCTCTGAGCAGCTCTTTGTCTGCTTTTGGAGGACAGCAGAAAGGGAACGCTGTCTCTAAACAGAGGTGTCTCACTGGGTGGTGGATGCCATTCAGTTGGCCTTTCACACCCAGGCCATGCCCCCCCCCTTACGGGTTCGAGCCCACTCCACTAGGAGCGTGGCATCCTCATGGGCACTGGCGAGGGGCACCTCCCTAGCAGACATTTGCAGAGCTGCGGGCTGGGCAGCACCTAACACCCTTACGATCTCAGGGTTGAGTCAGTCTCGTCCCGTGTTCTCTCAGGTCCGAGCCCGTAGAACTCGGTACATGTCGACGATCTGACCGGGTGAACCGCTTGTTCCAGCGCCGTTTCCCTCTGCCAAGGCAAAACAGTGCGCTTTTGTCCCAGAGGACCTAGGTCCCTGGTTGATTCCTCCCTAGCCCTTCGGGCCCGCAGCAGTTCAGCGGAGGAACGTGCTGGTCCAGTCCACTACGGGTACCTCCGGCTACCCCTACTGGAATAGGTGCTCCACAGATCAGGCCTCCTATGGGACTCCTCCTGTGTGTATTTCCGCGGTACGGTCACCTTACGAGCTGACCCGCGTCTCCCTTAGGCAGTCCTTCGCTGTCCTCCGGTCGCCGTGTTGTAGCAACTCCCCCCTCCTCGAGGTTGGATCTACCACCGCGCCATTTCCTCCCACATGCCCAAAGTGGCCATGTGAGGTATTTTGCCACCTTTACCTCCCCTGCTGGGCGGGTGTGGCCTCCGCAGGGTCTTTTCCCCCTGAAAGAATAGGAATAAGACCCCCTTCCCTCGATGCGGTAAGGGCCCCGGCTGCTCTTGCTCTATGCCGAGAAAACATAGAGAGAAAAGAGGCCCAGCCAGGCTTGGCCCGTTCCCTAGTTGGGAGCGTCACCTTGTTCCCCCCTGGGTAACCAAAAGGATGCTGACGCTTTTTCGGGGCATTGGGGAAGAGTACGTGCAGCCTGAACACAGTTGGTCGCTTGTGCACGTGCAAATACCTGCCCGCTTCTGTGTCAGCAGTACACGTACACGGCTCAGCGCATGGCGAGTTTTGAAGTGGACCCCTAGTGTCGCTTCTTCGACACGACGTCGAAGTGAGCGACAGACGGGGAACGTCTCGGTTACGTATGTAACCTCCGTTCCCTAATGGAGGGAACAAGACGTCGTGTCTTCCCGGCCACGTCGCTGAGCCGAGCCGCTGAGGTGCCCGGTACACTCCCGGCTCCTCAGAAAAATCCTGAATGAACGAGCGTATTTCTCTCGCCTTTATATCCGTATCCGGAGGCGGAGTATGCAAATACTGTTCGCCAACTCTCATTGGCCTTTTTTAATAGATCAGAGGTATCTTTCGGCACTCAAGAGAGACCCCTAGTGTCGCTTCTTCGACACGACGTCTCGTTCCCTCCATCAGGGAACGGAGGTTACATACGTAACCGAGACGGTTTATAACCACCATACTTGCATTTATGAATATTAAACTTTGCCAACAAAAGCAGAACATTAATCAAATAATATTCCTTATGAAGAGACGTGTCATAGCTTAAAAAAACAAATAAAATATTTCCAAAATAAAGTTAAAAGCTGGGAATGATATGATCTCTAACACTCTTGCAGATATCAGACAAGTCGAGTCCAAAATAAATGAAAAAAATGTTTCCATTATGTTTAGGTGCGTTAAAACTCTGAACACCAACAGAGCACATATAAAAAAGCCAACTTTCACCACTTTTCTAAATAATAACATGTAAAATGCTAAAAATGTGATAGCATGTAGACAGTAGACTCAAAGGGCTATCACGATTAAGTGTCATGAATTGTCATATTTCATATTTAACTTCAAAGATATAAATCAAATAATAAAATACAGATATATGATTTCCTTTTAAGGCTTTAAAAACTTATGAATAACATGAAAAATAATGTTTTAAATATCAAAATATTTAAAAATATTTAAATATATCTCTTGTTTTGATCAACTTTGGTTTTGGTCAGTTTTACATTCACACTGTTGTTTGTTTGAAGTCCTGTATTTTATGTTATATATATATATATATATATATATATATATATATATATATATATATATATATATATATATATATACATAGAATATTATTTGAACCTTAATATTTGTAAAAAAAAAAACTTCACAACTGCCCGTGTCTCTTAGCACTCGTAATAAATTTTGATTATGCACCGATTTAAATGGACAGTGGATATTCCGAATAAGGTGTTTACATGACAGAATTCCATTCAATGCAGGCATATGACAGCAGTCTTATCCATAAATCTATAAAACCATTATATTTTTTAATCGATTACAGCAATTTGCGTTAATGTGTTTATATGACATATACATGTTCAGAATATGACAAATTCTAACTTCAATCAGAATTTTCATACATGTAAACATGGACATTGCCTCTTTTTACAACTTAAGGGAAATAAAATTCTTATTGCAATATGTGTTTTGTTTGTTGAGTTAGTCAAGATCATATAGACCTTTTACGCACTTCCGCATTTTTCGACCGGAAATACGTCAATGAAGTGTATTAGAACTTCCTGTTATCGTAGCGGCAGATACGAAAAATGGCAGAGTCGAAGAAAAACCGTCATAACATTTTTAAACTTGGGAGCACAGACTTAAGTTTGGTCTTATTTTAAAGAAGACCCTTGGCAGATTATTGCTTAAAATTAATTCAAATTCAAATTAATAAGTAAATCCAATTTTTACGGGCAACTTTTTGAACTTTTGCCAACCGGCATTCTGTCTATAGTCAAACCTCCAGTTTGTGAGGCTCCTCGCTCTTCCTCATTGACCTGAAGCATCTACCTCTCACTACAACCTGTCCCTGGAGTATATTTGATACTATAACCGCATGCAACAAGAAAATATTACGTGTTATGTCACATAGAAATACACTATACTTTACTTAGTAACGTTAACGTTAAGTCACAACACAATGTCAGTAACATTTACCTTGTACAGCTTCACCAAATTAATGGTTGTTATGTTATCTCATACCCTCTCACTTAAACATACACACGACATATTCACTGCGATGTGATATACCTTATTACAAATTCACAACACCTAAGATTTACCATTACTTACTTTACAGTTAACGTTAACAGAGTTATAACCGGTGATATGGTTAAAGCTAGCTATAGCAATTTCTTGTTTTCTTACCTTGGCAATTGTGGATAAACTCTTCCCTTGTCCAGTTTGTTCCCTTTAGTGGACGAATGTATCTCCACACTCTTCACCACATCGGCGCTGGTGAACTTCGGAAGACAAGTCAGGCTAGTCGAAAAAACTCTAACGGTAGCTGCCATTTCTCCGTCAATAAAGCTTACACCGGAACTGGGTTTACGCTTCCTTGACGTATTTCCGGTTTTTGCGTAAATGGTCTATTTAGAGCTCTGGGAAATGGGAATAAGCATTAATAACTACTGCACATCTTCAGCAGCACTTTGATTAAAGTTATTGAACAAGCCTTGTTTGCAATGCTGGGATGGGAAAACAATGGCTGACCATTTTGTGAGCCAAAGAAGGAATAACCATTAGAGGTTCTCCTCTTGAGAGTAGTCATTGTTTACTTGTAAAAGCAATGTCAAAACCTGAGCTGAAGCACATTTCTAGGCCCCTTTATTTGGATCAAAGTGATGCAAAGCAGGTAGAGGGCATTGTACTTTCTTTCCTGCTTCTATCAAAACCTGCCCTGCACAATAAGAATGAACTTATGACTATAACCCTGTCTTGTCGCAATAGCAGATTTTGGAATACCTTTGGTATTGTATCTGAAGACACAGCCCACAATTTATTCTTTTGCACACTAAAATAAAAGCACAGTTTCTGAGATGTCTCTGGGACACTTTATTGATTTAAGTCTGGCCAGTTCCAACACCAAGAACTGTGAAATCACATAAGCTAACCCAGATATATCTCGGAGCAGTGCACAAAGGCAGCAATGATCCCTGGTGATGTTCAGTCTTTATCTTGTTAAACATCAGACACAGGCTATAGAGTATTTGGTAATATAAAGGTATTAGGAAATGTTTAGCTGAAACTACGGTTCAGTATGTTCAGCATATTATTTGTGCTATCATTGTAATGCTAACACAGGCATCCACTTTTTCATGGCCTTGGTTTCAGAATCATGTTTTCCTCATAGGCATTAAAAAAAAATAAAGAGCTCTAGGCTAAGTCATGAACCAAACCCACCAGCTCTAGGACAAATCACAACATTGCAAACTTTGATTTGAAACCAACCAAAAACAGACAAAAGGTACAAGACTGTGTTCTTATTTTGTATATATATTATTTTTTTTATGAGAGAATCAACTACTCATCATTGTGAATGATGTAATGGATTAAAATTGATTGCACATTATAAAAACATGACTAATTAATTATAAGTATTAAAGAAATATACAGCATGTTATGTTTGTTGCAAAATATTCAGACACATACACATACATTATATGAGTAAATGTAGGGATACGATCATTTGCAGTGAATAATGGGAAGGGACAGTCATTGCTGAGCTCATTTGCCGCGATTTCCATTTCCATGGTAACAGAGACATTTCTTGCTATGCTAATCAGCTCAGAGAGATTGGTTTTATGATTTGTGCTCACATAATGACCACCACTGTAGGGTCGTAATTACCAGTGGGAATTTGTCTTTCAGACGAATTTCAGAATTGAGGGTGTGTCAATTAATGAACGGAGTGACTATTTTCACTAGGTATAAATAGCACCTGCCACACAGCACGGCTATTTGCACTCAAAAAGTCTGGTTGAAACACAAAAACTGAAAACAAACTGCACCCCCATGTGCTGCTGCAGTGGCGTGACGTATAAAGATGATTTGGATGTGTTTCTTTTTTGGGATGACCCGGGTTCTGTTCTGCCTATTGTATAACTTTTTCCCATCCTGTCTCCACTCTTAATTATTCCTTTTATATTACCTATAATAATAATAATAATAATACATAAAAATGAATAAAGGTTGATTTCCTCACAGTGATTTGGTCATGGTGAAGGTCAACGAGTTGAGAGAAAGGTTTGACCTGGGTAAAATTAACAATGGTTTTACTAAAGTAACATTGTAGTAACCATGTTTTTGATGAAATCCATAGTTTTAATGCATTTAAACACATTGTTACTACAGTAATATGGTGTTAATACAGTAAACATGTTTAATTTTGTGGTTACTATGATTTACTACAAAATACCATGATGAAATTATGATTACTGTAGTAAAACCACTGTAATTTTTGGAAGGTATGGATAGGTTTAGGGCAGGGTTTCCGTTGTCCGGTAATTACCGGACATTGGCCGGAAAAAAAATGAAATGTCCGACTAAATTAAATCTCTCCGGTCAAATTGTCCGATTAAAATTGCCTAATAATCCCGCCCCCCTAACACAATCTGAATTTGAGAATAAGCCTAAAATGTATCCAGAGTGGACCAAGCTCGCCAAGATAGCCTGTGTAACCCCGGTCTCGAGTGTTCCTGCAGAGAGGGGGTTCTCGCTGCAGAATCGGATCAAGACGAAGCAGCGAAGTCGCCTTGCGGAGAACAAGGTTACGCGCCTTATGCGCATTGCAAGTTGTGGAGAGACACTGGGAAGTTTTGATTTTAAGTCGGCAGCTGCACAATTCAGCACTGCAAAACAGCGTAAAAAGTAGCCTAAAATGACGCGAGACAATGTTATAGGCCTAGTCATTTGTTTGTTCCAGTTCATTTGACAAGGAGTCATTTCACGGTGGCCAATTTAAATGTTACCAGCTAAATGAGACATACTGAGAGTGTATAATTAAGTTCGCTTGAGTAAAAACAATAGGCTACTATTCAGATATTTTATGTGGGGAAGGGGGATTGGTTTGTTAAACAATGAATGTGAAACGCCAATCGGACGTTCATGTTTTTTTTCCGTCTATTTGAAAGTTAGGCTAATAAACATGTTGCATTCTATACGGCCTGATTATGTCATTGTTTTAAGTTACATAGCCTGCCTCCAGTTTTCCTCAACTTGACTAATTAAGAGGCGATATTTGACCGGCATATCATCAAAATGTCCGTAAAACGAAACCTCTGCCGGTCACTTTGACCGGCACCATATTTTTCTAGCGGAAACTCTGGTTTAGGGGTAGGGGTAGGAGTTGGTGTAGGGTGTCTGTGGGGCTCAATTAAACACAATTAACTCTCTGCATTGATGCCCCTATACTGTTTGTTAGTATATAATTTGGGGTGTATATCTGCCACTATATGCACAGGGGTCATTTAGTGCAAAGAATATGCTGTTTCTAGAACTGTTACTGTTATGTAATGTTACTTCAGACCTGTAAGACTTCAATTAAGCAGTCCAGTAATAGACTGATGTTTCATATGACAAGTTTTCTAGTAATAGGATGAACTTTATAAAATAATAAATTCATGAAATATGCCATCACATTTCTTGTTTGTTTATGTTTTTATTCATTTTAAATATAGTAAAGATCAATAATTGGATTGCATTCATGTCTCATAAAAGTCTGCAAACACACCTTTTACAAGAATTGTATTAAATTGATTTTAGATTTGTAATCATCATTTGGCAACAGATGGAAGAGGGCAGTAAATCCATTAAGAATTGTATTTCTCATTTCCAAATAATTCTTCCTCAAAAAAATTACTGGAACCGTAAACTGGAATCGTTAAGAGTAGTGGAATCGTGTATCAGGGCAGATGCACACAACCCCCTGCCCCCCACCCCCCAATCTTCAAGCCAAATCTACACCCTTGCTTGTGTAAAATGACAAGACAAAAACCACAAGCTTCTCTCACTTCAAACCTATGCAGAGGAGAGTTGCCAGTGCATGACACAGTACGGGTTATTGTTGACAAATGCTCCAGGGAAACATATGTTATTGTGACTCACTGTCAATGGATAAATTCCAGGGAATTTATTTTCTCTAAAACAAAAGAGATGGAATATAGATGATTCTGAGGTAGCTAAGCCATTCATCAATCATCTGCATGGCTCAGACAGGAAAGAAAAACAAACAACATGTTGGAGAGTATCAAGTGATCTGATCTGAGTGGTCAGATCATTTTATAACCAGCCAATATGCTAATGAAAGAAAACATTTTATGCCCATAGACTGCCATCATGCTGATGATCATAGAGAAACTAAGAAGCTCTAACCACCAAAATGCGACTGAAAGCATTGGAATTAGACATGACAAAAAAAAGTACATGATTGGGTGATCAGAAATTATTCATTACATCAATTATTGTTTCTAGTCATTTAGTCGACAGTTAAAAATGTATTTGAGTGTATTATAGAAAATAATTATTATGACATATCTGAACTCTGTACACATTAGTGTTGTCTGTTGCATGTTTTTTTCTACCAGGGTTTGTAATAAAGGACCAATCAATATATATTTATTATTTCTATTTTTGGGCACCACTAATGTGGTAATTATACATGATCTTTCTCTGTTATCAATACTGTATGTTTGAATAAATGAATAAGTTTGAATAAGTTTAAATAATGCATTCATTATGAATGAGTCTTCAATAAGGACACCTCTGATGATGCATAGGAATGATCTTTGTATTGGGTGAACTAGTTGAAGTATGGAGCTGTTCAGTGAACATGCACTGTGACATCTGATCTGAGAATCAATTGCCATCACGTTTCTGTCTGTTTACAGTCAACAAAAATCCTCGAAATAACACTTGACGGATTCAGATGAAGAACCAGATCATGTCAGAGCACGTCGTATCATGCAACTCTTATATTCACATGAAGGATCCTGACTATTACTGGAAGAACAAAATAACCTCACAGCATAGACTAATATAAAATAGCATCAATGTAAAGCACATGCCACAACAATTTCATTTAATAATAGTATTAGGGTAGTCTACTCGGCAACAAGTCATTACCATGCAGCCTAAACATCAGTGCAAACTTGATCTAACTTTATGAACATAAAATCGCTAGAATGCAAGATGAATTTTAAAACCGTATTTAAAATGTTATGAATGATACAAAAACGGAATTACTTACTCGCATTGTTATGTGATGTGCTGAGATGGAGGCATTCCTCTGGAATGAGATATTTCCTCACATGAGACCGATGAACGTGTTTCACATGTGCGGACAGACTATACCCGCGCGCCACACGTCGCGAGAAAACAGAACACACGTGGACAGCCGTGTGTGTAAATGTGCTAAATAGTTCTAGACTGAGGCTTGATCTTGCTCATTTTAATTGGCAATTGTAAAGGACAATTGCTTTAAGATTATCTGTCATGCACAACTCATACCGTTTTCCGTTTTGAGCATCTCTCTCTCTCTCTCTCTCTCTCTCTCTCTCTCTCTCTCTCTCTCTCTCTGTGTCTTGCTTCACTGGCATGGTAAAAAAATAAAGCATTACAGAATATATTCACAAACATATTTTTTTATATAACATTTACAAAACTTTATTTAATTTTTTTTTAATTAGAATGGCAAGCAAGAATAAAATAAAATAGCAAGGACAAACATAAGTGATTGTAAAAATATAAAAAATAAAACAAACATTTAAAAAAAAATCTAAAGCATGTTATGCCTGTTGCATGGTGTAATTCGCTCAATTTTAATTTCAAAGTACTTACCTGAATTGATCTCTCTCTGTCCCTCTCACACAGGCCCAGATCCAGATCAAAATCACTGAGGGCGCTTCTGAAAATAATTGGGGTGCTCTGTATAAAGTGGAGATATATTGTAATTACACATTTTTTAAATATATTAAATCATGTTTTAATGCTACTAAAACATTTCTATAGCCTATGCACAAATATGCCAGCAGTCTTATCCATAAATCTATCAACCATAATATTGCCTTAATCGATTACAGCAATTTGCGTTAATGTGTTTATATGACATATACATGTTCAGAATATGACCAATTCTAACTTCAATAAGAATTTTCATACACGTAAGCATGGCCATTGCCTCTTTTTACAACTTAAGGGAAATAAAATTCTTATTGCAATATGTGTTTTGTTTGTTAAGTTAGTCAAGATCATTTGGGGCTCTGGGAAATGGGAAATGCTTAATTTTTTTTTCTCATGATGAAGGTTCATTGACCCTCAAGCACCCCCGTAGAACCGGGCCTGCCTCTCTCTCTCTCTCTCTCCCTCTCTCTCTCTCTCTCACACACACACACACACACACACACACACACACACACACACACACACAGCAACTGATAAGTTTCATTGGAAGTATTCTAAAATATCAACAGCAGCTATAAATGCAAACCAAAACATGCTTTTGCAGTCGCCCTTTCAATTGCCCTTTACAATGACATGCCTCAATAAGGCCTTACTAATGAGATAAGAAAAATATTTGAGTTTGTAATGAAACAGAGAGAAACAGAAGTGCAAATGAAACTCTAAGTGTTTGAAAGGTTGAGATACACACTAATGCAAAATATACTGAAGCCATAAGCAGACAGAAAGCCTACCCAGGAGTTACAATCTTTAACTATAAACCTGCTGTGAGTTGAAAGCTACCACAAGGAACAATTTTAACTCATTTCTTTCCCCATGGGCTCCACTTAAAATGTTAGTAAGGCATTTTTCTCTCTCTCTCTTGCAAAAAACAGTCATACTTTAGTTTTTAAAGACCATATTCCATCACCTTAAATTTAGAATTAAATAGGCCGTCTTCTATGTTAAAGCCTTGTCGCATGTGCAATGAAATGCAGCTCTGTGATGCACTTATTGACAAGCTGCATGTTTGTTGTCAATTCCAATATAGTTTTTAACTGCCCCATCCTTACAACAGCCTCCTTGCAAATCCTGTGTGACAAGAATCAGAACCAATGAGGTTACGACATGACGTTTGGTCATGAGACGCGAAAGAACCAATGAGGTTGGATGCTATTGATCAAAGTGATCGTATGCCTTGGTATATGACACAATTTGAATTGATTACTTTTATGACCCTCAAAGTGTCACTTTGTACTGCTATTGTATTTAATTAATTCAAGGTGGCATTTAATTATCACTTTTTTGTGTTCTACAGAAGAATGTCACACAGGTTTGGAACGAGGGTGAGTAAATGATGACAGAATTAAAAATTTTGGGTGAACTGTTGCTTTAACGTCTTTTTATAAACAACGTTTACAAATGTACAGTGTGAAAACTCGAAACCTGACAATCAAGGATTATTTACTTACCCATAGTAATGTGTGAACAGTGCGAAGCATGGAATAAGATAACCTAGTCACCTTTGTGGCTTTTGTAAGACAGCAAAATGAATAGGCTGTAAGTAAGTGTAAACCATGAACAAAACTGCAAGGTAAAAGAAATACAACCCACGCTACATTTAATAAAGGTTCACTCTCCACAGCAAGTGTAAACATGGTTTGTGCTGACTGCATGTTTTGTGCTGTAGACAGGGCAGTTTCTAGATATAAACTTTATAGTCAATTCAAGTCAAGTCATTTTTATTTGTATAGCGCCTTTCACAACACAAATAATTTCAAAGCAGCTTTACAGAAGATCATACTTTAACAGAAAATGAAACTGTAATATCTATAATGTATATAAGTCATCATTGTGTAGTTTGAGTAAATATGATTGTAAATTGTGTATAAAAATAAATAATTAAATAATAATTGTATTTAGAAACCCAGTGAGCAAGCTGAAGGCGACTGTGGCAAGAAACACAAAACTCCATAAGATGTTGGTTAATGGAGAAAAATAACCTTGGGAGAAACCAGAATCACTGTGGGTGCCAGTTCCCCTCTGGCTAAACTGCATGGATATAATGAAAATATTAGTTTTATGTGCATTAAGGGCCAGTGTTTAAACAATGATTTTGTATGAATGTAAGATTAATAACTAATGTATATGAAGTCTATCCTGGATTAACTGCAGAAGTTCACATAGATGCATTGCCCTTGTTAGTTGGCTGATGAAGGGTTTTGTTGGCAATTAATTGATAGTCAATGTATTCTGTTTCAAGAGTGTAGTCCATCAATAGAAAAAGGTGATGCAGGCAGAGATTAATGAGGTGCATCGCAGTTCAACCGGCAGGTCATTTCAGTGAGGTTTAGTGTGGTCCATCCAAAATCCAAGTTTCAAGTAGTGTCATATGAAGTATCTGATGTCTTAGAGTTAGAGTTGGCATCAGTTCATCCTCTGAAGTCCATCGTAAAAGACCGAAGTGATGTCTGGCTAGCACCGACTGTAGTTTGTCGTCATCAATCAGCGACACTAAGAAGAAATGGAGCTGGATCTGGCCAGCTCTGGTAACCTCGGGATATGAATCTTGGGGTTGTGACAGTGAAACAAAGTTAACAGATTTTTTTAAATTAATACGAAATTTAACAGGTAGCCAATGTAACGATGATAGAATGGGGATAATATGATCATATTGGTACTAATCAGCACTCTGTCTGCTGCATTTTGAATCAATTGCAGTTTATTTATTGAAGTTGCTGGACATCCACCCAGTAATGCATTACAATAATATAGTCTTGAGGTCACGAGTGCATAATTTAGTTTTTGGCATCAGCAACAGAGAGCATGTGTCATAACTTAGCAATAATTCTTAGGTGGAAGAATGCTATTCTACAAACATTGGAAATTTGATTTTCAAAGGAAAGATTGGTATAAAATATAACACCTAAATTATTCGCTGTTGAAGATGATGTAACAGTACATCCATCAAGAGTCAAATTATATTTTATCGACTTATTTTAAGTAGTTTTTGGTCCAATAATTAGTACCTTTGTTTTGTTGGAATTGAGTAGAAGGATATTTCTGGCCATCCAATCTTTTATTTCATTGATACACTCTGCTAATTTGGAGAATTGTGAAATTTTGTCTGGTTTATAAGAAATATAAAGTTGTGCATCATCGATATAAGAGTGAAAACTTATGTTTCCTGATAATATCTCCAAAGGGAAGCATATATAAGGAAAAAGCAGAGTCCCTAAAACTGATCCCTGTGGCACTCCATACTTAACTTTTGTTTGATTTGACAATTCCTCGATTACACACACAAACTAGTAGCAGTCTGATAAATTGGACCAAAACCATACTAATGCATCTCCACAAATGCCAATATATTTCTCTAGCCTATTCAAGAGAATGCCGTGATCTATCATGTCGAATGCAGCACTAAGATCTAAAAGAACTAGAAGTGAAATGCAGCCGTGATCAGATGACAAGAGCAAGTCATTTGCAACTCTTATAAGTGCAGTCTCTGTACTGTGATGAGGCCTAATCCTGACTGAAATTGTTCACATATACCATTTCTCTGTACAAATTAACATAGTTGGGAGGACACTACCTTTTCTAGTATTTTCAAGACAAATGGGAGATTTGAAATCGGTCTGTATTTAGCAATCTAGGATCAAGTTGTGGCTTCTTAATACGCGGTTTGGTAACTGCCATTTTAAAGTTTCTTGGGACATGTCCTAAAGATAGTTAGTAATATTAAGAAGAGGTTCTGAGATTACAGGGAATAACTATATTAAGAAATTAGTTGGTATTGGATCTAACATACATGTTGTGGCTTTTGATTTTTTGATAAGTCTTGTTAGCTCTTCATGATGTATGACAGCAAAGGATTGAAGTTACTTGTGAGGAAATTTTCCTGACACTGTTTTCTGAGGTGCAGTGACAGTTGATTGACCAATTTTATTTCTGATGATTTCTATTTTCTATTTAAACCAATTTAGCCACTGTACTGAATAAACACATAGGATTGTTGTGGTTATTTTCTATGAGTTTGCTATAACATGCTGACTTTGGAAAATTCGATTTCGTTTTGCTTACTATTTATTTCAACTGTTGTCAGTATAATCTTGTATTCCATTCCGAACACAGCCTTTCTGTCTCTTTCACTTCCTGTTTCTGTTCTCTCTTCTGTTCCACTTACTCATCTCACATTTATCATATGACCATTTCACACCCTGTAATAAGCATCATACCTCATCTTTCAGGTGCTGAATTAAAGCAGATATTTGTATATTTTTAACCACTATCAAATTAGTTCCCCGTATTTCGCTCACTTCGACGTCGTGTCAAAGAAGCGACACTAGGGGTCTCTCTTGAGCGCCGAAAGATACCTCTGATCTATGAAAAAAGGCCAATGAGAGTTGGCGAACAGTATTTGCATACCCCGCCTCCGGATAGGAATATAAAGGCGAGGGAAATACGCTCGTTCACTCAGTAATTTTCTTCGGAGCCGATGGTCGTGTGTATGCAGTCAGCTGCGAATGACACAACTGATCCTACTTCTGATCCTCTGACGCTCTGCTTTGCTGTTGGATTTACGGCGCACTTCAGCGGCTTTTCTCTTCACTGCCGGCATGCAGTTTGCCCCTGGGCGCTTCGACAGTGCAGAGTTAAAAGAGTTGAAAGAGTGATTTTCTCTGTAAAAGAGTTTATTTCTCTGAAAGAGCATTACACAACGGCGTTGAACATCCTTTTCAGGACGCGTCTTTATAAAGAGGTCATTTCTGCCCCTGTGTAGTTTCTGGATGCGGTGATTTCTCCCCACCTCTCTCGGTCATAAAAAGCTGTCTTGCATGCCTGAGCTGCGATCACACGCAGGCAGTGTTTTATGAATGGTTCATGTTCTCAGTGCGAGAACATAGCCATGGCAACATTGCAGTCGTGCGGCTATCTTTTGTAATGAGAGAAAGCCACTTCAGCCGCCCCCCCCCCCCCCCCCCCCCCCGCGCCTTGCCTCCTTCCTACGGGATTGACGCAGGCGCCTCGGGCGATGAACACGATTTGGGGACAATGATGGGCTCTATTCGCTGGGTAAACCCCCTCGAACCGCCTGCCTCCCCAGCACGCTTGCTTGCTTCAGAATTGGATGACATCACCGCTGCATCGGAGAGCGTTACAGCGGCATCGGATGCTGATCACTCGCCTGGGCCGCCACCTTCGGGTCTGCCGCCCAGCCTGAGCCTGACGCACGGAGATCCGCTATGCTTTCCCGGGCTACTTGATCAGTTCCGTGGGCAGGTGCGCCGCTCACAGCCACGCCCCCCCTGGTTCCTTTCTTCTCGGACGTGCATGACGAGTTGAGCAAAGCCAAGGCTTCTTCGCTCCTCCGCTCTCACTACCCTCGCGGTGGAACTGTCCCAGACCGCTTCCACTCTGCACGCCACGGCCCTTCCTGCAACCAACGCAAGGCCAAGGCACTTTAAAACTTGCACCTTGGGTAGTCCTGTTCTTGATGTGCTGCAGGAACTGCGCTGGATGACCAACCGCGCCCCCGGGCCATGGAGGTCAGAAGCGCCGGCACTCGAACAGGCGATGGCCACCCCTTGTGGTCCAGAAACGCATCTGTGGACTGGACCTGGTTGAAATGCGGGAGGTAGACAAGGCACACCTTCTCCCACACCCGCGTCTCCCAGCTCCGTCCATTCGGCGCCACCGTTGACGACTCTGCCCAGCAGTCCTCAGTGAGGCAGTGAAGCAGACGGAGGCCACTGCACATCCTGCCCCGCCGCAAGCCTGCCGCCATGGGCCATGCCCCGTCTGCTCGCCGAGGGCGTCCTCCTGCGGCTATGAAACACCCTGCTCCGCCTAAACCCGGGCCCAGCTCTCAGCCCCAGCGTCAAGCACTCCGCAGGAAGCAGACGCTCCCATCTCACGGACCCCCTCGAGGACCCGGAAGGCTCCCAGGCTGTCTGTAGACGCTCAACCCAGGGACCAAGATGTTAGCTCCGGAGGTGGTAAGACCGCTCCGTCCCCGGTGGAGGGCCGGGAGGAGAATTTTTTGTCGAATTAGTTTTCACATTCTCATATTCTCTGTAACAAGCTATTTCCTTTTGTCTCTGGGTCACCTGGCCCGCAAATGCCGTTCTCACGGCACTCTGCCACCAGATCTCAGCAGTCCCGGCTTCCTGGACACGGACCACCCGTCTCCAGCCCCACGACTGCCCCCCCGGCCGGCTGGTTCCGACGAGTCTAGAGGACGCCTACCTGGGACCTCCTCCTCAGTCGCTAACCTGCCCCCTGCCGGGTGTGCGGAGCAAGGTAAGTGCTTTGAGTCTTTTCTCAGCACCCCAGCTGCGGGTCGCCCTGTCGCCGCCCAACGCTGCCCTACCTGCTCCGCCCCGCTGCGAAGCCCTGCCGGGTACGTCAAAATTAATCGTCCCCTTGGTGCCCCTAGCGCAGAGGTTGGACGCGTGGCTTTCACTTCCCAACCCGTCTCACTGGCTGGCCCGGACCATCCGACTCGGTTACGCAATTCAGTTTGCCAGGCCCCCGCCCCCCTTCATGGGCGTCCGCTTTTCCGCAGTATACGGCGAACATGCCCAGTCCCTGCGTGCGGAAATAGCGACTCTTCTGGCCAAAGACGCGATAGGGCCTGTCCCTCCAACCGAGATGAAGGAGCCCTTACCTCATCGTACCCAAGAAAGGCGGCGGCTTACGACCAATCTTGGACTTGCGAGTTTTCAACCAAGCGTGGCACAAACTCCCGTTCAAAATGCTCATGCTTAACCTGCGTCCGACATCTAGATTTGTTCACAGCGGTAGACCTGAAGGACGCGTACTTCCACGTCACCATCCTGCGGTTTGCGTTCGATGGCCAGGCGTGTCAGTACAAAATCCTCCCCTTCGGCATGTCTCTGTCCCCTCACGTCTTCACGAAAGTCGCAGAGGCAGCTCTAGCTCCGCTCCGAGAAGCCGGCATCCGCATACTCAATTACCTCGACGACTGGCTTGTTCTGGTCCACTCGCGAGTGACTATGCACCCACAGAGACCAGGTGCTCAGGCACCTCAGCCATTGGGGCTTCAGGTCAACCGGGAAAAGAGCAAGCTTACTCCAGTCCAGAGCATCTCTTTTCTCGGTATGGAGTTAGACTCGGTCTCAATGTCGGCACGCCTCACCTACGGGCATGCCCAGTCAGTGTTGAAGTGCCTCACCGCCTTCAGGCCGGGCACAGCGGTCCCTTTAAAACCTTTCCAGAGGCTCCTGGGGCATATGGCATCCTCCGCGGCGGTCGCGCCGCTGGGGTTGATGCATATGAGACCGCTCCAACACTGGCTTCAGACCCGAGTCCCGAGACGAGCATGGCACCACGGCACGCACCGGGTAACAATCACCCCCGCCTGCCACCAAGCATTCAACCCCTGGACAGACCTCTGTCTCTTATGGGCAGGAGTACCCCTACAGCAGGTGTCCAGACGCGTCCTGGTCATGACCGATGCCTCCAGTTCGGGTTGGGGCGCCATTTGCAACGGGCACGCAGCCTCAGGCCGTTGGAAAGGAGCCCAGCTGCATTTGCAAATCAACTGTCTCGAGTTGTTGACCGTCCTTTTGCCCCTGCGGAAGTTTCTCCCATTAATTCGGGAAGAACATATCCTAGTCAGGTTGGACAGCACCACTGCGGTCGCGAACATAAATCGCCAAGGCGGCATACGCTCCCGCCACATGTCACAACTCGGCCATCGTCTCCTCCTTTGGAGCCAGCACCGACTCAAGCCACTGCGTGCCACTCACATCCCCGGCAACTTCAATGTGATAGCGGACGCGCTGTCACGACAACGCTTGCCTAGTGGAGAGTGGAGGCTTCACCCCCACTCGGTTCAGCTGATTTGGGAACGGTTCGTCAAGGCCCAGGTAGACCCCTCTGCCTCCCGAGAGACCTCCCACTGCCCGCTCTGGTACGCCCGCTCAGAGGCTCCCCTCAGGGCAGATGCACTGGCACACAGCTGGCCGGTGGGGCTGCGCAAGTACGCATTCCCCCAGTGAGCCTTCTTGCACAGGTGCTGTGCAAGGTCATGGAGGACAAGGAGCAAGTCACTCTTGTGGCTCCTTACTGGCCCACCCGGGCCTGGTTCTCGGACCTTGTACTCCTCGCGACAGCCCCTCCCTGGTGAATTCCCCTGAGGAAGGACCTTCTTTCTCAGGGATGGGGCACGCTCTGGCATCCGCACCCAGACCTTTGGAACCTCCACCACGGTTGTAGCCACGATCAACCAAGCCAGAGCCCCTTCTACCAGGCAACTCTACGCCCTGAAATGGCGTCTGTTCGCGAATTGGTGTTCTTCCTGGGCAGAAGAACCACAGAGGTGCGCAGTTAGGTCGGTGCTCCTGTTCCTACAGGAGAGGTTGGAGGGGAGGCTGTCCCCGTCCACCTTGAAGGTGTATGTTGCCACTGTCGCAGCTCAACAAGACCCAGTAGACGGCAAGTCTCTGGGTAAGCACGACTTAATCGTCAGGTTCCTAAGAGGTGCCCGGAGGTTAAACCCCTCCCGGCCAAACCTGTTCCCCTCCTGGGATCTCTCGGTGGTCCTCGCCGGTCTTCAGAGATCCCCCCCGAGCCGCTAGAATCAGTTGGTCAGGGCCCTCACCTTAAAAAGACGGCCCTGCTGATCGCACTCGCTTCCATCAAGAGGGTCGGGGACCTGCAAGCGTTCTCTACTAACGACACTTGCCTGGAGCTCGGTCCGGCAGACACTCATGTGATCCTAAGACCTCGACCGGGCTATGTGCCCAAGGTTCCTACCACGCCCTTCAGGATCAAGTAGTGAACCTACAAGCGCTGCCCCGGGAGGAGGCAGACCCAGCCCCCTCACTGCTGTGTCCGGTACGTGCCTTGCGGGCCTACCTGGAACCCAGCTGAACAGCTCTTTGTCTGCTTTGGAGGACAGCAGAAAAGGAACGCTGTCTCCAAACAAAGGTTGTCCCACTGGGTGGTGGACGCCACTCTGCTGGCCTATCAAACCCAGGCCGTGCCACCCCCTCTGCGGGTTCGAGCCCACTCTGCTAGAAGCGTGGCATCCTCATGGGCACTGGCTAGGGGCGCCTCCCTAGCAGACATTTGCAGAGCTGCGGGCTGGGCAGAACCTAACACCTTTACGAGATATTACAATCTCAAGGTTGAGTCAGTCTCATCCCGTGTTTTCTCAGGTCCGAGCCCGTAGAACTCAGTACACGTCGAAGGTCTGACTGGGTGAATCGCTTGTTCCAGCGCCATTTCCCTCTGCCGAGGCAAAACAGTGCGCTTCTTTCCCAGAAGACCTAGGTCCCTGGTTGATTCCTCCCTAGCCCTTTGGGCCAGCACAGCAGTTCAGCGGAGGAACTTGCTGGCACTACAGGTACCCCAGGCTACCCCTACTGGAATAGGTGCTCCACAGATCAGGCCTTCTTCGGGACTCCTCCTGTGTGTACTTCCGCGGTACGGTCACCTTACGAGCTGACCCGCGTCTCCCTTAGGCAGTCCTTTGCTGCCCTCCGGTCGCCGTGTTGTAGCAACTCCCCCCTCCTCGAGGTTGGATCTACCACCACGCCATTCTTCCCACATGTGACCCAAGAGGCCATGTGATGTATTTTGCCACCTCTACCTCCCCTTCCGGGTGGGTGTGGCCTCCGCAGGGTCTTCCCTCGATGCGGTAAGGGCCCTGGCTGCTCTTGCTCTATGCCGAGAAAACATAGAGAGAAAAGAGGCCCAGCCAGGCTTGGCCCGTTCCCTAGTTGGGAGCGTCACCTTGTTCCCCCTTAGGGTAACCAAAAGGATTCTGACGACTTTTTTGGGGCATCAGGGAAGAGTACGTGCAGCCTGAACACAGTTGGTCGCTTGTGCACGTAGAAGTACCTGCCCGCTTCTGTGTCAGCAGTACACATACACGGCACAGCGCATGGCGAGTTTTGAAGTGGACCCCTAGTGTCGCTTCTTCGACACGACGTCGAAGTGAGCGACAGACGGGGAACGTCTAGGTTACGTATGTAACCTCCATCCCTGATGGATGGAACGAGACGTCGTGTCTTCCCGGCTACGTCGCTGAGCCGAGCCGCTGAGGTGCCCGGAACACTCCCGGCTCCTCAGAAAAATCCTGAATGAACAAGCGTATTTCCCTCGCCTTTATATCCGTATCCGGAGGCGGGGTATGCAAATACTGTTCGCCAACTCTCATTGGCCTTTTTTCATAGATCAGAGGTATCTTTCGGCGCTCAAGAGAGACCCCTAGTGTCGCTTCTTCGACACAACGTCTCGTTCCCTCCATCAGGGAACGGAGGTTACATACGTAACCTAGACGTTTTCTCTATAACACAGCACCTTTGAGAATTCACACTCCTTGACTCCTTGACAAGTCAAAGAGTGTGTTGGTATGTGATAAGCACAAACTTTTCCTTCAGATTTCCTTGGGTTTACACCTGTTCTCACCCCATTTTCTGGAATTCTGTCTTACTGCAGAATTTACTCTCCATATCAAGTCCTATTTCAACAATTCTACATCACAAAAAGTATTCATGTAGTCCCAACTCAAATGGATTAACTAAACTTCAATTTTACAAATTTCAATGGATAGAATGCAATGAAATCAGGTTTTGACAAAAATTGTGTTGCTTTAGATTATTTTAATTAAGTAAATTGAACGAGCCATGGCAACATTGCGGTTAATTATTAATTAATTTAATTAAGTAAATTTGAGTGTTTGTGGCAAGTTAAACTATTTTAAACAGCCTTTGCTAATTATTTTAGAATTATTATGCATGCAGTTTTATGTCCATGTTCATTGAGAGACTACATGGAATATTTCGATTTTTAAAAACTTATCTGTCACAAACAGTAGCAAAACCTTTTAAATTAATAAGTAAAGGCAAAAAGGTAATACAAAATTATGAAAACAATTAACAGCTCTAATATATACACTTTTACACAAAATATGCACTCTTCCATACATTCATATACATGTTAACCTATGATCTTGATGTATATATCAAAGTATCATCTGAAACCATCATATCATGTTTGCCAAAAGCCCCCAAAAATATGAATTAAAATGAATGTAGCTATAAAAGTATCTTGGTCTGTGGGCAATGGAGGAGTCAGGAGACAACAAAGCAGGTTCAAGGTCAATTCCTTTTAATAAATAAATAGTCCACAGTTTTAAATCGCTGGTCACTCTCTATCCCCTCTGATGGTCTGGCTTGCCCTTTAAGTTTCCCTACGCCACCAGTATAATGAGAGACATGTGTTAGTGACAATTATGAGCCCCCCCATTTTCCAAGCAGCTCTCTTGAGAGAATGAGTGTGATCATTGTACCATGTTTTTTTTTCTGTCTCTATCTCTCCTAAATGTCAAAATCATAATGTATGTCGAAATGATTGATGCCTGTCACGCAAAACCTGAGCTCACTGATGTCAAAAAATATCAGACTGCTTTTTTATTCCACCCATTTCTCCTGGTCGGAGGCTTCCGTAAATATTTAGTTTATATGTTGGGTTACATCCTTCCGAAGTTTATTGGTGCAATGCTCAATTATTTAGTAGTGTGCAAATTGTGACTTAGTGCCCATTTATGCCACAACTAGGTAAAGTTTTAACTTATTTATAGCTGGTGCAACTGGCCCTTGGGCCCCAGTTAGTCAAATACTATCACTATTGAAACTATGAGCCAAATTACTAGAGAAAGAGAGTGGCACCTTCCCTGGAGGGATGGAGTCCATCTCTATTTAGCAGGTCAGGTCTACCCCAAAAACTCTCCCAATTGTCTATAAATCCTATGCTATTCTCCAGACACCACTCAGAAATCCATCTGTCCAGTGACACTAATCTATTATAAACCTCATCACCATGACGATCAGGGAGGGGGCCAGAGCATATTACAGTGTCTGACACCGTTTTGCAAGTTAACACACCTCTTTTACATTATCTTAAGTGATCTCCAACTGGCGAAGCTGGACATCATTAGTGTCAATATGAATAACAATTTTAGAAAATCTACATTTAGCATTAGCTAAAACTTGCAAATTTGTTCTGATGTCAGATGCTCGAGCCCCGGAAATGCATTTAACAATCACCTTCAAAATGATTCTCAGTGGGTGCATCACTGAGTGGAGAGAATCGATCGGAAACCCTAACAGAAATGGGAAAGTGGTATCGCTTTGCTGAGTAAGTATGCCACTGAGACGTAACCCAATGCCCTGCTGCAGGGGTTCTACAGCCGGAATCAAAGTTTGTGTGTTGCTTGCTGTATTACCCGCATCTGAAACAGAGCAGAACTGCACACTGTCCTTTAAGGATCCACCACCCCCAACTAAAATGGCTGCTTGTCAGATTACCAGGTGTCAACGATAAAGGCAACTATAAGGTAACCAGGAAGATGGTTGTTCACGACAGAAAAAGAAGAAAAAGAGATTTGAGACTGGTTAGAGGTGAAGTTGAGGTATGCCAAGCTGATGTAAGGAGAAAGAAAGTTTGTTTTGTGTACTGTGATGTGGAGTAGGAATGCGATCGGAAAAGAGAGGAAGAAACCATTGCCGTTGATTGCACTTCTCGAGTGAAAGTAGAGTGGCATGAGTTCAGAGGATCTTCAGTCGCAAAGAGCTCCATGGTCAAGGTGAGACGGAAAATTGAAGGTCTAAAGTGGAAGTGCCAGATGATTCCTTGATTTTTCTGACCTACCTTGATTCCCTGTTGTTGGACTCTCACTCTGCATCCTGCAGTATTGCCCACAGTCATCATTCAGGTACATGCAAACTCTCCATGAAACAGCGTGCACCTTTCACAAACACTCCTACTGCCTTAACTCTCTCTCTCTCTCATACATTTATTTACACACACACACACACACACACACACACACACACACACACACACACACACACACACACACACACACTTTAATAGTTATTTTTGGGGGTTTTGTTCTGTTGTGATTTATGTACTCATGAATATTTTCTTTGTGAGTCTTGGAATCCTTGCCTTTTGTTTACTGTTTATGATATTATGTATTTATGCTATTTGTAAAATATACTTATGCTTTGAAATTTGATACACTCTTATTTTGTGATTATTTAATGCATGCAATTGGTGGCTTTTAGAGCTATCTGGGACAAAGTATCCATGTTGATGGGCCTAAACCTGTCTGGCACTCCACTAGCGTTCAGATGCATGTCTATAACTCATTAACCTTCTCCGTCAGCCTGACTAATTCCTTACATTCATCACGTGTGAATTCCTTACTGCTGACGGAAGAAGTTGAAACGGTAGAAAAGAGGAAAAACTAAACACAAGGTAAAATGGCAAAGGATAAAATTATTAATGTATAAGACAAATAAGTAATGCTAAACAGGCTAGCAAGCTACAAATATAGACACATGCAGCATGTTTAGGGCCCCCAGGCCACCAGGGGGCCCCGCAAAGCAAGTTTTATTTATATACATATATATAAGCGGCAAGTAAGGCTGCATTCCACTTCAGATTTTTATGTCCTTCCCTCACTAACTTCCCTCCATCTCGTGGACTCGGGTGTATGTCATCACTTACGCTGCGAGTGCCCACTACTGGCGGAACCAGTGCAATGGGTTTAACACCCTAAACCAGGGAGCCGCAACCTTTTTGGCATGGAGTACCTTTTTGTACAAAATTAGTCAACATAGTTAATGTCACAAATTTT
The DNA here is from genome assembly GCA_032164185.1 of Moxostoma hubbsi. Lineage (NCBI taxonomy): Eukaryota > Metazoa > Chordata > Actinopteri > Cypriniformes > Catostomidae > Moxostoma > Moxostoma hubbsi. Next base: position 32,896,852 of record JAVLUX010000011.1, read on the forward strand.
CTTATTTGATTACTGATCAGAAAATTGTGTGTAATCATAAATATTTATTATATTATGTCATTGTAATCGTATAATCACTAGCATGCAAGCAACCGTGAGAGAGGAGCAGGCTATTTTATTTATATGACATTTTTCGCACCTGCATTTCAATCTACATCTTGATGTAATCCTTTCTCATGATCACGCAACGTGTTTTAATCAGCTATATGGGAGGCTAAAACACTATTTAAGTGTGATGAGTCTCACGCTGCACGTGCAAGCCATTCACATCATAAGCCAATCAACTATTTAGCCCATTTCTGTGAATCGCACCTGCAAAATCCTAAAACTTTATTTGCAGGTTAAATTAATATTTTTAATAGACTTGAAAAGATTTTTGAACCCCATGATGTGGGTTATTTTTTACACTTTTATTCTTATTTTTTTTATTTTTTTATCGTTTAATGTAATTTTGAGTGTGACCATGGTTAAAGGAGGGTGTACCTATATGCTGGATTGGAAATCTCAAGGATTAATAGTTGAGTTTTCCTTATTGCATGACGTGTTATTCTGAATGCAAATAGAAACAAATGAAACACGGAATGTAGGCTTTCATCTGCGCAGCCTGACTGAAGCAAAGTGGGTGCGTTTACTCGCGTGATTAGCTGAAAGTGAAGCGCTGATGCACAAATGGCTTGCATGCGCTGCACAAGTCTGTTGGGTATAATACATTCTCATCACATTTTAACTTTTTGTTTAGTCTCCCATTCAGCTGATTAAAACTAAACTTTACCTGAATCTGTGGTTGCATCAATCTCCAAAAACATTGTTTCCACAGTTGACATCAGACTTCACCTAGCTCCAAGTGATCAAGGGTTTAGGGCAGGGGTTGGCAACCTATGGCATGTGTGCCGATGCTGGAGGGGTAATCACTGACATGCCAGCAAGGGCGAGAGAGGGGTAGACTATTTTATTTATATAAATTCCACACCTGCATTCCAATCTATATCTTGATGTAATCCTTCCTCGTGATCACATTATATCAACATTTTCATGAGGAAGGATTATATCAAGATATAGATTGGAATGCAGGTGTGGAATTTATATAAATGGCAAAGGTAAAGTTTAGTTTTAATTTCAGAGACTTATGTATAAATCTTATATGCTTATTTTATATTATAATTAATTGTTAGAAAGGATTAATCAAGATTTACACAAACAATAATGTTGATATAACAATGAACACATAGGCTATAACTATGTGATAAACAGTTAGTTTAAGGTAGCTACAAATATTATGCTGTTAAATGTCAATATAACTTTTCTAAACTGCTTAATTGTTGACCTAACTTCACTTCCATCATACATTAGAGTTGTGCGGGGTGGGGTTGATGAATCAAGATCAGTTGTCACATCACAATCGAGTTGCATTGCGGTATATGGAGCTGCCTGAAGCTTACATCAGACTAGGCTCGCTCCCTCAGTCAAAATCAAGGGGTTGAGGGTCTGTCAACAGAAACTTCCCTTGCTCACTTAACAAAGTGGAATGAACTTCCAAAAATCCCCAATGGGAAGTGCTTAGGGAAGTTAGCGAGTGGATGCCTCCTTGTAGGATTTTGCATCGGGCCCCCATATTCCCAGAAACGGCCATAGCTGTCCAAGAGGCTAACCAAAATAGTCAATTGTCCAATTTAAGCTATGTCACGTTAATTATGTAGCATATTGTTGAGCCTATAAACTGCATGGTTAAGTAAATCAATTCCAAAGTTTTGTTTTAAGGACATTTTTGTAAATGTTTGAATGATAAACAGTTTTGGGACTGTACTGAGTGTCATTTAATGTCCATAGCAATGTACAATGAAAAATCTGGTCCTTAAAGTAAAACCCTTTGAGAAACGCCGGTATAGAATATGTATGATAGGAGTAAACTACACACAGAATGGACAGCCAAGTGTTAATTTTCCTAACAGAGAGAAATGAAGGTTTGAGAATTTAATTAGTGGAGTTGTAGATGCTGTAAAAGGTCAGACTGTCACTGTCAGTGTCCTTTGACTCTCTTTGTCCATGCAACAGTAAAAGCCTTTTTATGAGAAAATTGATTTCATCCTCTCTCTTTAGCTTGTGGTAAACTGTAAAATGTCTCCAACTGTCTTCCAAAAACATCCAAAGAATCCCTCTCATCGACTCACTCAGTTATCATTCTCAGCCAACTTCCTGATTGTTTTGCCTTTGCCTAGCTCTTATTTCTTCAAATGGTAGCACAGCATTTAAGGCTCTGGGTTATTGATCGAAAAGGTTGGAGGTTCAAGCCCCAGCACCATCAAGCAAGGCCCTTGACCCTATCTGCTCCAGGGGCGCTGTTTCATGGCTGACCCTGCGCTCTGACCCCAGCTTAGTTGGGATATGTGAAAAAACTGCATTTCATTGGCTCTGTACTCTGCACAATGACAATAAAGTTGAATCTTAATCTTAAATAAATATGAAATCCTCCACACAAAATATTTGATCTAAATTAACAGTTAGTAAATAGAGCATTGCAGTCGTGTTATTTCTTTTGTATAGAGAAAGTGACGTTTAAGGATTACATAGAGAAAGGGCTGCCAACTTTTTACCATGCAAATACAGTACTGCCGCTCCCTAAATGCATATTACGCAGTCTGCGTAGGGAACCAACTCCCTAGGGGGACACCAGAAACTCCACCAGCTGCTCTTCCTCACACATTATTCAAAGACCCGATAGCAGTTACAGAGCACAGACGATTGCTTAGCCGCTCACTCAGATTCAACAAGTCAGATTATCGCATCATAAACCTATGTTCAATATAGACCTTTCAAGATGAAAAAACACAAGTTTCTGTCATTATCAAACTTGTGTGAAAATCTATTTTTTAAGAATCTTGTTTAATTTCCAAATTCCCTGTGAAGAACTACACTACTCACAATCCTCACCAATCAGAGAAGTTGATGTAACCATGGAAGTGTAAATCGTGGTGAAAGTGCTCAGCAGTGACCACCTACTTCCATGAAGAATTGTGAATGATGAGACAGCATGTCAAACTACTTAAGAATTTGTATATTTCAATATTTTGCAATACATTTCTATTTTAAACTAAGTAAAATATAGTTGTTTCTGTTTTGATTACCTCATTCATAATACTTCATGAGTAGTTAATTGCCTCATAAAAGATGTAAAGTACAGAGTAGTTTACCTCTGATTTAATGAAAATCTCAAAGTATATTTAATGTTTCATCTCGGAGCTGGTTATTTTGGTTAATGGCTGTAAAGGGATTAATGGAAAGGAGGAGGTTAGAACCGGCTTGACAATATAAATAATATTTTAATAAGAAACGTAAACAAAAAGACAAACACACAAAGGTGTCGGACAGCTGTCCGTAAATATCTCTCTCTTCAGCAGTTCTGTCTTCGGTCTGCCTTTATCCCTCTCCAGGGCTAATTAGCCTGATTAGTGTGCGGAATCACCACCCGGCCCCGCCCACCGCCCTGCCACATTCCTCCCTCGTTCTCTCAGGCCGAGAGACCCCGGCATGATGTACACCCCCCACACACAGACACATCTTTCCCTGGGGAGGGGCGTGCCTTCCGTCCCATCTGCCGGCAGGTCATCCTCATCTACTTGGATGAGGGAGGGGACAAAGGGAGGGAAACCCCCCAAAAATTTGGCATTTACATGCAGTAACGGAGATCGTGTCAAATAAACAAAACAAAAAAAAGAGAGAGAAAGGCCAACACAGAGCGGCAGTGGGAGAGAGAGGAGAGAGCAAGAGAGAAAAAAAACAAACTCGCCGGTTCTCCTCTAATGGACAACAGCAGCGGAGGTTCGGAGGCAGTCCTCCGGCACCTGGCAGATGGAACGCCAGGATGGAAGGGGTCTCCTCTGCCCCTGTCAGTGGTCCTCCAGCTCCAGGCAGTCAGCCAGGAGCCCCTCCCCACTCGCGGTCAGCGGTCTCTGACCTCGCCGCGTTTGAGCGGCTGGTAGGGGTCTCCTCTGCCCCTGGCAGAGGCCCTAACAGCTCCAGGTGGTTGATTAGGAGCCCCTCCTCTCCTCGCGGTCGGCGGCTATACCTCTGCAATCAGGTGGACTGGCTCCTCCGTCCCCCTGTGAATGGCCGTGGCTGCTTCGTTGGAGTGCGTGGTAGTGGCGAGGACTCTACTATGGCACATCCCTCCTCCTTACTGGGTTTCGGCACCAGTGTAAAGGGAATAATGCCACAATGGCTTTTAACTGATTTAATGGAGTTTTATATATTACCATTTATTTTTTTTTGATAATTGATGTGAAAAAATCTTCTTTTCTTTTCTAACCAATTAGAGTGTCCATTCAAACCAATGTCGCATCATATTAATAACAGAACATTAACAACACAACAAACGCTTTCGGATCAAGGAGGTTCTTTTCTCTTTAATCCACCTACTAGTAACTCAATCTCCATAAATCAATTGCTAATACAGAAGCGTACTTTGTGCAGCCAGCAGCCAATGCTTTTTGATCATTTCTCATTCCCTTACTCAATTTGTCAGGTATTAAGGCATTTTCAGACTGGGAGTTTGGGGAATACTCACCCCTTTGAAATCAGTCCTTTCATCTGTGGTAAACCCTTAGTTGTGACAAGTATTTTTTAACAGTTTCATATAGCAATAGACACATGCAAATAATGCTACACCAGAGAACAATGGACTAAATATTTTTGTCTCTTGGTGTATGACTTCACAAAAATTCCTGACAGCACACTGTCTTACATATACACACATATTTGTAATATGGATAAATTCAATTGAGTACATGTCATAAATATTCCATTCCTGAAATATGTGGATAATATGTGGATTTGAAAAAACAAAAACATCCTTGGACAGTGGAAAATCAGCTCACTTCATAGCTACAGCAACATAGCTGTTTGTAAAAACAAACAAAAATTATTAAAAGGCATTTTAAAAAGCCACATTTTTGGACAAATCAAAAAGCTACTGTTAGCTACTGAACAGAATACAGAATACAGAAAGTCACACACATCTGGGATGGCATGAGGGTGAGTAAATGATGAGAGAATTTTTGGGTGAACTATTCCTTTAAAGGTAGCTAATGTATGTTTTTCCAAAGGTAAAATACTTCATCCTACCCTAACATAATATAAAGAGTGAACCATTCGCCTAGGTGGATTTTCACATTAAAACAACCTAAATATATCCCAACAATATATTATCCACATTATTGGATTGGTGTATCACAGTTTGGTGATGGGTATAGAAATTACACACTTTAACCGCATTACAGTAATTTACAAAAATCTTGCAGTAGTTTCTACTGTGCATAAGTGTATAAGAGAAAATTCTCTTTAAAACATCCCTACATCTTAGTATGAACAGCTGCCTCCATGATGTGTTTTCTGAGGTTCTCGCAGGGTTTAGCTAATGTGCATGCTCTGCTGATCAGACCACTTAATATCCACAATACCCGAGATGTGTTTGTCAAACTGAGTAAGTTTGACATTTCTTTGATAATAATAGCACAAGGGGGAGGCAGTATTCACTAGCTACAGCAGCCCTGATTTAAGACATTGGGGAAAAACTCACCATGATAAGCTGAGTAGAATTACGCTGAAGATGTATTGAAATGCCAAAGAATTGAATTCTTTGTTTACACAAGCAAAGTCAAATCAGGTAATGCCTCCTGTTTACTAATGAGAGTTTATTTTAGCTTTTTTAATTAGCAATGCACAACCTATCATGACATTGACAGTAATTTATTAATGTTGACTGGTCTGGGCTTGTCTGTTAGAGCACATACTATGACTCTTTCCTATTTCTTTCAGATTTCAAATCTTAATTTAATTGACCTTGAAATATTGATGGACATACAGTACATATGAACATCTATTGTACAGTGAAGAATCAAATTATATTTGATTCCAATCTGTCCTTTGAAAAACAATTTACCAATGTCTGTAGCATTCTTCCACCACAAAAATATTCCTAAGTTATGACACATGCGCTCTCTTGCTGATGCAGAAAAACTAATTCATGCATCAATTACATGCTAGATTATTGGAATGCATTACTGGGTAATATTTGGTTATATTTATTGAACTTACATTACTTGTCCTGTAAGTTCAATAAATATAACATTTCAAAACTTTTTGATAAAATTGGTTAAAATGCAGCAGTCAGAGTGCTGACTAGAAACATGAAATATGATCATATTAGCCGCATTTTATCATTGTTACATTGGTTACCTGTTAAATTTCACGTTAATTAATTTTTTTTGTTAACTACGTACAAAACTTTGAATGGTCTACCTCACAATACTTAAGTGACCTTCTACCACGCTATATTCCATCTCGTTCATTACGATCACAAAATTCTGGCCTGTTAATAATTCATATAAAATCAGAATCCACAAAAGGAGATAGATCCTTTTCCTATTTGGCTCCTAAACTATGGAACTTTCTCCCTAACACTGTTCAGGATTCAGACTCACTCACTCAGTTTAAATCTAGTTTATCCTTCAACTAACATTTAGGCTAGTTAGGTCTGCTGGAACCAGAAATAATGATCATGATCTATAACTCTGCAAAAAGTATAATGGCATCTATGCTAATGTTATTCTATTTGTTTACCTGTCTCAACCTCGGGACTCCTATCCTGAGGTCACCAGAACCGGCTGGATCCAGCTCCATTCCTGCTTCATGTTGGACTCCACTGTTATGCCTCGCTGTGTGATGACGACTAATAGTAGACGGTGCCAGCCAAACATCCCTTCTATCATTATGATGGACTTCAGAGTATGAACTGATGCCAACTACAGTACAACCATAAGACTGGGGATACTTCATATGCCACTGCCTGAACCTTGGATTTAGGACAGACCTCAAAAAAATTATCTGCCGGTTGAACTGTGATGCACCTAACTGATCTCTGCCTGCATCACCTTGGTCTATTGATGGACTAAACCCTTGAAATACATAGACTATAATTGAATTGCCAACAAAAGTCTACATCAGCCAACTGATAAAAGGATAATGCATCAATGTGAACTTCTGAATTTCATCCAGGATGGACTTCCAATACATTAGTTATTAATCTTACAAAATCTTTGTTTAAACACTGGCCCTTAATAGTTACTTAGTTTACTCATTTTAAAACATGACTTGCACTGCACATACAACTAGTATTGGCATCATCTTCACACTGTTTAGCCAGAGGGGAACTGGCACCCACAGTGAGTCTGGTTTCTCCCAAGGTTATTTTTCTCCATTAACCAACATATTATGGAGTTTTGTGTTCCTTGCCACAGTTGCCTTCAGCTTGCTCACTGGGTTTCTAAATACAATTATTATTTAATTATTTATTTTTATACACAATTTACAATCAAATTTAATCAAACTACACAATGATGACTCATATACATTATAGATATTACAGTTTCATTTTCTGTTAATATACTGTATGAATTTCTATCCCTCTCTTATTTCAAGCAATTTGATAGCATAGTGAAGTCCTTCATTTGGAATGGCCATTACAAAGCCTTTCTATCAAACTAACTGGAGAAGTTGTTACACCCGTTATCTCACAATTGCACTTGATATGGACAAAAGTGTCCAGAGAGTTTAATTCGGACATTTATTTAAATGTTGCCTCGAGCATATGGCTGAACCCAAAATGATGTATTAATAAGTCCCCTTTCTGCTAGTCAGAGTGGATTGTGAGGGGGGTTACTACACTCTGTGACCTATATGAGAGCGGAGGGTTGAGATTCTTTGAAAATATGGTTCAGAATTTTGGGATTCCCAGATCTCAGTTCTTTAGGTATTTACAGCAGTGCCACCTGCTCTGTACTATTTTTGGGAGTAGCATACACCCTCCTAAAGTGGCAGATACTCTGGGAGGGGTGATTACTGCTTTTGGAAAAGGTCATGAGACATCAGTGTATTACTCCCTGCTAAATCAGTGTCTGGGTTACGGAGCTTTAACTTCTATCAAGAGATTATGGGAGGAAGATTTAAACTTGGTATTGGACGAGGGAGTGTGGGCTAGGATTCTAAAAGACATCAAGTCTGCATCTAGAGATGCAAGGGTGTGACTTATGCAATTCAAGATTTTACATTGATTCTATTGGACATCTCTAGATTGTATAGGCTTGGTCTTAAAGGCCTGACGATGCCAATCAGAGGATGGATACACAACCCAAGTCTTTTGGTGGTTTGTTAAGATCCAAGAATTTTGGCTGAAGGTTCAGAGTTTTGTGTGTGACGTATTGTGCACTCAGGTTTCATTTTGGCCCAGATTCTGTATTTTGGGCGATGGGGGCGGTCATCGATGTAGAGAATAGACACATAAAGAGTTGGGTCCTAACCAGTGTCATGATCGCCAGACAGATAGTTTTAAGGGGATGGAGGTCGGCTAGAGAACCCTCATTTCAGGAATGGTGCTAGGAGATGGGGAGGGTGGCAGCTTTTGAAGAAGGGTCATTTAGAAGACTGGGAAAATTGGTCTCATTTGTGGGGGGAAATGGGGCGGATATCTGGCTTTTTTGGCAGTGGAGAGAGAGGTGTAGTTGTCAATATGTGTGTGTGTGTGTGTATATATAATTATTATTTTTGTGTGTGTGTGTGTGTGCATGTGTGTGTGTGTGTGTGTGTGTGTGTGTGTGTGTGTGTGTGTGTGTGTCTATAATCATGTATGACCACTGGGATGTTGTTGGGGGCCAGGGTGGGGTTGGGGATTGGAAGGGGAAGAGGTAATAGTGGGGATTCTGTGTATATATATTTTATTCTGTGTTTAATATGTGAATCAGTAAAAAATTGTTAATCAGAAATTTAAGATTTTCTGAAAAGCTGCTTTGAAATGATGTGTGTGAAAAGCACTATTCAAATAAAAATGACTTGACTTAATGTGAATTGTGAAATGGTAAGTACCACCATAATTACTAATTATTTATGCAAGCGAATGTAGCCAGGAAAATGACCACAACAATAACTTGGCATAATTTCAAATCAGGTGAGATTTTCACCCTCACAATTGCAGTCCATTCAGGCTCCCCATTTGACAATAATACAAACAAATTTCAGTTGGTAATTTGTGCTTCATATTCTGTTTCAGTGGCAAATTAACAGAGCTTGCAGTGGAACCTCATGCTGTATAAATCTCAGTTAAAGCTTTAACCTTTTCCTTTCTTGAAAATATTTGCTTATCATCATGCCAGTTTTGTTGTCTGAAACATCAGTTTAAAAAAAAAAAACATTTGTCTGAAACACAGTGTCTGCAATCATTTTTCTAAAACATAACAGCTTTTTTTTTTTAGGAGGTCTTTGAGAAGAAACTGTCAGATTCAAAAAGGAGAAAATATTAAAATCATGAATCATTCAGCTCAGTGGTCTTCAAGGATGTGAATCTTTGAGACACTGCTCCCTTTCTCAGTTGCTTTGAGGCAAAACTGACAACTGGGCTTTTTTAGACTAGAATTCAAAATTTCATATTTTTTTAGGTATTTGCTTTTTTCTTACACCAAAATGAGAGGTAATATGAATATGCTATAATGCACATTAACCTAAAAGAAAAGCATCCTTACATGACAATGCAATCCAATTTTTCATATAAAAAGTTGTATAAGACATACAGTATTTAGTGTTCAGAATATTTGATAAATTCATGTAGGCCTAATAAAAGATTTTTTTTTTTCTTACTGACTGAAAATTATAGCAGCTATAAATGAAAATTGCCATCTTAAAAATAGATGAAGCATACATTCTAGCAATTTTAATGGTCTTGTGATAATAAACTGAACATAACATAACCATAAATACCATTACATAATCAACCATTATGATTTTCAGAATTTGCTTGCCTCTTGGTTACGCTATCTATTTTTTATAATGAGAGCTCTTGCTTTGGTCTACAGAGCATCTCTGTGAAGCCAAAAGAAAGATTCAGTCACCTTTATTTTACTCCCACTGAGATCTCAAGAAAGTGAAGTGACAGCAATGCTTAATTATACTTGTAAATACGCCTTGGTGCCACTATGTGTTCATGTTTTTCTCAGAAATGTTCTATGCTTGTATGTTTGATTAGAGCAGAATTCCACAGAGCTTTGCTAATGAGGATGTTATACATACGGTACACAACATTACAATTTCCCTATTTCATGATTTCCAGAACAGGGTCTGAATTGGTCATGCCTACAGTCATGTAGTGTGTATCTTGAGCCAGTCATTATGTTTTTCTGTCCATCCAGTCCCAAACCTCAATAGAACTGAATTACTGTAATCAAATGATTGCAGCCAATGTGTTGCAATTTTCTTGGTTAGTGCATTATTTTGCATTATGTTTGCAGAGACTTAAAAATACATAAAACTGAGCTGTGTTATTTAGAAGCTGCCTCAATTATCATAGTATACAGTATATTTCTACATTTATATTGCTGGTGGACATTAATTAATGATACTTAAGCAATATCACACAGACACTGTTCTCAAGGGGCAAATTTCAATCAAAATTGTAATAGCAGGACTGAGTGAATTCAACACCGCTTGTCAATGCACAACACGTCTTTGACTTTGTTTGGAACTTTCCCAAATGACTAGCCATATTGGACTTCTTGCCTACAGATTTGTTGCAGCGCTATTATTTTTTTAATGAAAACTAAAACTAAATGAAAAATTTTAGTTAACTGAAATTACCAAAGTTCAGCTATATAACTCTATGTGTAACATTCAAATAGCTAAGTTTTGCAGACAAGCTGGCTTCACTGAATATGCTATTTGTTCAGGTGGTTGTTGGGGCTTTTCTTATATTAGCTTGCATGCTAAGGTCTGCTATTGTCCTTGACACATAAAAGTGTGTCATTAACAAGGCAATCCTTAGTCAAATCAGCCTGACATACATCGTTATCTTAAGTAATTATATTAAATAAATCCACTTATAGTTATTTAAACTCACTATTTAAATTATCTCTGGCCATTCAGTCAAGCAGGCTAAGGCACACATAGAAATTTAGATAATTAGCTTTACGCCATTGGCCAGTGGCATATGGGTCTTTGAAGAAGCAGCAGCAGTACACAAGTGCTGGTGATAAATCTGATTGTGTTTTGTGTTTGTGTTGTGAGTTTTGTGTAGCTTCCCTGATTTGTTGGGGAATTGTTTGTAATGTCTATTTGTGCAGCAGCATGTCCAGCATTTTGTCTAATTGTGCAGCAACAGCAGCAGCAGCATGCTCTCATGCTTAACTCAGTATGTCTGTTCATTCTAGCAGTAGCAAGTGTCTGTGCCTGCTCTGCAGCAGCAGAAGTGTTAGCAAATCTAGTTTGCCAAGACCAATATCCTATCAATATGTTATACAGACATTATGCTAAATCTTAGATCAAAATAAATCTTAAAATAACATTAAATTACCACAAATTATGTGCAGTTTTAGTTTGTGATGCACAGAATAAAATTCTGTACCTTTTAAGCATTTGAAAATATTATTAGATAGCGATAACACTAGACGGCCTTGAGAAATGAAATGTCCTGAAACATATTTAATGATTTCCATTGACACGTTAACTTTTGTTGTAATACTTATGAGATTTTCCCCTAGTGGCCAACAGAGATCATTAGGAGGTTTACACTCATTAGGTTTTGCTTGGACTATTATTTTGAAGTCATGTTTTGGTTTCTTGCCTTGTCTCTGTTTCTTTCCCCCCTCTTTTTTCCCCCCAGCTGTGTCTTGTTAACCTTATTTGCTCCAGTGTATGCCCATATGTACCCTCTGTCTTTTTCGTCTCTTGTTCCTTCCCAGGATGTAGTGTTTTTTTCTATTTTCTAGTTATTTTGCGTTTGTGTATATATCTCTTAAAGCTGCATTAAGATTCTCTCTCGCCATGGCTCTTACAATCATTATAGAAGAATCGACCATTATAATGTATCTAGCGGCTCTAGAAATGTTGTCTCTCAGACAAGGAATCAGGACCATCGAGCAATACACAGAGCAGTTTTGTGATCTCACCCATGCACTCAATTGGGGAGACATTGATCTGGTTGGCTTGTCACATGGGTATATTTGGTTATTTACCTGGCTGTATTTCCTGTTTGTAGCACGGTAGATAGGGGTGAGTAGCTGGGAATGCTCTCTTTTTGTTGATCATTTCCATGTTGTTTTGTGTGACCTAATTTATCATCATCTGTCTGTTGTTATTTGTCTTATTTGTTTTTGGATTACTTTAAAAACCTTCAATAAATCACCATGGATCAAAAAGACATTAGAACGAGTCACAGGATTCTTTTTTTCCCACTTCTTAGCCTCTCAGCTGCTGTAGTTTGGGGCAACAGGATATATATATATATAGGTTTGAGCTAAATGAGCCTATAAAATCCTGTCTGCAGAGATGTAGGTGTGAGTTCTCTTTAGTGGGATATATTGATTATGTTTTGAGGCTCACACTTTTCTCCTACACAGCATGGTATGGCAGTACCCCTATTGCGGCACCCAGCGCTCTTTCTTTGGAGACAACAGGTTCTAACAGGAAGATAAAGAGAAAGTGCTCCCAGAGATCTCCACATCTAGTACCCCTAGTGCCCTGACTTTTGAGTCCCCTTGTGCCCTGACGTTTGTGTCCCTTTTGTGTGGCTTGACCTCACAGCCCTATGAGTCCCCAGCTGCCCTGGCCTATAAGCACTCAGAATCCCCAGCTGCCCTGGCCTCTGAGTCCTCTGAATTCCCAGCTGCCCTGACCTTTGAGCCCTGTGAGTCCCCAGCTGCCCTGACAGCTGCCCTGGCCTTTGAGCCATCTGATTTCCTAGCTGCCATGACCGCTGAGCCTTCTGAGTGCTTATAGGCCAGGGCAGCTGGGGACTCATAGGGCTGTTCCCCTTTTGTTCTAACCTCTTAGTCCCTTAGTGCCCTGACGTCTGAGTCTCCTGGTGTGGTGTACTCTGCTTCACCAGCTGCTCTGACCTCTGCACTCCCAGCTGCCTTGATCTCTGAGTCTCCTTATACATTGACCTCTGTGTCCCAAGCTGTCTTGACCACAGTACCATCTGCATCCTTGGCAGTCTTGAGCCCTGTGTCCCAAGCTGCCTTGACCACTGAGCCCTTTGGGTCCCAGCTGCATTAGCCTCTGAGCTCTCTGTGTCTCCCACTGCCCTGACCTCCGTACGTTCTGCATCTACTGCTTCCTTGACCTTTTCATCCCAAGCTGACATGACCACTGATCCCTCAGTGTCCCCAGTAGGTCTGCCCTCCAAGTCCCCAATGTTTCTGCCCTCCGAGTCGCCAGTTGCTCTGCCCCTCCAAGTCCCCAGTGGCTCTGCCCCCTAAGTTCCCTTTGGCTCTGCCCTCTTAGTCCCCAGTGGCTCTGCCCCTCATGTCCCCAGTGGCTCTGCCCCCTAAGTTCACTTTGGCTCTGCCCTCTTAGTCCCCAGTGGCTCTGCCCCTCATGTCCCCAGTGGCTCTGCCCTCTGAATCCCCAGTGGCTCTGACCCTCTGAGTCCCCAGTGGCTCTGCCCTCCAAATCCCCAGTGGCTCTGCCTCCTGAGTCCCCAGTGGCTCTGCCCCCTGAGTCTCCAGTGGCTCTGCCCCTTCGAGACCCCAGTAGCTCTGGCCTCCATGTCCCCAGTGGCTCCACCCTGGTCCACTCTGGCCATCTGCCCTAGCCACTGGCCATCTGCCTGATCCATCCTTGTCCCCTGGCCTATTGCCTGGCCCACCCTGTTCCCCTGGCCATCCACCTGGTCTGCCTTGGTCACTTGGTCGCCTGCCTGCTACGCCCTGGTCTCCTGGTCATCTGCTGGATTCTCTGTTGTCTCCAGCTGATCCACCTGCTCTGTTCTGGTCCCCTGGTCCCCTGCCGGCTCTGCCCTAGTCTCTTGGTCACCTGCCGGCTCCACCCTGGTCCCTTGGTTGCCTGTCTGCACTGCTCTGGTCTCCAGGTCACCTGCCAGGACCTCTGTGGTCACCTGATCACCCTCCAGCGTCGCCTGATTTCCTGTGGTCTCCACTCACTACCTCCAATGTAGAGAACATCATTGATTATAATGGAGTTCTATTACTTTTGACACAATGCAATGCTTGCATCCGGTGTAGATACGGTTTTAAATGTGAAAGTCTGGACTTTTTAGGTTGTAGTCCAAAAACCCAGAAGTGAATCAGCATTTTCGAGCCATGGGTTCCCTTAGGATTTTTCTTAAGGTTTATTTAATGGCAGTTTTGGATTTATAAGTAAAATAAGGTCAACATTACTTGAAGATATATGGACATTTTATTCTACAATATAAATTACACACAGGCATACACCAACCGTGAATTTTTGGGAACGAGAATACCCTAGCCACCGCACTGTGGATGTCTGGACTCCTTATGTTTGTGTAGTTGTGCCCACAAGAGCGCGAGAGGTCTCAGACTTGAGCTTGTGATGTTGACTCAAGGACATAAGAGTGGCATGAACATTCAAACTATAAAATCTTATGAATGTGTGCGGAGAGGACCAGCCTGGCGCATCACAAACATGCTGCAGAGGGACACCTCTAGCCAAGGCTTTAGAGGAGGCAGCCCATCTGGTAGAGCGAGCGCTGATACCTATTGGCAAAGCTTGATCGTGCGCCTTGTAGGCCAGGGCTATAGAGCCCCTCACTCAATGCGACATTGTCTGCTTGGTGGTGGCCACCCCACTGTTGCGGCCCCCATGGCAAATAAATAGTTGCCCTGACTTACGCCACTAGCTAGTGCTGTGGACATAAGTCTGAAGGGCACGGACTGGACACAGTCCTTGAAGCCTTTCATGCTCTGGCGTTGTAAACGGCGGGGGGAGCAGAATGCTTCGAGAGTGACCGAATGTACGGTCGTGAAAGGAACCTTAGGCAGGTAGTCAGGATGAGGGTGCAAAATTGCTTTAACCATTCCTGGGGCAAAATCTAAGCAGACTGGTAAGACAGACAGATCCTGTAGATCCCCAATTCTTTTTAGAGAAGTAATTGCTATAAGAAAAACCAGAAGTCAGAAGTTTATCAGACGCTGACTCTAGAGGTTCAAAGGGGGTCTCAACCAGACCCTCAAGAACTATTGCTAATTCCCATGAAGGGATCCTGGTCCTAGCAGGAGGTCTCAACCGCATAGCTCCATGAATGAAGCGAGCAAGCAGAGGATGTCTCCCCAACAGCATCCTGTCAATCAGGGCATGGCAAGCCAATAGAGCAGCCGTAAACCCTGAGAGTGGCGGGGCATGTGGCTACTGATAATTTTTCCTGCAGAAAGTCCAGAACTGAAGCAATCTGGCAGTTAACTGGATCCACATTATGTGCACTGCACCATCTTTCAAAGACACCCCATTTATTGGCATAACTTCTTCTAGTAGAGGGAGCCCCTAGCACTTAGAATGGTCTCGATAACTTCAGGTGAAAGCCCAGTGTTCCTCAGTTGGTACACTTCAGGGGCCAAACATGAAGGTTCCACAGCTCGGGCCGGGGATGAAATATTGTCCCCTGCGCCTAAGACAGAATGTCCCTCCTGTCTGAAATTGCCCAAGGCGAGACGTCGAGGAGAGACATTATCTCCAAGAACCATACCCTGTTCGGCCAGCGCGGCACTATCAGTAAGAGGCAGGACCCTTCCTGGTGAACTCTGGCGAAGACTCCCGGGAGCAGAGAAACTGGGAGAAACGCATACAGGTGCATTCTGGGCCATGTATGTGTCATCGTGTCCAGACCCAGGGGGGCTGGGTGACTTAGACAGAAGTAGAGGGGACATTGCGCTGTCTGTTGAGAGGCGAAGAGGACATTTCTGCCCTGTAAAATCACACCCAGATTTGTTCCACTACCTCAAGGTGGAGTTTCCACTCACCCATCGGTATTTTCTGTCTGGACAGTAAATTTGCTCCCACATTCAGGGATCCAGGGATATAAACTGCTCTGATTGACAGGAGCTTGCCCTGGGCCAAAAGGAGAATCTGCCATGCCAGTCTGTTGAGCTGGCGTGAACGTAGACATCCTTGATGGTTTATGTAAGAGACTACTGCTGTGTTGTCCACCCGCACCAGAATATGGCAGCCTCTTGAAACACGTGTTTCTAGGTAAGTGTAACTGATAACTAATTTGATTAGCTATGAATTAAAACTGGGCCAATATCAGAACCTCTAGGTACTGCTACGGAGCCTGAAGTAGTAAAAGGTCAGCAGAAAACAGACAACACAAAACAGGTAAGTTTGAGAAATATATTGTACAAAATTATAAAACAATAATTCACATTCCCTGCCTATCTAAGCCGGCTTCCTAAGTGCACAATAAATGGACCCCAAAATAAATAACTTCAAACAAAAAGTGTCTCTTTGTGAGATTTTTCAAAGCTGAGTTAAAGAAATTAACGTTGCTGCCTTTTGAGTCCATGAAAGTTTCTTGGTGTGTGTGTGTTTCTTGAAGTATGTATTTTCTTTTCACTACCCGGGTAGGTTTACGTGTGATCTTATCTGTATCTCAAATGAAGGAACAGGATAATAATGGCTCCAAAGATGCCACGGCTGGCCACACCAGGCTCTTGGTCCATTCACTGTCGACTTCTGTGTTTGGCTCGCCACTGACCGCCAGGGTCAGGTTCAGATGATCTCTCTCTAACCGGAGTTATCTTGAGGAGCACAGAGTCATGTGGCTCCACTCACTCTTTCACAGCTTTTAACTAGTCCTTGATGTTTTCTCGCAACGTCTCCACTGGAAGAAAGGAAAAGTGAGCGTTGCTAGAAAATTTGTGCCACCCTCTGGCGGAATAAAGGATTGCACTCCAGTAACCTTGTGTGGGTTACACTCTCAAATACTGGAGGAAGTATTTTAGAGCCAGAAATGCCACCATCAACTCGAGGCAGTTGATATGCCAATCGAGCTGATGACCCTCCCATTCCCCTTGAGCTGGACGACCACTTAAGACCGCACCCCAGCCTGTCAGGGAGGCGTCTGTCTTTAGCAATTTGCAATGGCAAGATGCACCTAGAGTGGGACCCAAAGTGAGGAACCGGGGTCTGAACAAAATAGAAAGGGTATGAAGCATGTGGCGTGTAACCCTTATCTGCCTTAGGGGACTGGCCCTTGGATGAAATCCCCTGGCTTTGAGCCACAACTGAAATGGTCTCATGTGCAGAAGGCCCAAAGGGATCACCGAGGACGCAAATGCCATGAGACCTAGTATTCATTGATATTGACAAACAGTGCAACCTTGGCCTAGCCTGACTTTGCTCAGGGTGTTCTAAATGGACACGATTCGAGCGGGAGACAATTGTGCCCGCATCATGATCAAATTCCATACAACGCCCAGATAAGTAATTTCCTGAGTGGGAGAGAGAACGTTCTTTTGACGTTGAGTCTCAGACCCAGAGAAACCAGATGAGCCAAGACGATATCCCTATGCTGAACTGCCAGTTCTTGTGACTGTGCTAGTATCAGCAAGTCGTCTATGTAATTCAGAATGCGGATGCCCCGGAGTCGCAAAGGAGCCAGTGCTGCATCCATACATTTCGTGAATGTGCGGGGTGATAGGGCTAGGCCGAATGGAAGAACCCGATATTGGACATCTTCGCCCCAAAAGCGAACCTCAGGAACTTCCTGTGTTGTGGCAGAATTTCTATATGAAAATATGCATCCATGAGATCGATCGTGACCAACCAATAGTGATATTGGATTTGAGACATGATCATCTTGACAGTTAGCATCTTGAATTTGAACGCCCTGATTGAGCGATTCGAGCCTCGAAGGTCTAAAATCGGACGCAAACTCCCACCCTTCTTGGGAACCAGGATGTATCTGCTGTAGTAACCTGACTCTTTCTCTGGAAGGGGAACATGTTCTATGGCCCCTTTGACCTAGAGAATTTGCAGTTCTTTCCACAGTAGACATGCTTGTTCCGGTTTTACGGTAGTGGAGATCACGGCGTTGAAATGCGGAGTACGGCAATCGAATTTAATTCTGTAGCCTTTTTCTACTGTTCTTAGAACCCACATAGAAACACCTGGCAGTAGCTTCCAAGCTGCCAGATTCTCTGAGATGGGTATCAATTTTGACACTTCCTGTTGAGGGGATGTCGAGTATTCCGCATCCTGGACTAAGGCAGGAAGCAACGGAGCACCCAACATTTTGCTGGAAACCTCTAACTCCCGAAACACCAGAGGCGGCGGGAATGGAGAGGTTTCGTGGGGGCATTGGGAAGGAACAGGTGAATGCTTCATGCACCCCGACCCGAGGGGGGCTACCCCCACAAGGCTGGGCGCAAGACCGTCAGGGTTTTATCTTCTTAGAAATGACTGCCCTGATGTCTTGCTTTGGGGGCTGCTAAGGGCTGCCGGCCCCCAGTCTCTACGAGGGGAGCACAACATACCACACTTTGTTTTTGAGCCTCACTTCTAGAAAGACCGGGGTGGGGGCGGGTGGCTGATGGCCCCTCCCCCTGAGTGCGGCGAGGAAGGAATTGCCCGAAGGCTTCCTCATGACTCTTTGCCTCCTGGAACCTGGTGATAACTACATTCATAGCATCACCAAAAAAGCCAGAAGGCGAAACCAGGGCATCGAGAAGGAAAACTTTGTCCTTGTCTCTTATGCCAGACAAGTTGAGCCATAATTGTCTCTCGATGCTGACAAAAGCACACATAGACCGGCCAATGGCGCGAGCCGTCTGCTTGGTCGTGCAAAGAGACAGATCCATGGCTAGACGAAGCTCAGAGAAAGCCTCTTCGTTAACCGTGGTGCCCGCACTCAGGTCCTTCAGCAGATCAGCCTGGTACGCCTGTAACACTTCCATAGTGTGCAGGGCAGCACCAGCCTGACCTGCTGCCTGATAAGCCTTCCCCACAAGCGTGGATGTTGTCCTGCACGGCGTGGTGGGGAGAGTGGGTCTCTTTAGTGATGATGCCGAGCCAGGCGAGAGATAACCCGCAAGTGTCTCTTCTACCGGTGGCATCACCGGGAAGTATAAGGTTTCCTCCATGAACAAGAGAGCTCGTCATGGAGGTCATCAAAGAAAGGATGGGACTGTCTTCTATCTGTCTTCTAGTTTGGAGTGTTTGGGGGTCTCTTGTTCAGATGGCCAGTCTAACCACCTCGAGAAATTCCTCTGCCACTTTATTATTGGGCCTCGCGAACCGAAGAGATGCCGAAACGCGCTTCAGGCTTACGAGAAGGATCAGCTGGATCTGGGGAGAGAGCGAGCGATAGGGACGGACCCGTCGCTCACTCCTCAGTCAGATCTATGCGAGAGCCCCACGATGAAAGAGTGGGTGCTGGCTCTTGGAAGTAAGCGAGACGAGTGCGAAGCATTTTGACTGTAAACAGTTCGCAATGTTCGCACCCCCAAACACACAAAACAAAACTGGTGTCAGTCCATTTCAGCCATAGAGCGTAAACATAGGAACACACACCGCTTGCTTTGTTTATCAGTCATTCTTTTTCTTCTTTTTTTTTTAAAGAAAAGAGAAAGAGAAAGGTTTCTGCACACTGCCTAACAATTCTAACTCCTAACAGAGGAAAGCATAAAGTTCTGACAGTCAAGAAGCAGAACACACACAGAATGATCTGAACACAAAAGATCTGACGATGCACCTGTGACGCATCTATTTATAGCCATGCTACAGGTGCATCCAATGATGTCATCAGCAGAGGCTAGAAATTCTAGTCCATTTTATTGATGTGTTGCACACATATTCACAGCTGGTCACACCTAAAGATGTTCCCAAAGCGCTAAATCAGCGCAGCATTAAAGTGTAGCTTTTTGATAGGGAACTTCAAGTAATGTTTACCACAGATCTTATTTTACTCATAAATTGAAAAATACCATTATAAAAACACATAGGAAAATTCCAAGGGAACCCATGGTGAATTAGCCTTTCATGTTTGCCTACAAATTGACAACATGGCTGAACAGCTCTCTAGCAGCTTAAAGGTGCAATCAGTATTTTTTTATTTTATTTGCTGTCTTGGACTTACACTGACACCAAGTTGTGTGTATGCAGCAACATTCAAACACAATGGTTTTCAGTTACCAGTGACATTGTAGAAATTCAGAGTCAGTCATGATTTATTTAATCCACAAACAAAAGTGTCAATAACAAGGCTGTTACTGAGATTTTGCGAGTACTATTCGGTTAGTCGCGATCCTAAAATGACAGCTCCCATGAGCCCCCATAAAATGAGAGCCCTCCATGTAGAATAAAACTGCTTTTATCACGGCGTCATGATGATTCTAATTGCCTGTTTTCTGTTTTGGTCTCGAGACACAATGCAAAAACTACTAAAACAAGTGATCCAGATGGAGAACAACAACCATTTAAGTTTTCTTAGAGTAAAAATTAATTTCAGGCTCAACTTGTACTGTCATTACATAACAACATTAACTATAATGTACTGTAATTTGAGGCACTGTCAATATATAAGTATATACTGACTAATAATAAGTATACTGTGAAGTATCGGCACTATACAACCACATGTTTTTTGACCATTCTTACAAATGTAATACCTTAAACATTACATTACCGCCTATGAATATACGCCGATGCGAGTAAAAACACTGGAGACTCTTTAATTTCGCTTTAATTGCTGCTGCATTTCTCTCTCTGAATATCATTAAGATTTAATGATAAACTTGGCAATACTTGGTCAAATCCAATGATTTCTTCAACCTCAAAATCACTCATTGTATCTGATAAAAATGTTCTGTGTGCTTTAACTCACAAAAGTTCCATCAAACCAGCCATCAAACCAGACAATCAGATTTACGCTGCATGCAAGAGACCTGTTGGGGCAGAACCACCAAAAGATGGAGGGGTTACTCCAAAAGGGGGTTGTGCCAACTCCAAAATGTTGTACACAAAATGTACCCTTTTCCATGGATCGAGGAAATGTTTTCAAATTTTGTGCACCTTTTGCACCTTTATGCTATAGTACAATAGTAGTTTTAAAACTAACAAATAATGAACTAAATTGAAAGTAATAAAAAAAGAAATAACTTAATTAAAACACCAAAAAAATTTGATATTGCTTAAGTAAAGCTCAGTCTAGATACAAAATGACACTTTGCTATCCTTGAATAATATGTTGAAAGAGCAACACATTGAATACTGTAGGTGGGCTCCATGAAACAACATAATGCACTAGATTTAAGCAGAGGATAAACAGATGGAGGGAAAAGCATTACTGTCCATGCTTCCAGGCAGCTGCTGAGTTTGGTTCATTATAGCCCAAAACTGGTTCATTATAGCCCAACAGAGGGATTGTCATCCCTCTGTTGGGCAATCAATATGTTCTACTCTATTTCTCTGTCTGTCCTTTTCTGGTTCTGTCTTCATCTGGTTTTGTCTCTTTGGCAGTTGGTCCCTTCTTTTCTCAGAACCCTTTATGAAGTCATCTGATTTTTGCCCTGTTGATTAAAGAGCCGTGAAATGTTGCAGCTGTCTGAGTGTCTGTTAATGTCTTTTATCTCCCACTAACAGCCTGTTACCAAAGACTTTCCTCTTTACCCTCAGTCATTAGTCTTATGAGACATCACAGTTTAGTCCATCATAGAGGTTAGATGCTATGAATGCTGAGATATTGACATTAATATCAACTGCTGAATTCAAAGTAGAACATACAATAGTAGCTGCAGTCTTCTATTCTACTAGATACATTCGACTTACAGTAACTACAACAAGTATGACCTCATAGTATCTGATTGTCAGCAAGCTATTTCCTTTTCTGCTAAAGATATTGCAGTGAATAAAGTAAAGTAAAATAAAATAGTCCTTGAGATAGAAGAAAAGTCCTCGAGAGTTTTTCTTTTTATTTAATTTATCACATTCACACCAAGTTTTGTTCTCAAAACGCTGTTCAGTCTATTATAATACATCAATTCAATTTGTTTTGTTAGAGCTGTTTTAGAGGTCTTTACTGACGTCAATACTGGAGCCATGCTCATGCTGACTTTCAAATTAAACAGTTCCTTTTTCTCTCGAGGACCTATTATCATAATTTATCTACCATTCTCTTTGGCTATCACTTCCACTGGAACTCTAACTTAAAGCTGAAGTGTGTGATTTCTGCACCATTAGCATCGCTAAATGCAATCGCAAATATAAACATTGCTTTCAAGCAGCTTTCCCAAAGACTCGCTACATCTGTCAGCGGTCAGACAAGACTCATATTAAACAAACTTCAGTTCATCTGCTTGAATGAGAATTGAGGAGCAGGACAATAGTATTAGTCCTATTAAAGATTGAATATTCAAAACGACATCAACTCTTAAGTGGACAATTACAGCTCTTGTCCATGGACACTTCACATTATCCTTTAGTAGCACTATGTATAGTGTTATATCAATGAACTGACCCAGCACTCAAATTATTAAGGTGGCCTTGCATTTAATCTTGAATCTCAGTCCAGTCAGAGAGCGGCAAGTAACTTTCATCACAGACTGTTTGATCTCAACCTCCAGGCTCATATTAAAGGACTACATGGACCAGCAGTAGTCTGTCATTAGCCATGGCACTTTTATCTGCAAAGCCTACATCAAAGCCACTGATCAGACAATACCATTTATAAATCATGATGAATATGCCATCTGGTTATTATTTTGATCTGTACAAGACCATTAAAGCTCCTATTGTTTATTAGAATGTTTTTCTAAATTAAAAGGGGAAAATTAGTTGTCATATTAGTTCAATGTTGATTTATTTTCCCATTGTTTTATTAATATTATTTTTTATATTTTACCTCTTGTCTCAGAGTCAGCAGATTAGCTGTCAGATAATATTAAAAGTGAAAACACAGATGCTAGGTAAATGTGAGTGTAAAACAGTGAATAGTTAATGAGGATGTGTCAGACTGACAACATTATGACATCTGTCTAAGCCCTCAAGTGCAACTGTCAATATTTACAACACGTGTTATCCAATTTGAGTCGATGTGCAACTTCAGAAGAATACCTGATTTAATTAGATAAGTAAAATGATTAATAGTATGCTAAAAAAGCATTGTATATATATATATATATATATATATATATATATATATATATATATATATATATATATATATATATATATATATATATATATATAAGGTTTTTGTGGACATTGTTTAGTGCTCTGAATATTCTACCAGACATGAAAGGGCATTATTCTGTGCAGAAGTATCCCTCTGATTCATAGATAAAAAACAAAATTTTGTCAAAATTCTGACTTGCCCCTCCTTTTCTTTAAAAAAAGTGAAAATCTGGATTACAGGTAGGCACTTACAAGTGAATGGGGCCAATTTTTTAATGTTAAAATACTCACTTTTTTAAAGTGTTTAGCCACAAGACATAAACAATTTGCAACGCAATGTCAACAAACCCTAAAACCTTAAAATGACTGTAAAAATGACCATTTAAAAAACTTAACAGCTGAAATGATACATGAGTTTTAAAAGAAGAATGAATGTGTTTTAAAAAATGATAAGCTTCACATTAAAACCCTCCAAACATTGGCCCCATTCATTTCTATTGTAAGTGCCTCAATGTAACTTAATATTTGCTATTTTTAAAGAAAAGGAGTGACAAGTCAAAATAAATGTTTGTGGTAATCAACATTATATCACAAATGCTCATTATCATAAAATGACATCACAATAGCACAATAAGAGGACAGTCATGTAGAATAATGGTAAAGGGTCAAAGGAATACACACATTGAGGTTTGGATGTAAAATCAGACCCTGAATGGTTAAAATGACTTTTAAAGATCTGCTTACTCGTGGACACATTCACCAAAGGATGAAATAATATTTTTTTTAATTAAACCCTCTATTACTATGTGAAGGCATTTTCCACGAAAGAGACAAAAACTGAAACAGAAAGGAAATTCTAACAATAATAAAAATTGTTTTGTTTTTTGTGAAAATAGGCTACTATCTGTCCTTTGGTAGACAGAATTCTCGAGAACATATCCTCCATCCACAGCAGCAAACATTCCTCACTCAGCCTGTTGCTTAGTTACCAACAATTTCTAAATGTTTCCATTCTACGTTGGTTGATTTTGCTGTGAATTTTGTCATTGCATTATATTTGCACTGCTTTTGCTCATTATCATAAAAATATGGATTACTTTAACATACATTATTAAAATTTACTGGCTTTTGTAATTTGACAGGGCATTTTTGTCATGGACTTGGGGAGAGGAAGTACCCAAACACAGAGTTAAAAAACAACAACACTTTATTAATGAAACACAATCCCACGAGGGGGAAAACATAAATTACCCCAAAGGAAAAAGTAATCCAGGGGATGGCAGAGGGAAACAGGACCAACCGGGCCACAAAAACGAAGAGAATAAAATAGGGAAAGAAATCAAGAGGGTTAATCCAGGGCAGGTATACACAATGAAACAATAACAAGCAAACAAGGAGGTAAAAACAACAACAAAGCCGCATGCTCACACAAGCAGGCAAATCATCCAATTGGCATGAGTGCACATCGCCAAGACAACGAGGCGATTTACACCCATGCCAATCAACACATAAGTTGAACACAGACACTTGTGTGAGAGTTCGACCACACTCACACCTCAGTGCAAGAAGTCAGCTCGTGAACAAGGCGTGCGGCGCAAAGGAAGCAAGAGACAAACAAAGATTATTGATGAGAATGCATGCAACCAAGAAGACACAAGCGCAATGCACCCACGTCAATAACAAACAGAAGAGCTCACACAGAGACAGACATGGGCGGATAATAACACACCCATGTCAGAACAAAACCTAGACTGACAGAGAGATAGGGCCGTGACAGTAACCCCCCACCCCCACCCCACAACCTGGCATCCCTAAACGGGAACATCAAACAAAATACCAATCACACAGAACAAATAGTAACACAGAACAAAAAGCACAGAGAGCAAGGGAAGGGAGGGAAACTAAGAAGGGAACATAAAGAAAGGGGTGGGGTCCAGTGGCCTCGGGGAATGCCTCAGGACGGAGGCAATGTTTGGAGGCCTGGGGGGTGACCAAAGGGCAGGGACAGGTTCAGAAGGCCTGGCAGGTGGCCACAGGGCAGAGGTGGGTTCAGGAGGCTCCAGCACTGGCCGCAACAGTGGAACATCTTAGTGGCTGTGAGCACAGGCAGTGGCAGGATAACAGTCTTCTTAGTTGTGAACACTGGCAGTGACAGGGGAGCAGTCTCAGTGGCCGCAAGCTCAGACAGTGACAGGTGAATGACCTCCGTGGTCATGGGCACTGGCAGTGACGGGGGAACAGCTTTTGTGGCTGTGAGTACCGGAAGGGATGGGGGAATGACCTCCATGGTTTTGGACACCGGCAGTGATAGTGGAATGGCCTCTGTGGCTGGGAGCACTGGCAGCGACTGGGGAGCAGCCTCCGTTGCTGGGAGCGCTGGCAGTGACTGAGAAGCAGGGGCCCTTCTTTCCTGGATGGCCGGCAGCACTGGTGTGGAAGCGGCTGTCAACACCAGAGATACTGGCATTGGGCCAGTCGAGGCTTTAAGCACTGGCTCTGGGATGGACGAGGCTTTAGACACTGGCCCCGAGACAGACATTGCTTCAGATGCTGGCTCTGAGATGGACAAGGCTTCAGGATTAGGCTCATTGGCAGTGGCAGGCGTGGGCTTGTTGGCTGTGACAGACGTGGGCACTGGCTTGCTGGCCATGGCAGGCATTGTTGCTGGCTCACTGGCCATGATAGGCGTGGGATGCTGGCTCGCTGGCCGTGGCAGGCGTGGCAGGCCTGGGCTCTTGAGGGGTAGGTTCCCTTCTCCTCCTGCTCCTCTTCCAGGTGGAGAGCGGCACTGCTGCTGATGCAGCCTCCACCTCCTGGCAGTCTGTAGCATTGGGCTCAGGTGAGGTGGATGCCACAAGGGAGCAGCAGCAGACAGAAAGAGACCCCCTGAGACAATTCTGCCTACAAAAGGATGACTGATGACAGCCCTGATGTTTTCCGTAAACAGTGCCACACTCCTGAGACAAGGAGAGTTGAGGTTCTGCTGTCATTTGAACCCAAAAGCTTGCCCGCCCAG
Organism: Moxostoma hubbsi; assembly: GCA_032164185.1. Lineage (NCBI taxonomy): Eukaryota > Metazoa > Chordata > Actinopteri > Cypriniformes > Catostomidae > Moxostoma > Moxostoma hubbsi. The sequence continues at coordinate 32,922,827 of JAVLUX010000011.1, forward strand.
TAAGGATAAGGGAGATGAAAGTGACCCTTTGATGCTCGGCCATGAGAATTAAAACGCAAAGCGAGCATAACATAAGAGAAAGACAATGATCATTGACGCAAGTGCATGCAGCCAAAATGACACAAACACAATGCAATCACGTCAATAACAAACAGAAGAGCATGGCAGGGAATACTACAGAAGCCACGCACTCACAAAGAGACAGACATGGGCGGATAATGCCATGACAATTTTACAAGGACACTGTGACAGGGCAGAGGGCGGGGCCGGGTTGTGATTTTACACACCTGGCCCCTTTCATGCTAATCAAGCCTCCAAGGGGAATAAAGGCTGACTGCGGACAGTGGTGCGACAGAGAGAGAGCGTTTACGGGCAGCTGTTCGTCCAATGTGTGTGTTTGTGTCTTTTGGTTTATTTCTTCTTTAAACTATTATTTATATTGTCAAGCCAGTTCTCACCTCCTCCTTTCCATTGAACTGCTTCACACTGGTGCCGGAGACCCAGGAAGGATGAGGGATATACCGTAGTGGAGTTCTTGCCGCTATAATCCACCCCAACGGAGCAATCACGGCCATCTGCCGGAGGACGGAGGAGCCCGGCCACCTGGAAGTGGAGGAATGGCCGCCGACTGCGAGGGGACTAGGGGCTCCTAACTGACCGCCAGGAGCGGTCAGGGCCGCTGCCAGGGGCGGAGGAGTCCCCTACCACTCGCTGAGAAAGGAGGGGCTCACTGCCGACCGCCTGGAGCGGGAGAGCCGCTGCCAGGGTTGGGGGAGACCCCTTCTGTCACCCGAGAAAGCGGCGGGGCCAGGTCATGATTTTACACACCCAGACCATTATCAGGCTAATCAAGCATCTGAGAGGGTTAAAGGCCGACTGCGAACAGTGGTGCGACAGAGAGAGTGCGTTTATGGGCAGCTGACCGTCCTATGTGTGTGTGTCTTTTGGTTTATTTCTTCATTAAACTATTATTTATATTGTCAAGCCAGTTCTCGCCTCCTCCTTTCCATTAACCTTTTAAACATCCTGCAATATTTGCCAAAAACGCCTAAAAAAGGCCTACCCAAATTAAAATGCATGCTGTTCTTGAACCCTTTGGAGTATATGCATGCTTTTGGTCTCTTTTGAAAGGGGAGACTTTGAGGTTTGTTCCTGAATAGTCAGAATCACTGTAAGTCTTACTTGTATTGAGTAATAGAACTTTGAACACACTCAAAAAGGGGAAATAAACTCCGTCTACATTTTTTTTTTGTAAAAAGATGCCTGCAGATAACTACAGCTGGGAGGACATAGCTGGAAAACACAATTAGATCATAGCATGAAGCCTTACCAAACCCAATATAAAATTTGATAACAATACATTAGAAAATGAGTGTTTTACACATGTTTATCCAAGTGTATGTATAGGCTTCAAGGATATTGATACCTGGCCACACCTCTAAAATGCACCGACTGGCTAAAATGACCTGTCCATCTAAAGTCCAGGGGTCAGCGGACATTTTGACATAAAAATATCTGTAATGTTTACATGTTCAAGGTAGCTTCATCAAAGAATGCAAAGTTGTGTCAGCTCTGTCGGTTAGCTCGAAATGCTACGTCTATACTTCGTGGGTGTTTATTGATATATAAATGTGTTATGGACCAAAAACTTTGTTGAATTGGATTGTATGGACCCTTTACAGTGTAACTAAACCATTTTTGATGGAATGAAGTGGATCAGTAGAGTAAGATGAGCATTATAAGTGAGTTTCTACCATTTTGGATTCGTTTATTTTGCTGTAAGTGGTCTGAGAAATACACCGATTGTACCCGCTGTGTTAAGTGTATATTAAAATGGTTTACATCGTTCGAATCACAAGAGTCTCAGCTTTCCAACGATGTAAGATATGTGTATCTTTTAATTTTTGAGTTTTTGCATTTCGTGAAGTTATTGCGCAATAGTCGACCGGGCCCGCAGACGACCCGACGGCACTGCTTTACAGACACATATACAGTAAAAACTTCAAAAGGTGTAAACAGGGTAAATATACACTGGCAGTCAAAAGTTTGGAATAATGTACAGATTTTGCTCTTATGGAAAGAAATTGGTACTTTAATTCACCAAAGTGGCATACAACTGATTACAATGTACAGTCAGGACATTAGTCATGTAAAAAATTACTATTACAATTTGAAAAAGAATTTCTGAACTTCTTAAACTAATTCACAGTGTTCTCATAAATAATCCTCCATGTGCAGCAATGACAACTTTGCAGATCCTGGTCATTCTAACTGTCAGTTTGCCAGATCCTCAGGTGACATTTCACCCCACGCTTCCTGTAGCTCTTGCCATAGATGTGACTGTCTTGTCTGGCACTTCTCACGGGCCTTACAGTCTAGCTGATCCCAGAAAATCTCAATGGGGTTAAGATCCAAAACACTCTTTTCCAATTATCTATTGTCCAATAATTCTTTGCCAACTCTAACCTTTTCTTTTTGTTATTCTGTTTCAAGAGTGGCTTTTTCTTTGCAATTCTTCTCTATATTGTTGTACATGAAACTGTCGTTGAGTGGGTAGAATTCAATGAAGCTGTCGGCTGAGGACATGTGAGGTGTCTATTTCTCAAACTAGAAACTCTGATGTACTTATCATCTTGTTTAGTTGTACATCTGGCCTTCCACATCTAGTTCTGTCCTTGTTAGAGCCAGTTGTCCTTTGTCTTTGAAGACTGTAGTGGACACCTTTGTATGAAATATTAAATTTTTTGCAATTTCAAACTTTGTATAGCCTTCATTCATCAAAACAATGATTGACTGATGGGTTTCTAGAGAAAGCTGTTTCTTTTTTTGCCATCTGCCATTTTTTCCTTAAGACATGCCAGTCTATTGCATACTGTGGTAACTCAAAAACAAACACAAAGACATTGTTAAGCGTAATTTAACAAACCAAATATCTTTCAGCACTGTTTGATATAATATGACATAATAGTGATTTTCCAGCACCAAATGAGCAATTTAGCATGATTACTCAAGGATAGGATGTTGGAGTGATGGCTGCTGGAAATGGGTCTTGTCTAGATTTGATCAAAAATGACTATTTTCAAATAGTGATATTGATGTTTTTTTACATCAGTAATGTCCTGACTATACTTTGTGATCAGTTGAATGCCACATTGGAGAATAAAGTACCAATTTCCTTCTGAAACAGCACAATCTGTACATTATGCAAAGCTTTTGGCCACCAGTGTAGGTTAAGTGGCCTTGAGGTCATGATGCAAGGTAACCACTTACTATTAACTCAGAAATATCAATATTTACAGAAAATCACTGTACAACTGCTGAGACATGATGAAAATGGAGATGGTATGAATGAGGCATTTGGAGGTTGCAGTAAACATTTAAAATTTAAAACATCACAAGGTGATGTTTACTATTGAAAAATGCTGGAGACACAGACACAGATAGAGAATCGGACTGGAGTAGCTGTAAAAAACTGTCTTTAAACATTTATTTATATAATTGTGTTTTTTAGAGAAATTATAAAAGCTATGCTAATGCAGTAGGTTACAGTTCAATTTTCAGAAAAGAGCAAACTGTTTTACCGATGGCTGGTTTTGGATGCTTTTCAGTCCACAGGAATAATATAATGGGACAGCAAAAAGTCAAATGCTACAGTTACCACTTGAAAGGTAAGCAACTTTTTTTTGTTATAAAAAACAAAACAATAATCAATTCAGTGCGTAGGTTTGCCTATTTACCTGTTTGCCTATTTGCCTGTTTTAATTCACAAGTGTTTTCTTATTTTTGTAAAACATCGGCCCCAGTGAAAACACGGGTACTTTTGATGCATTAGTATTGTTAACCTTACTATATATTGTATACATAATAGTGTTGTGCGCCATTCAGAATTGAACTGAGAATGTCTTTCAAATTCCATTCCAATCCTGGACTTGAATTCAATTAGAATGGAGGTATCAAACAAAATGTTGAATTATAATTCAAATTTGAAGTTAAGTAGACTGTAAACGGACTGGTTTAATTCAATTTCAACTCATGAACAATTCTTACATTTAGAATTGTGCCCAACTGTATACCATTCCATATTGTACATTTATAAACAGCCATCAAACCTGAGAAACACTGCAAATTGCTATAACAAATCACACATTTTTATAGAAAATAACAGTCGTTTTTTGTACCAATGTTTTACCATCATATTGTCTTCATTTGATGAGGCAGAGGTCTTATACATATACATCTCGTACATCTTATTATACTACAACAACAGTGTTTACTGTAAAGCAGGAATATATGAACGTGTATAATCCATGCAAGATTTGCTAAGAAGCTTTAGGGGTACTAATTGAAGTGGTATAGAGAAAACTAGTGGAAATCCTGTTTGCTAAATAACTGATAAAATCATGCGCAAAATGTCACAAGCCCTCCCTCACTGGCTTTCTGCTTTAACCTTTTAGAATAAGGGTATTGTTGAATATACTGATGAAATTACCTTCATTGCCAGCATTTTGGTTTAGTTTATGCATTGAAGTCAAAATGACTGATCTCTCTCGGCAGATGTTTCAGGACTTAAACATAAGGTCTTCTTGATATTCATCAGTACACTGGGTTCCACAATAGATCATGTTTGCATAATGAATCAAGGAATTAAAGCCAGGAGCAGCCATTTGCTAAGCTGTGGCCTGTTTTCTTGCATTCATCATAGCCAAAGTCAGATCTTTAATGTGCATGAAACCAGCACAAGCAAGAGAAACAGAGAATCTTTATGGGATGTTCTCCCTTAGAATCACTGTAGAAGGATATATCATTTCTCATCACACTGTGAGAGTGAAAACCAATGGTAATGACTTATCTGCAATGTAATTAACAACGGTCCATCTAATCCTTAAATTTTTTTGGACCACAGGATCCATGCTTGATCTCTCTGACTGCGGATTTGAATTCATAGATGTTTCCTAATGCATAAATATGGTTCTAGTACTGAATAGCTTGCATCTGAAGCATGTGTACACTTCCTTTTAAATTGTAAACGAAATAACAATGAATAAATTCATTATTAATTCTTATAATTATTATTATGGAAAGCCTTTTAGATCAAATTATTTTAGAATATGTTGTAGTAATGTATTTATATAAAATGTATATTTATATTTATTTATATTTATATACAGTATATCTGTAATGTAATGTATGATATATTTGTGACAAAATAAATTCTATAGCAGCACAGTAGGTCTATGCTGACATTGGCCATCAAGTAATGAGTCGACACAGTACAAATATTAATACAAAACAAACAAACATGTCCATAAAATCAAACATTGAAATGTATTAATATTTCCATGAACTGCATAGGCCCAACATTATGCAAAAATATGAACATGACATCATTATTAGGCATAACATTTAGACAGTTTTGTAAATGCATAAACAAGCATGGCAATGCTTAGCAAATGAAACAAACACTGAGCCAAATATTTTAATAATATTAGTCATATTACCAAGAGATAGATACAGCACATTTGCGCAAAAATACCTTAAATTAAAGATCAACAATAAAAGATATGGATATTTTCTCATTGCTTTTAAAAGTTTTTATATAAAATGTTTTTTACGCATGATTAGATGGTTAATTGCATTGTATGATTTATTTTTAGCATTGGAATCTCCCTGCCACCCGTGACCCTTTCAGAACAGACCTGCAACTCATTTTAGGGTTACAGCCCACCAGTTGAGAACCACTGATTTAGAGTATTATCAATGCAGAGCTCACAGATCAGGTGTGTGTACTGTACATGTGTGTCTTGCATTAGATGGATGTGATACCTGTGAGAATGTCTGTGATGGTCTTGTTCCCACTGCAGAGCTGGATAAAGGCCTGAGGTGTCTGTATTGCAGACTGGGGTGAGGACCGTATTGAGCAGGTGCAGGCGCCGAGCGTTGGTCCTCAGCTCATGCTCCCTGTACTAATTAAGTTTAGGGGCTTTGTGCCGCCGTGCTTGGTTACTCTGGCAGGCTACGAGGACTCAATGTGCAGGGATTTACCTGAGAGATGTAATGAACATGGTCTTATTTCTTCAAATCACATGTCCTTTGTTCATTCTCATGGGAAAGGGTCTTCTTCATGGCCCCCTTAATCAGGTGTTCCAAGCCTGTTTTTACCAGTCCTTCCTCTCTCTCTCTCTCTCTCTCTTTACATCTATCTCTCTGGTATAGCCTCCATCACAACAGAAACTTGTACAATAGGTGTTATTTTAAGAGCAGACACTGACTTGTATTGCACTCACCTCCATTGCTCACTTCCTTTGACAGCCTAGAGGATTAGAAGGGCTAAACTTCTTTCTCAGGGCTGCTGTGTAACACACTACAGGACTTAACAGCAATTACATCTTCAGACTCTTGTGGATTTGTCAATTCAAGGCACTCTAATTTTGCCAAAAAAACAAAACAAAAAAAACATATACTGTATACTTTAGTTCTATATTTTTAAGTAGGCTAATCCTTACTAAACTTGTGAGTGTGCAGTACTGCCACTGTTCCTCGAATCACAGATACAACTTAAATAATAGAACTTAACTGCCTTAAGTAAGTCAAGCTCAGAATAAATAAGGAATACTAAGGAGTATTTTAGTAACTGAGATTTCTGTTTAACTTGATACAATTTAGTTCAACTTAAGTGAATTAAGGCAGCAAGTTTGCACAATTTAATTTAGTAAAATTAACACATTTGTTTTACAGACCTGCTTTCATTTTAAACTTCGGCAATTAATTCTTCAATTTTAATTCTTCATTAATTCAACTTGAAAAAAAAAAAAAACAACTCTCAGAATTCATTAACAATTCTGATTGGTTGAGCCATTTTTGAAGCCATTCTAAAATTCAAACTTATGGAGTAACAATTTTTTAAAGATTAAAAAATAAAATAAAAACTACTTTAAAAACTTTGGCCAAGGATGCACATATTTCAAGCACTTTTGGAATGTATAATATTGTAAATATATTACAACAATTTCTGATTTAATCTGCTTGTAGAAAATCAACAGTTTACATTTTTTACAATTTTAGTACATGCCTATTACACAAATATATTTTTATTGCCTTTTCCAGCAGTCAAAATGGGCCCACCATCCAATGCAACAAATCCACTCCTTCCTACTAATGTCAAACAATTTGTGGCATTGTTATAGGGGTTTAGGAAGATGCTTTAATAGTTCTTTCTGCCATCTAATGCTTTAGGTGAAAATTATATTCATTAGGTCTTTGACCATTGGGGGGCATTTAGTCTCATTGTACCCTATCATATGCTATAAAATTGTGTCAGTAAACATATTTAATACAATATTAACTGCTCAAAACTGTAAAAAAAAAATAATAAAAAAAAAATCTCTGAGTGTGCTTGTGTGTTTGGAGATGTGCATGTGTGCATAAACCCTGTTTGAGAGGAAAGTAATTTGTGGGAAAGTTGCAGAACCCAGTGAAGCAGGTGGGGAATCTAGAGAACAGGATTTTTAGGAACTATTTTTAGGTCAGATTTGATTAAAAGATGCAAAAACTATTTAAAGCTGTATAACAGTAAGAAAGTCTTAAGGTGAAAGATCACAACTGCTTCTTCCCATACGGGTCAAAACTGACCCATTAAAGGGGTCATGAAATTAAATTTTTTTTAATAATTTTACTATCTTCACTGAGGTCCACTGATAATGTTGTTAAAAATGTTTGCACAATAATTTGTTTTATATTATAATTATAATTTAGTAATATATGACAATTTTCCACCTTGTCTCTGGCCCTCTGTCTGAAATGCTCGGTTTTGGCCTCAGCGTCTCATTTAAACTTGAATGTCATCATGCAGCCCCTCAAATACAGCCATATTTGAAACTCAGTTGGAAGACACAACATTATAAAAATTAATTTCAGGGTTTATACCAGCACATCTTCAACACACTGCATCTGAATATATTGATCTGTTCACTCAAGCACAGCAGCAGTATATCAATCAAACAGTCATGACAATTGAAATATGAATTAATGAAATTGTTTACTTATGATTTTGCAGTTTGGTCCAAGTGCTTTTTTACTGTCCCATCCTTCAATAACAGTTACTTTGCAAAGCTTGAATCGTATTACGACTAGTTCACAAGCAGTCCACATTGATATGAGCCAAAAAGTACACATGCATAGTCCAAACACGATGAAACAAGAAGCACACACACAGGCGCATTGAGGTGCATATTGCCAGAAACACATCAAAACAGTCACCGATGTCCATTTAGTGCATGTTAACATTCACCAAAAATTTTAAATAGTGCAGATGGGCACAAGAATGTGTCCAGGACCCGTTTGTGCTCAAAACAGTAGGAGGCAGAGCAGCTGAATGAATCTCCTTTTCAGAGTTGTAACTTGACGCTGTCTTTTAAAAGCGGTGCAAGATACATGATAATGGTCAAATATGTCTGTCTAGTGCATGTTTATATACAAAAATCATTCAAAATAGTTCAGATGGATCCCCTTCGGTTTTCAGGGATAGTTAGCCACACCAGGCCTGTCTGTCCTGTTCTCCCTCTGTCTCTTGAACTGAGCGCCAGTGGGTGGGGCCAATGATGCAAAGACGCTGGTTGTGGGGTGTGTAAATGCAAAGAGCAATGTCTAGTGATATCACAAACACACAGATTTCAAAACGGGATGTTTCAGCAGGGTTGGAACTATAAATGCTCATTATAGACTAGGGAGGAAGTTCTGAGTTCTGAAATTTACAGTATGTTTTTATAGTACAGTTACCTCTTATTTGTCTAAATATCAAGGAAAAATGTATTCTCCATTTCATGACCCCTTTTAGACAACAGAAGGAATAATTTGCTTTAAAATGTTATTTCTCTAAAACCCATTTTCTTTATCAGAATTTTTCTTTTTTATTTATTTTGTTTGTTTTGACAAGGTTTTGACAAAGTCATAAAGTTTGGTCCCAATACCAAAATCTAGGCATAATTTTCTAAAGTATTATTTACCTGCCCTGGGTCAAAAATGACCCTAAGGCAATAGGAGGGTTAAAGCAGCCTGAGATGGTATGCTGGTCTTAACTGGTTTAAACTGGTTTCCCAGCTTTGTCAAGTTGGTGCTCAGCTGGTTAGCTGAAAGGTCAGCTGGAAAGTGAAAACCTAAAAAGTGCCTCAAATCCCTCTAAAACCAGCTAACAGACCAGACAGGGAGACTAAATGCATCTGTAAACAGCAGAGTTAAGTCTGCTCTGAGCCTGCTCAAAATTCTGTGTAAAGATGCAAAAGCCAGACTTAATTAAGCCTGATCTGACCCACATCAGCCCCTAAAATCAAAGGCAGTTCTGAGGCTGCTCATTTTCTTTGTAAATGAAATGCAACATCAGAGCAGCCTTAAACTTCATTGTTGTTATGACAGCATATATTTCATAATTTGGTTTCATATTTGAAAGTATAACTTCATCATTTCAGACATGTTTTCTGTTTTAAACATTTTCAGTTTTATGTTTTAAACATTCATCTCATAACATGATTTAGACAGTTGTAATACGGTGTGTAAATGCACCTAAATGCCACTTTAGATGCTGCTTCTGTGCCACTTTTGCAGTGTAAAGATGTCTTCATACCAGCAAACAATATTAGGCTGGATTTTATTTTAAATTCTGCACTTTTAATGGATCTGGCATTGTAGTGAGACGCCTGAAGAGAGTAAACAGAGAAATCACATGCTGTCACCCAGACACAAAGCAATTTACGATTCTGATGAAAAATATTCACTAAATCTTCTGCAGGATTGCAATGAGAAAGTCTTCAGGCGATTACTTTGTCATGCTGGCAAACAGGAACACAAACAATAAAGAGTCACAATGTAGTCTTAAAATTAACTATTGTGCTTTAGTCTCAGAGACCCCTGCAGATGGTCACCTGCTCAGCTAAGCATAGTGATTTAATCACATAGAGCAAGTTAAAGCTACTAGGACTAGGGCTTTGGAGCTTATATTTTTAACAAACAACTAAAATGAAAAACAAAAACTAATTGTCAAGTGAACAGATGGCCAGATGTGTTCTGGCAAACAGGGGCAGACTGACCATAGGGAGAACCAGGACTTTTCCTGGTGGGACGGCTGTGAAATGGGCCGAATGGCATCATATTCCCAGTTTGACAGCAGTATTTTTGAGACGCTTTATATAAAAGTCATCTTAATAATCTTACGCTTTTTTTTTTTTAAATAATAAAGACATTTCCAAAACAAATTTCCAATTCTTCTATAATCATATTATAATTATACTTTACAATTATATTATATTATATTATATTATATTATATTATATTATATTATATTATATTAGTTTGATATTCATGCAATGCTACCAAGACTATTTCCACAAAACATTTTTCCAATTCTTCTGTAATTATATTATATTATATTAGATTGTATTAGATTATACAAATCCTAAATATTTCCCTCATTCAACAACAACTCCTTTAATGCATTGAAAAGTAAATGTAAACACATTCTGAGATGGCTAATTAATGCAGATCAGTTTGGAAACTCCAACTTAAGTCACATAAGCCTTGGTTTGGCAGTCATTGGTATTTGCTGAAAGTCAAACACAGTGGAGATGGACAGTATCAAATATCACCTCTTTGCCCTAATTACCAAAGCTTTATGTCAGAAAGCTGCTGTGGGCTACCATAGTGTGGTAACAGCAAGAGAGCATTAAAATACATGAGGGGGTCTGAGGGGGCTCAGTATAAATACCTGCACAAGCCCCGCTCCTGTCACACAGGTGGGCTGTTGTCGTGCATGTAGGAGGCAGTATCTGTGTTGGTGAATATCTTAGAGTCATGACCTGTCAGGCCTTCAGCACCACTGATTCCTTCACTGCTCTGAGCGGAGACTCGGCTGCTCTGCCTCTGCTCATGCACCACACTGGAGCCTCCGACTGCTTGCCCGTCACTAGCTACACTAGCAATATGGTGCCCGCAGGTAAATCTGATGCTCAAAAAAATGTTGATGGTTATATAGACATTATAGGAAGACAACAGCTAGCTAGCTAATTAGAGAATACCTTAAAGCTGATTAAATGCTTTGTGTGTGTTTGTTTAGAGAATTGGAATTGGAATAGTCTGGGCTCATCCAAACATTCTGTCAATATAAGTCTATGGAATTTTTCCAGGATTAGTTTGTCCACTCTGTGGAAAACCTAATTCCCGATCAGTTACAAAAGTCATAGCAAATTAAGTCAGAACAGTCTGAAGGTCTGTGCCGAGATTGGTGGATGTAGCTTGAAAACTGTAGAAGTTAAAATGAATAATTTTGGTCTTGTTTAGGGTTTTCTGAAAACCCCTAAACCACGTGTGTAGAATTCGAATAACCATACAGTATAATTGCACAGAGTTAAGATTGCTAAATACATAGACTTATCAAATGTTTAAAGGCAGGATAAAAACACTGCTTAAATCTTTATCTAACATTTGGCCCAGTATTTGTTAGATGTGTTGGGCTAGTACAGTCACACTTCTGCTGTTGTTTATGCATTTACAAAATTGTTAAGTTTCATATTCAGACAATTTTTTTATTTAAATAATTTTGTATGTACAGTAGTTGGGCCTATTTTGTTAAATTGTGCTGTGTTGGAAATTGATGTCCAGTGTAGATTTTGCATCCTTGAAGCACAGCAAGCAGAGACGTCCTAGTTGTCCCAAAATTGAACAATGAATTGAGCGATGATCAGTCATGGGGTAATAAGTACAATAGTACTTCACTTGCATTTGGCAGCTGCTTTAATATATAGTTTAACATGTTTCATTTGAACTAGACTATGATGTCTATGAAGGGCATGTGAAGACTATGAAGGCTTATATTTCGTTTTCACTTTTATCTATTTATGGTCGTAGATTGTTTGTTCTGACCTTTTTCTAATCATCGAAATGAATGAAACTGCATTTATTATCTTCTGGAACATTGCTAAGTTGGAGCATTCCAGCTTATAGAAATGAAAGAAATTGCCAACATTATAATTCTAAATTGGAAAAGTTCAACATAGAAGTTAAGAAATAAAGAACACTAGAAAAGCCCAACTAGACTTCCATAGATAAATCTCTGAAATAACAGCATTTACCCATTGGGACCATTTCCCATAGAGTTATTTAAAAGAAAGAGAGAGAGAGAGAGAAACAAAGACAAGGAGAAAAGAGATGAAAGAGAGAGTGACTGGACTATGAGTGTATGTCCTTTTGACCTAGTCTATGTGAACCTAAAGTTATGAAGATATAATTTTTTTTTATTATCTCGAGTCCATACTGCTGTTATCGCTCACAATCTGTCTGACTCTCACTCTGAGCAAATAACCTTTCCAAAGATCGCATATCTTTTCCCCAGAGGAAATGTGTTTGGAAAAAGATCACTAAATATAAAATGTAATGCACTGGCCAATGCCATTTTATATCAGATACATTAGTAATGAAACTCATTTTATGGCAATTTAAATCAGTTAAGTGAGTAATTTGCATTATATACGACATCACTCAGATTAACTTACCTTGATCATTTGGTACTCACATTTTCCCATTAAGTGACACATTTGATTTGGGTGACACCACTCACCACATCAGGGAGCAGCGAAGAGTTTGGCAAGACAAACAGTAATTTATTGAAATAAGTGGGAATTAGGTAGACATGGCTAATTAGCTCAATTTGCACAGCTGTTTTGTCTCCACAGATAATTATCGATGAAGACATATTATTACTTTGATGTGTTGATAGCCAAATTATCATGCATTTGATAATTTAGTCCCAGTTCTGTATTTCATGCGTGAGATCATTACTGAATGTCTTGTCAGAAGCTCACTGAATTGAGTCTCAACTCCTGGCTATTGTTCGCCATAGAAATTACAGTTCTTATGCATAATTACTGAGCCGTGCAATTTCGCTCTGGCTCTGAACCAGAAGATGCAAAACTCTGTTCATTTTAAATGAAATGTTTTGGCATTTCTATTCATACACATTTACCCTCTGTTAACTCGCCATTCCCCCATACACTATGTGAAACCCTGTCTTTGGAATGTCAGAGTAAAAGTTTTGAAGAGCTATTTAATGCGATAGACTTGTTATTGTATCTGAACACTTTACGGTTGCTCCAGTATACTCATGGAATAAACCATTTATTTTTTTATGAGAGATCTATAAAGGTGGATTGCGTCATTTCAATGTCAGGCTTGTTCTTGCTCTAGAAGTCAAAGCCAGTCTATATAAGGAGATTGTCTTGAAATAAGTACTAGTTGAGGCTTGTCTGATAAAGAGGTAGCACTTGCATAATAAGACTTGCATAATGGCCATTTTGTTTTGTTATTACCTCCCACGGGTACTTTGATCTGAATGAAATGTTGGCAGTTGTGCAGCTCTCCCAACCTGAGGTCACTGTGCAGATTAAGGATTCATATCTGTATTTACATACTTTCTTTTGTTCTAAAAAGTTGGACTTTAATTCAAAACTCAACTGCAAAAGTAAGGAAAAATGCAATGCAACATAGAGCTAAAATCCTGACTTTCACAAAATCTATCTATCTGTCTGTCTGTCTGTCTGTCTGTCTGTCTGTCTGTCTGTCTGTCTGTCTATCTATCTATCTATCTATCTATCTATCTATCTATCTATCTCTGTCTGTCTGTCTGTCTGTCTGTCTGTCTGTCTGTCTGTCCGTCCGTCCGTCCGTCCGTCCGGCGTATGTTGGGATATAACTAAACACAATAAAAAGAGATAAAAAGTGTATATAATAATTAGCTGAAATGATAATTAAGTTTTCATTATAATTAGTTATGTATTAACTAAATGTATTAAGCGATAGGTTTATTATGATGGTGACAGGCTTGGCAAATAATTTGGTTGGCACATACAGTGACCTTGGGGCACAACTTTCACTGTATATATACAGTACATATTTTTTTATCAGTTGACAGCCCTAATATATAATCAAATGAATGACATCGCATGCTGATTATTTAGTTAAATTAATCATAAAGAATTTCATATTAAAATTAATTCAATGTACAATAATCAAAATCATTCTAAAAATAGAATAATGTACATAATAAATAGGCTGTAATAATTCTGATTATTTAAAGACATTACATCATTGTGGCAGATGTGTAAAGCATCGATTAGACAATAAAAAAGTGGCTTTAGAAAACAAAATATTGTTTGAATAATTTCCGTATCATTGAAAGTCATTAAAATGTGCTTTTTCATATAATTAATTGCACTAAACTAACACATCAAATCGACAGACTACAGTACAGTATGCATAGTAAATAATATATACATATACAGTATATACTGAGAGAGAGAGAGAGAGAGAGAGAGAGAGAGAGAGAGAGAGAGAGAGAGAGAGAGAGAAGGGAGAGAGAGAGAGAATAAAAACACATTTTTATATTTTGTTTTCATCAAGATGTGCATTTTGCTATAGCAAGTAGGTGTTGGTAAAGCAGGTAAAAAAAAAGAGACATCCTCATGAATAAATAAACTCAAAAATCCTGGATGTGGCACTGATATTCTTCTATTGCTTTTTGATTTAGTCCCCTCAGGTCTCCCATTGGTCCAGTCATCCAAACGCTCTCACATGCACCTGTCCACTTCTGCGCTGGGCAATGCGTCAGCCAGCCTGCACTACCCAATGCCCCCATGTCACTACAGCAACCAGCAGACCACCTACGGCATGATGGCAGGTGCGTCAAATAACGCGCAAGTGCATCAAGTATTGTTCCAATGTGCATACACAATGTCGCCATACAAAATAACATATCATTTAGGTCATGTGTGTTTGGTTATGATGTGTAATGACAGTGCAATGTTGATGTCCCCAGCACAGGAAATGCTCTCTGCCAGCATCTCACAGACTCGCATCCTGCAGACTTGCAGTGTGCCTCATGCCAACATGGTCAACGGAGCCAACTCATTGCAAGGTACAACCTGTGCTAAAATCTAAGCCTGAGCGCTACCCCATGACACACAAGTTATGTAGTATAACAGAATAGCCAAACTCAGACTCATAGAGGGTAAATCCAAGATGACACAAAAACAAAAGTTACTGAGTGCCCTTTTAAGGCACACTTTGTACATGTCATTAAAATACACAGCAAAATATCAAGCCAAGTTGCATTCGTTTCACAGAATGTAGCACAAGTACACTTGTGTAGGAAGTTAGTAGGATTAAATGAAAAAATAAAAAACTATAAAAAATTAAGAAAAAACTTTTCTGGTTGTCAGCTGTTACTGGAACATGTCCATAGTTAATGTTATGAACTACACTTGCAGTTACTCTGAAAAGACATTTGTGTGAAAATGATCTTTATGCCAATTGATTCAAAATCATTGAAAATATAAATGCCTAGAAACAGTTAAGCGTTATGAAGGGCAAGTGAAGACTATGAAGGCTTATATTTCATTTTCACTTTTATCTATTTATGGTCAAACTTCTGAGATAAGGCCTGGCAACATTTGTTTGCAGACGACTCTTGCTTTAATTTCATTTATTTATTTATTTTTCTAAAGCAATGACACTTATACAGTTTTAAATGTGTCAATATTTTTGGGGTCACTGTATTTGGTGCCTGCTGTTTGTGTGATACTGCTGCAGTTGACTTAAACTAAATAAACTGAATGCATGCGTTTACCAGATGAATTCGATGTGTTTGTGGTTCCACCTTGTGTCGGCAGAAATAAACAACAAGTGATTGTTTTCTTGCTTTTTTGCAGTAAAGATCTCTTGGTAACACTTAACATTGACAATTGTTACAGTCCATTTGTTAACATTATTTAACATGAATAACAATGAAAAATACTCTTGCAGCATTTATTAAAATTATTTAATGTTAATTTCAACATATACTAATACATTTTTAAATCACATGTTGTATTTGGTAACATTAATGAATGCAAATGAATACAATTAATACAAACTATCATGAACTAACAATTAATAATTATATTTTTTATCAACAAACATTAACCAAGATCCAACCAAGAGAAAAAATTATAACTCTAAGGCTATTTATAACTCATATTATTGTCATATTAGTCACTAATATTAGATTTTATGTTACATGCATGACACTGTATTATATATATATATATGTGTGTGTGTGTGTGTGTGTGTGTGTGTGTGTTTATTTCAGACACATACAATGGTCCATATTACATACAAGAAAAAAAAAGAAAGAGAAAAAAAAAAAAAAAAAAAGACACATAAAACCAATACATTTATCTCCTGTATAGGCTCATAAGCCAGAGAGACCAGTTAGTCATCTAATGGAAATTAATTCAGAATAAGAGAAAAATAAAATTAAACTACCTTTCAAACTGAACCAAAATAGACAATTCAATGTGAGCTGACAATATGCATTGAGAACACAGAGCCACAAGAGGGAGATGTAGATCAATTTATTGAAAACAGCAAACGTACTGAAGTTGATTTAAGCGATTTTTTTTTTTTAATTGTATTATTTTATTTATTTGTCTATTTATTTATTTGGAATACCATGCATAAATGTCGCTTCGGGGGATTCCTGTTATGCAGTAAATGTTCAAGCCCCCATGATGTCTTAACATATGGGATAAAATAAAGTAACTAATGTTACTGCTGTTTTCTTTTATTAAAATATTACAATTAAGTGAACACATGTACATTTTATTTTTACTACTTCATTTTAGCAGTCATTTCCATTTCTAAGTTCTATTTACAAATTTCTAATACGAACAACAATTTATTACGAAATATTCCTTGTTTTATCATTTTTTGTAATTGAAAAGTAGCAAATAAAATTATTTTTTTTTTTTTGGAAATAGGCCTATAATTTAAAATGGTAAAAAAATAACAATCCTCCAGGAAGTGACATCATTTTGGTGGGAAAACAACTGTTCATACACAAGTATACAGTATATATATTATACTTATGTTTGCACATGATGTTAAATCATTCCATCCATCCTAAAATTTCAGAAACCGATATGATAATATCAAGTTAACGCACAGTTCTCAAAGTTTATGTACCGGAGCTTGACCTGAGCATATTTCTGAAAGTCGGGTATAGACTGTTATCTTCACTTTCAAAAAAATACTCCATAAATTACAACACAAGCATATATACATATATTTTTTAAAACCTAGTTCAAAAGTTATTAACAAGAATGACCCGGCTACTGCCATGTATCACTGATAATAGATGTCTCACCTGTCTCTTACTGACTCTAGAATTGCATACTACCGTGCTCTTCACTTTGCACTTGCTACAGTTGTTATTCCCTCTAAATGCAGTCTTTATTTCTGTCCTCTTTGGTCCCAAAGGAGCTCTGGCTCCACGCCTGTATAAGTTCCCTGAGCACAGCTTGGGCGGAGGCTCTTGTGCTCTGACCCACAGCTTCCCCCCGCTGCCCCAGGCCCTGCTTACAGATGAACCCACTCTAGGTGACTTCAAGCAGGAGCTGCGCAGGAAAAGCCGGCCACAGGAAGAGCCCCCAGATATGGACTCGCCACAGATCCGTGAACTGGAGAAATTTGCTAATGACTTCAAACTGAGGAGGATCAAACTGGGTTTGTCTTTTGAGTCGACCTTATGGGTGTTGTTGTTTATAATGTTAGAAGACCAGTGTGTCTTGAAACCCTGGTGAATAGGCTTAACCAGCATACAATTCCCATGCTGGCTAGGGCTGGTTCGGTGCTTGTCTGATGAAGCTGGTTGAGCTAGTTTAAAAGCTTAGTGGGGACACCAGCACACTGTGCTAGGGGACCAGTACCCAAAACATAAGCTGGTGAGTATTTAATAGCAAGCAAACTAGATTTTCATGAAGAGAACTGTATATCCTGCGTTTTTTTTCTTATTTTTTGTGTGTGAAATGATCAGTTGCTAATTAAAGGGATAGTTCACCCAAAAATGAAAATACTTATTTAATCATTTACTCACCCTCATGCAATCCCAGATGTGTATGACTTTCTTTCTTCTGAAGATTTTTAGAAGAATATTCCAGCTCTGTAGGTCCATACAATGCAAGTGAATGGTGGCCAGAACATTGAAGCTCCAAAAAGGACATTAAGGCAGCATAAAAGTAAACCAGACAACTCCAGTATCAAGTCTTCTGAAGAGATATGATAGGTGTGGATGAGAAACATATCAAAATGTAAAAAAATTTTTTTTTTTACTATTAATTCTCCTCCCTGCCCTTATGCATGAAAAGAAGAAGAATATGGAAGTGAATGGAGATTGATAGTCAAAAAAAGGACATAAATATTGATCTGTTTCTCACCCACATTTATCATGTAGCTTCTGAAGACATGGATTTACCCACTGGAATCTTATGGATTACATTTATGCTAAATGTGTGTGCTTTTTTGAGCTTCACAGTTCTGGCCACAATTCACTTGCATTGTATGGACCTACAGAGCTGAAATATTCTTCTAAAAATCTTTGTTTGTGTTCTATAGATGAAAGAAAGTCATACATATCTGGGATGGCATGAGGGTGAGGAAATGAGAGAATTTTCATTTTTGGGAGAACTAAAAATGAAAACTATCCCTTTTGAACAGACAGAAATTGTGAATACAAAGTCGACACACATTTCCACTAATTGGTTCCTTGTTTTCTGTACAACCGTTTATTGAGAGTGCCATGGCAAAATTTTAATTCGTTTTTTTCCAGACAGTTTATTATTGTGGTACCATTTATTTAAATTTTACCTGCCCCTAAACGGCACAAAAAAACCCCAAAATGAACCTTTGTTGGTCGCTTTACAGTACATGACAACCTGTTCTTACTCCCAAGTAAGAACTAAGTAGGCGGTTCTTAGATAGAATAAACTGCAAAGTAGATCAGTCAAAAATCTCCATGCGTCAGATGTCATAAATATTTCTGAAAATACAGAAGAGGAGATGCTCTCTAACTTTTTGCTTTGATTGACAGGTTATACTCAGACCAATGTGGGTGAAGCACTGGCGGCTGTGCACGGCTCTGAATTCAGCCAAACCACCATCTGCCGCTTTGAAAACCTACAACTCAGCTTCAAAAATGCCTGTAAGCTCAAATCCATCCTGGCCAAGTGGCTGGAGGAGGCTGAGCAAGCCGGAGGTGAGTCAGCAGCCAACAGCATGTTATTAGCAGATGCATCATGCATGAGTCCCCACTGACATTTGATAAGTTGCACGATTATTGCAGGTAAAAAAAGGGTTGAACATGTTGGCAAAAATAATCCATTCACATGCCTAAATTTGTTATTTCCAGATGAGTCGCACATTACACAGATCATTTGCTTTAAACTTAAAATTCTGTCATCATCTATCCACCCTAAAGTTGATTGAAAGTCATATGACTTTTTTTTCCCCGTGAATTAAAATGTAAAAACAGCACTTATATAAAAAGACAATGAAAATGAAAATGCACAGTGATCACTGGCAACAGAAATTTTGCTTCATTTATTAAAAATACAACCTGGTTCCATAGAATCACATTTTGGCAAAATGATTTTTGCATGGCTTGTTGTATGTATCGCACTTTCCTTGTTAAATGAACACTAAAGGCGCCACAACAACAATGACTTTTATTTACTTTTACACAGATCACAAGTAAAAGGGCAGATTAACAGTTCATAAACACTTACTTTTCAACCTTTTCACCCATGTTCCTCAGACAATGCTATCTTATGACATTTAAACACTTTTACTATAGTGCATGAGTTATAAAACTATACATTTTAACGTTTGCAATTCGACACTTGAGCCGAAAGTGTCATAGAACCACCACAAAATGACATGGTTTCTTTAGCAATTGTGTTTTTCATGTCACATTTGCTTTTTTTATGACACTATCGGTTAGGTTTAGGGTAGGGAAGTAGGTTTTGTTGATTTAAAATCTGTTTGGGAGATCATTTAACTCGCTTTAAGCACCGCACAGTGGACATTTCAACTCTGAACTGCTGTGGTACATATAAGCAGCATTAAATAAATAAGCATTAAAATGTATAATCAAATTAATAATGTTATGCCGATTATTTAATAGAATTAATTGCAATTAATCACATATATAAATATGTGCTGTGAAAGGCCCTCAAATAACAATAATCCAATAAATAAGTTATATTAAAATAATTATTATATTTATATATACAGGTGCTGGTCATATAATTAGAATATCATCAAAAAGTTGATTTATTTCAGTAATTCCATTCAAAAAGTGAAACTTGGATATTATATTCATTCATTCCACACAAACTGATATATTTCAAATGTTTATTTCATTTAATTGTGATGATTAAAACTGACAACTAATGAAAATCCCAAATTCAGTATCTCAGAAAATTAGAATATTACTTAAGACCAATACAATAAAAGAATTTTTAGAAATGTTGGCCAACTGAAAAGTATGAACATGAAAAGTATGAGCATGTACAGCACTCAATACTTAGTTGGGGCTCCTTTTGCCTGAATTACTGCAGCAATGTGGCGTGGCATGGAGTCGATCAGTCTGTGGCACTGCTCAGGTGTTATGAGAGCCCAGGTTGCTCTGATAGTGGCCTTCAGCTCTTCTGCATTGTTGGGTCTGGCGTATCGCATCTCCCATAGATTTTCTATAGGGTTAAGGTCAGGCGAGTTTGCTGTCCAATTAAGAACAGGGATACCATGGTCCTTAAACCAGGTACTGGTAGCTTTGGCACTGTGTGCAGGTGCCAAGTCCTGTTGGAAAATGAAATCTGCATCTCCATAAAATTGGTCAGCAGCAGGAAGCATGAAGTGCTCTAAAACTTCCTGGTAGATGGCTGCGTTGACCTTGGACCTCAGAAAACACAGTGGACCAACACCAGCAGATGACATGGCACCCCAAACCATCACTGACTGTGGAAACTTTACACTGGACTTCAAGCAACGTGGATTCTGTGCCTCTCCTCTCTTCCTCCAGACTGTGGGACCTTGATTTCCAAAGGAAATGCAAAATTTACTTTCATCAGAGAACATAACTTTGGACCACTCAGCAGCAGTCCAGTCCTTTTTGTCTTTAGCCCAGGCGAGACACTTCTGACGCTGTGTCTTGTTCAAGAGTGGCTTGACACAAGGAATGCGACAGCTGAAACCCATGTCTTGCATACGTCTGTGCGTGGTGGTTCTTGAAGCACTGACTCCAGCTGCAGTCCACTCTTTGTGAATCTCCCCCACATTTTTGAATGGGTTTTGTTTCACAATCCTCTCCAGGGTGCGGTTATCCCTATTGCTTGTACACTTTTTTCTACCACATCTTTTTCTTCCCTTCGCCTCTCTATTAATGTGCTTGGACACAGAGCTCTGTGAACAGCCAGCCTCTTTAGCAATGATCTTTTGTGTCTTGTCCTCCTTGTGCAAGATGTCAATGGTCATCTTTTGGACAGCTGTCAAGTCAGCAGTCTTCCCCATGATTGTGTAGCCTACAGAACTAGACTGAGAGACCATTTAAAGGCCTTTGCAGGTGTTTTGAGTTAATTCGCTGATTAGAGTGTGGCACCAGGTGTCTTCAATATTGAACCTTTTCACAATATTCTAATTTTCTGAGATACTGATTTTGGGGTTTTCATTAGCTGTCAGTTATAATCATCAAAATTAAAAGGAATGAACACTTGAAATATATCAGTCTGTGTGGAATGAATGAATATAATATCCAAGTTTCACTTTTTGAATGGAATTACTGAATAAATCAACTTTTTGATGATATTCTAATTATATGACCAGCACCTGTATATATGCAGACATCAGCAGTCTCCTCGGCAATCGTGATATCAAGCTCGATACACATCCTTTAGCTCCATCTATCTGTCTGCGATTGTGAAAGCACTAGGAAGTGTAATCGAGCTTGAAATCATGATCGTGACTAGAGACTGCAATGGTGTAAACAGTGAAAAATTTGTTATATTTTGGTTTGTTCTCACCCAAAACAAGCTGGATAACTTCAGAAGACATTGATTAAACGACTGGAGCTGCATAGATTACTTTTATGCTGCCTTAATCTCCTTTTTGGAGCATCATGGCCTGGCCAACATCCACTCATCCCTTGAAGGACCTACAGAGCTGAGATATTCTTCTAAAAATGTTCGTTTGTGTTCTGCAGAATAAAGTCAAACACATCTGGGATGGCATGAGAATGAGTAAATGTATTTTTTTGATGAATTTTTGAGTCCCTTCAACAGCTGGAGTTTCACTTACTGCCCCATGGAGAAAAAGGGTGGTACTTCAAGCTTAACAATGTCAGGAATATTCCTTATCCCGGTCCAGGCACATGATTGTGTTCATTTTTATAACACGTTATGCTTTTATATAATTAATGGCACTGAATGAAAGCATTAAATCGACAGCCCTAATTATAATATAAACATTTTGCACAAATTTTGCCATAGTCACAAAATTTTAATCAGACCCTGCTGTTTAAAAAACACTATGTTAGTTTGGGATATAATCCAGGTTCCAAATTCACACTAAATGAAAACCACACCACTAGACTATCCTATTTTATTTGTACTAATCATGTCTTCTCTTGCCAGGACTGCATCTGGTCCCATTTAAAAAAGATAGGTGCATGACGCCCCTACTTATGTGTGATGTTTTTTTCTTTGTAGTTTTTTCCACCACAATACATGATCATTATTACTGAATTACAATGAAATTGTCCTCGTACACTTATCTTTAATTTGTGATCCTGCTCAGCTCTTTTTAATGAGAAGATGGGCATGCAGGAGCGTAAACGTAAACGGAGAACAACCATCAGGTAAACTGGGAATTTGAGCTGAAAAAAATTAAATAAAACCCATTATATCAGCATCTTCGTCTAATTAATTCTTAATCCACTCTCTTAGTCTTGGGTCCAAGGAAGCCTTAGAGAGAAATTTTGTGGAGAAGAGCAAGCCCTCGTCTCAGGAGATTGTGCGGATGGCAGAGGGTCTTCATCTTGAGAAGGAGGTGGTCCGTGTGTGGTTCTGTAACCGCAGGCAGCGGGAGAAAAGAGTCAAAACCAGCCTACATCACAGCTCATTCATGACCAAAGAGACTGTAGTCTGTAGACTCTGAAGATCTAGAGTCTGTGTACTGTGTGATTATCCACGGGCAAAACAGTTACTCTGGGAAGTGCAACACAGGCCTTTAGCAGTCAGTGGGTTTACTGTACTGATTCACCGTGTGAAAGGGTAATAAGTGGCCCCAAAAACTATTTGGACACAATTAAATATACAGTATATGAATGCATTGCATTTAATATAAAATATCAAACCAAGTTGCATCTGCAAATAAATGATGCTAGACCGTTTCTCTAAACTAACTTTCTGATCACTTTTAACTCAATTTAATTATAGTTGATATACAGGTTTGAAATCAGTTCCCCCCATGTTCACACAGGTGTTCAACCAAACGTGTAGTTCTTCACATTAACAATGGTCATGCTACTCTAACATTTGTCAACCAGGAAGTGTCCAAGTAATTTTTATCTTAATTTATAACAGTATAACTAGTTTTATCATTTTAAACCCAACAAGCTTCTTTTGTATTTATGTGTCTTAAAAAATGCCAAATGATTTGATATTTTGCAATCAAATGCAATGGCATGCAATATTTTTAAGTGTAGCTTAAATCTCCAAATACTTTTTAGGGGTTTTAAATATTTTTTATTTTTTTTATTTTTATTTTACTTTTCAGGGGTTATTAGAGATTGCATTGCAACCCACAAATCGCTTTTTAAACTTGTCAAAAGACATCAAAACAGTGTTTTTTTTGTTGTTGTTGTTTTGTTTTTAATAATTAATTTTTTAATGTTTTTTTTTTTATTTTTGTTTTTTTACCAGACATTCTGAGCCAAATGAAATGATTGTGAAAGGTCCAATCAAAGTCTTTCTAGCAAGTCAGTCCACCGTCGGCCATTTTTAGAACCCTCCCTCCCAGTCAGTGTTGCCAGATGTACGATAATTATCGTATTTGTACGATAATTTTGACCTCTGTACGATGTACGATCAATAATGAAAAAAATCCCATAATGTACGATAATTTCAGAGTTTTCAGTCGTTCGTCCAAACACACATCCTACCGCTTCTCTCTCGGACCCCGAATCATTTCGCAGGTAAGCACGTATACACACACACACACACACACACACACACACACACACACACACACACACACACACACACACACACACACACACACACACACACACACACACACAGAGAGCACAAGTGGATGTGGCATCCGATGATGACAGCGACTTAGAGATCGAATTTGAATCTTTTTTGTGTTAATTGTGCACTTTTTTCTTTTTTGTGCACTTTTTTTCGGCATATCTTTTGCACTTTGGAAAAAAAGTTATTCAGACTTCCTCCAGTTAATGTGAGCGTATTATACAGCTTGTTCAAATTGGCTGTAAAATTATTTGGAAAATAAAATTGTTGGAAAATAACTATATTTTATGCGTTTGGTTTGTGTACGATAATTTTTTTTAAAAAACGATAATTTTGAGGTTTTGGTACGATACTTCGACATTTCTAATCTGGCAACACTGCTCCCAGTCATAACAGTGCAGCTTCTATCTACTTGAATGGGAGAACACCAAAATCTCAAAAACACTTGGTCAAGATTACGATCAAAGAAAATATTTTAAATCAGCAGTAAAATCTGACAATGCTGGTATAATAAATTATGCTTTTTTACCCCAGGTTACGCATATGGTTAATGCACATGCGCATTTTTAGATGATTGACAGGCGATGCACCTAAAAAGGTAATTGACGGCGGGACTTCATTTCTACATCCGTTGATTGGGCGCGAGCTCCTTGCTTGGGCGTTCCAATTTCTCCCATTCATTTTAATAGAAGTGTCCCATCTCTGCTTAATAGTCTCTGGTTCTACCCATTGAGAACATTTCAAAGTGCTTGTAAAGGCAAAATAGCTTTTCGATACTTTGAGTAAATGTAGTTTATTATTTATTCTTTATAAATATATGTAAAGTACATTTCAATTAAAGATTAATGCATTGGCTAAATATTAATATGCAAATATTCTAAAAATAGCAGAAAACAGTATCTTTGCACTGTAGAGTTTTGTAAGACAAATTTTTTGTGATGTCACTTTGAAATGATGAATTTGTCAAAATAAATGATTAATAGTATGGTCATGCTTGGTTTCCTATATTATTATAAGATCCCACAAAGACTTCAGCCACTCCATAACAATATGTTGGATAATGGGAATTACATGTTTTGCATGAATTGTAACAAAGATGGAAAGTATATGTAATCTAACATTATTCCATTGGTAGAGAATTAAGCATCTGTCCTCCATGTACTTGTTAATTTAGTGCACCTGGTTTCTACTGCATATAGTAGTATCACTAGAACCCGGTCCCTTTTGGCTTTTATTGTGGGAATATTTCCTGTATTATATTGCTCCTGACATTGTTATAATGAGGTATCGATGCCTCTCACCTGCATGCAACCTCTCACAGCAGAGATAAGGGTGATGATCTACAATATCATCAACTTCCTG
Source organism: Moxostoma hubbsi (assembly GCA_032164185.1). Taxonomy (NCBI): domain Eukaryota; kingdom Metazoa; phylum Chordata; class Actinopteri; order Cypriniformes; family Catostomidae; genus Moxostoma; species Moxostoma hubbsi. Next base: position 32,948,347 of record JAVLUX010000011.1, read on the forward strand.
CCATTGACTGTGTCAGCATACATCCCTTAAAACCCTATGTGATCTAATAATGCAATAAATACAGTACAGTCTGGAATCATTTTGGCAGGTATATATCATATGATTTCTTAGAAAACAATAAAATGAAAAATTCCAGCACAGATTTTTGCAGAGATGGGGGTTTCAGTCCGGGAGAAAGGCCTTGGAGCATTTACACATTCATACTTCATTAAGTTCAAAATTAATGGACTCCATCATGGTTCACTTAATTTAGGAAAGGTCACTCTACAAACTCATTAAGACCTTATTTAAAAATCATGTTTGGTAATTATGATTATGAATAATGAGGTCTAATTTAATGGAATCTGAAATGGTCTAATAGGCCATTAGAACGGTTGTTGAGGTCTAACACTTCGACTTAAGCAAAGAGCTTAAAGGATCTCATCATTCAAAGGTTTCAAATAAGGCATCTTCATATAGCCTCTATGCTATTAATGACTGTACAAATTAGTTTTCCATTATTAACATGGTCAAATGCAGAAACACATGTTAAACAGGAGTTATTTGCAAATTTGAAGCTACTTTATTCATTAGAAAAACTAAACAAAGCATAAACTGTACATTTATATACACATTGTATTGGTGAGGAACCTTTTTAAAAACATGTTAGAGGTCTGCACAGGCCTTAAAATGAAACCCGAACCAGACCCGCACTCGAGACCGCGTGGCCTGACCCTACCCGGCCTGAATGATACCATCAGATTTTAAGCCCGAACCAGTCCCTGAAATTGCTTACTATCTTATTTCTTCTATTAGAATAAAAACAGTCCCCTCTTAGTGCAGAACAATCTGGAATAATATGAAGCAATGCAACAGTTCCCCCAGCAGCTTAAACTTGTTTAGAGTTTTAAGATCATTTTAACTTAGCTTGGTGTTTAAAATGTACCGGTCTTGCACGAGACGTTGAAGAAAAAGCGAGACGTGGTACATATTTCAAAGACATTCGTCCAGCATGTGTTTACAAAGGGAAAGCAGAACAGACGCACGCAAAACATGTCCGGTGTGAACGGCCCTTAACTCGTCCGTTGGTCTGTGAGTGAGAGTGCATGTGCGAAACAAGTTTGGTAATCCTGTTTATTTTTTCAGTCATTACAAACCCGAACCCAGCCCAAACCCTAAATCCTACTTGACAAACTGACCTGAAGCCGGCATGAAACCCATCGGGTTTTCGAGCCCGGGTCTGGTTGCAAACCTCTTAAACATATTGAGAAGTTAAAAAGAAATGCTGATAAACATACTGTAGGTGCCAGTAACACTGCTTTCATTTACACTTCTTTACATCTCTTGACCACAATAAGACAACAAATGTGAATTTATGCTTTATGCAATATTTGTAACAGTAATTATGGAACAAATATGCATGTTTGTCACCTAAAGGTATAGTTCACCCAAACATTCTCTTAATTTACTCACTCTCATGCCATCCCAGATGTGAATATCCCTGAAGAATATACCAGCTCTGTAGATCCTCACAATGCAAGTGAATGGTGACCAGAAATTTGAGGCTCCAAAAAGCACATCAAAGGCAGTGTAAAATAATCTGTATGACTCCGGTGGTTTAATCCATGTATTCTGAAGCGATATGATAGCTGTGGGTGAGAAACAGATCAATACCCAAGTATTTTTTCTATAAATGTCCACTTTCACATTCTCCTTTTGTTTTTGGTGATTCACATTCTTGGAGCAAATCGCCACCTACTGGTTGGGGCTGGTCAAAAGTGGAAATTCATATTAAGAAAGGACTTAAATATTGATCTGTTTCTCACTCACACCTACCATATCGTTTCTGAAGGCATGGATTAAACCACTGTCATATGGATTACTTTTTTGCTGCCTTTATGTACTTTTTGGAGCTTCAACCATTCACTTGCATTGTGTGGTCCTACAGAGCTGAACAATTGGTCTAAAAATCTTCGTTTGTGTTGCAGAAGAAAGAAAGATACAGTATACACAACTGGAATTTCATGAGGATGAGTAAATTATGATAGAATTGTAATTTTTGGGTGAACAATTACTTTACATTCATGGGTTTTTACGAGTTTCTACATTTTTGAGGATATGAAACCATACAAAAGGCAGTTTAGTACAGTTGTACAAAACTGCCTGAATGTACTGTTCCTATTAAATTTCCAATTTCCATTCAGCCCCTCATTTTTTAAACTTCATAGAAGATCATTGTTGGCCTCCATCATAGAAACTGGGTCCCCCCTATTGGCAGTCCAGTATATGTGTAGAGTAAGACCCTAATGACATCAGAAACATCGCAAACAGTATGAAAGCTTGAGCATCTCTCTGCAACACCTGAACAATGACTATTCTTTTCATTCACCGTACTGATGTGGCCAGTTGTGTATCATTCAAATTTAAATGTGACCATTCTGAACCTACAATTTTGTTTTGTTACCTACCAAAGTTTACATCCAAAAATGTAATTGAACGGTCTCAATGGTTGCACTGTTTCAAGGTTGATAAGTAAAGACTTCTTTACATTATCATTATCATATCAACAAAGATTCTCATGCAAGAAATTTTCGGTTCAGTTTTGGAGAAAAATACTTGAATGAATGCATATCAAACCTCACTGCGGAGCAAAGTGGTTTCCATAACTTACGTCCTAAAGCCATGCAAAACCCAAAGAGACATAAAAGTACACATAATGATCATCTTATGAGTTATATGACACATATTTGAGATGATTAGCCCTATAACAAATGGGAAGACTCCCATGCAGTATATCAAAATCTTCAAAATGTTCAGCTACCTACATTTAAAGAACTGAGAGGATGATTCATTGCCACAAGTGCAATAGATAGCACCCTTTAATTTAAAGGTGAAGTGTGTAAAGTATTTGCCACTAGCAGCACTAAACAGAATTGCAAAAAAAAAAGAAAAAAGAGACTATTTTCAAATGCTTCCCCTTCAACCACAAGCAGGTAGTCCTGTGGTCTAAAACACTGCCATTAAGATGAATGGAAATGCTAAAGGATAGCTTTCTCCAGGTATAATAGGACTCCGAGGCCCATTCAAACAGACTGCAATTCTGTTTGATGCCTCTAATGGTACAGCAACTGGACACTACCTTTAAACCCCTTCAACCCTCTTTACTTTTAGTCCATAATTTGCTCTCTACATCAGACCATTTAATCCAATTATTGACCAGTTATATGCCAATAATAAGAGAATGTTTCTTTGTGACATTTGCCCTTCATTAATAACCTGACCATCCCCATAGACCTCCCTGCTCCCACTGTATGAACTCAGTCTTTGGTGGCAGACAGTTGTGGAGCGTGATGAGGTTTAGTCCACTCCCAGAGCCTTTAGCTGTCTCTCGATATCTGCATCTGAGATGGTGGCTGCTTTCGATTTCGCTGGGGAGGCGCCGGGGAGGCTCTTGCCTGCTGAGGGGGCTCTTACCATCTGCGCAAAAACAATAAGAGTCATTAGAGCAGTAAGATTTTACATTTCTCAGCTCACCTGGAGCTAAAACTCTATCAGCATAAGCCTCGCAGTTAAATTGTCACATCAGGGGCCACATTTAAAGAGGCATCAAATATGATAATTGCTTCACCCAAATGTTCTACAAAACAGAGTCAAAGCACTTTATTTGGGTAGAAACATGAAAAAGATGCTGCGGTATATAGTAATGCGAGTATTACACTTTGGCCCAGGGGAATACACATCTGGTGGAATTGGAAACAATGATTGTGCATCTCATGAATCTAAAGAAAGGCCTATAGTAAAACCAGGCACGGCCAGATTCCAGCATCTGCTAACAGTAGCCGCTGGGGCTGTCTGTACGAGAAACATTAGAGATTTTAAAGAGCTTTGGCACCATTTTAAAAACTTTTCATTTAAAACTCTAAACTCACGCAGCTAGTCTTTCATTCAAAAGCAGCTATTGTGCCTTTATAAGGGTTGTAAATGTTTCCATTCACAGAACTCAAAACCTAAGATTACCGTGACACTGCACAGTGATCTCTGGAATACTTGATTCTGATTGGTCAACTGCAGCATTGAGAGGTCAAAAACATACTGCATAATCTAGTTTATTACACACTTATTTCGTGGCTACTTACCAAATAAGTGAACATGTAATGTTAATTTGAGAATTATTTTGTGAGAATTATATGAGAACAAAGAGAGCTGGAGTGTCCAGGGACACTAAACTTAATTTTGTGAATTGTGATAAAACCATCTGATTGTACATTATCCCACTTATTAACAACATAATCAAACAGGAAATGACATGCTGATTCCGAAAGTTCATGTACCCAAAATTCCATCCAGTTGTGCAGATACTGACAAGTGTCATCAACATTAGACATTTTTGCATCAATTCACATTTTTTCCTCTGAGACATGGATTCTGGTCAGTGATGGGAAGAGTTTTTGTTACTTAAGTAAAAGTACTGCTACTAAAGAAATGATTCACTTGAGTACAAGTAGAGGTATTAAGAAATATTATGACTCAAGTAAGAGTAAATAAGTAGTTTGCTGAAAAACTACTCAATAATCATGTTACAAGTTACTTTACAAAAATTATATTACACTTGAAAGATACTGATGCTTCCTTTCACCAAGGATGCATTGAATTGATCAAAAATACTGCCAAAATCATTAATTGCTAATTATTATTACAGTTTGAAATATTTGTTTAAGTGGTATTTATTGCATTTTTTTCTTTACCTGTGAAGGCAAACATATACGGTGTCATCTATTCCTTACAAAAGTATTCTCAAGTGCTAATTTGGTACTGAAGAAAATCTTATTATTATTATTAGAACAATTAATAATTGGTTGCGCTACCATGAAGAAATCACAATACAGTGGGTTATTCCCCATATGATGAGGTATTGAGTTCTTACAAGTTGCTTTACACTTGCAAGTCAAATTGTGGTTCTAAAACTAGGAAAAAAGAAACACGATACTCCTGAAATTCTATTTTCAAATAAAGTCTATTGTTTTAGAGATGAAGGCTATTCCATGCATTACTGTTTTGAAAAAATAATTGCTAACCAGAATAGTGAGGGAAGTGGACGGCCAGATGCACAACAAAAAGACAAGTCACAGTATCTAGTTTGAGAAACAGACTCCTCACAGGTCCTAAACTAGCAGCTTATAAATGCCAAAGACCATTATAGACCTTATTCATGCAAGCACCATCTTTGAATTTTAATGGGAATGACAACAAGGCTTTGAGGGGTAGACTTCCAGTCTCTTCAATGACACGAATGGTATAAAGCTGGTATTCCACAACTCATGTTGTCTGGAGTTCTTTGTATACTGAATGTTCTTGGACAGATATTTTATCAATGTTTTGTCAGCAGAATGATCCCAAAACACTTGCAGTACACTGCAGTACAGCTCATTGAAGAGACTAAGTCTATCCCTCAAAGCCTCGCTGTCATTTCCATTAAAAATTGAAGATGGCGCTAGCGTGAATAAGGATTCTTGGACAAACAGAAAATTAAGAATAAAATATTTATTAAATAGAAATATAGTCCAAACAAGAGGGGAAGCTCGCACACAAGGTGTAGAAAACATCTTCAATTTACATCATCATCAGAAATAGCCATTTGTAAAATTATAAATGCCTCTAAATCATCTCTAAACTACATAATGTGCATTGTGACTGCAACACATTCCTATTTCAGGTTTATTCTCATTCAGGTATGTCCAAGTATTTTGGCTATTAAATGAACATACTGTAGAAAACAAATATAATGCAACTTCATAGAGGAGAAACTGTATCCTCTTTGATATTGCAGCAATTATCCAGATATGGAATGAGATTATTAAGCAAACTGTTATCAACGTCTACATGGCAACTGAATAAAATAAGGCAAAAATAAACATCTCACACAGTGTTTAGTGAGAGATATGATTGATTCAAACACTAAAAGTGGTTGTTCTGTATATGTATTATTGTATTACAGTTGTAATCATAAAGTCTTAATTAACATTGTTTTTTTAGCATCTTGAGATATTATTATTAAGTCGATTGTAGAATTTGCTAACATTATGTTCTTTAACATCCATCCCTTGCGCACTTTTGGCTTCTAGTGGCTGAGACAGGGCAGGGAAGTACAGTACAGCACCGTGAGTGAGTGTGACCCACTAGGACAGTTTATTTTGAACAAGAGGGTTGAATGGTTATGGAATTTAACGCGGGAGTACAATACCAAACTGGGGCCGGTTACACCAGCAATACATGAGTTAAAACTTAACCTAGTATTATGTAAATGGGCACCAAGTCACAATTTCCGCACTACTAAATATTTGAGCATTGCACCATTAAACTTAGGAAAGACTTAACCTTATGTATGAACTAAATATTTATGGAAGACTCCGACCAGGAGTAACGAATGGAAAAAAGCAGACTAATAGTTTATGACATCAATGAGCTCATGTTTTGCATGACAATCAATGTTTGCATCAATCATTTCGACATACATTATGATGTTGACATTTACATTCGTTGACATTTACAAGAGAGAGAGAGAGAGAAAAAAACCATACTTTTAAGCGGCTCTTCAGCATGAAACCGATCTAACGGTGCTGTTTTCATGGTGTGTCACCCGGTGTCAAGTTTCAACACATTCAATATAAATTATATATACGATATTAAAATGAATAAATGTCTATTTTTCCAGCCTGTTGTATTAATATTTATCACCCCTTATTTATTTTAGATTCAGTTCCTATATATTGTTATTTACACAAGGAATATATACTAATTCAATCTACTTTTATTACGTATCGTATTTTTATGGGGATATAATTTATTACAGCTGACAGTTACGTGAGCAAACAAGGTTTGAACATCAACCGTAACAAGATAAAACTGAAATTCACGGCTTTTTAACACTTCTGTGCACAAAATCTGAAGGCTGTTTATTGGATAAATTCAGGAAAACGTCATATTATGTGACTCTGCACCCATTTATGCAGAGCTTACATCCTACTTGCCTTAACAAGTGGAGGTGCAACCAAACTAAGCAATGACTTATTTACAAACTAACTAGTAGTTACTAAGCTCTTAGTGTGAACTGTACGTCCTAACTTACGTGAGAACTTACGCAAAGCTGGTGCAACCCTACCCTGATGCGGATTGATAGAAGCGGAGAACACGTCTGTGTGCGTGATGGTGTGAGGAACCGGACTTTGGGGGAAAAAAATAATGTTCAGTGAAAGGTCAAAAAAAGATCGCAATGTAATTGCAACTATATCAGATATTATTAATAAAACATGGAAACTCATTCCGTGGGCATTTTTGGCCTCCATATTTTGAATTTCAGGGATATATTTTTGTTATTTTTGGTGGAATTTTTGCCACGAGTCCCCGACAATTTCCGACACTACTGGCATTGTATCTTTCTAATAGTGCATTCACATACAATGTGAAAAAGTAACGCAAACTAGCGTGTATTCCCCCTTCTCTTCCGGAAAAGGACAGGAGGGGCTTCTACGACAACTTATCTTTCCGCCATCAACCATGGCCGATATCACAACGATTGCTGCTCTGTATCGGTTGTGGAAGTCCCAGATACTTTGACATTGTGCCATATAATTCCGGGTGCCAACACACCGCTACAAACATTTTCTCATCCATTTATCCGGATTTCTTCTGCTACTACATCAGTGACATCTGGACAATCTCAATGCTGATAGGCTTTCTTCTTTCCAAAAATTCAGGAATATTATGGAGTTTTTTTTTTGTACTTTGTAATTGTGGTGAAAAATAATTGTTGCGAAGATGAATTCTTCATATTTAATCAACTCAAGTAAAAGTACTATATTTTATTTATACTTCTAAAAGTAGAAACAAGTACTCAAGCATTGTAACGAGAGTAGTTGTAATTCATTACTTTCCACCTCTGGTTCTGGTCATTTGGAAACCAGGAAGTATTTACATGTGCAATGGTGAGTGTGATTTGGAGGATGCACTTTCCCTCTTTATGCATTCCCTCTTTTTCCTAAATTAATAAAAAAAGGATTCCTGATAACAAATAAATGGTAAATACAAGGGCATAAAATATTGATTTGAGTTGATCTTATTTTATTAGCTTACCTGTAGAGACCGCGGAGAGTCAGAACACACATCACAGCTATATAGAAAACACTATTTCCCAGAATAGCAGTCACTCATACAGTGATGCCATGGACAATGGTCTTTATTCAGAAGTATTTCACCGTTGCGATTTAATATAACTATTTTCCAATGACAACATACAATCTCATGTATCAGCAGTCTCTCTTTTTACTGTATTCTAACCAACTCAAGTAAGAATACAATAGCTCATTGTGTGTGTGTGTGTGTGTGTGTATATATATATATATATATATATATATACACTACCGTTCAAAAGTTTGGGGTCACTTGTCTGAAATGTTTCTCATGATCTTAAAAATCTTTTGATCTGAAGGTGTATGCTTAAAAGTTTGAAATTAACTTTGTAGACAAAATATTATTCTGCCAAAACATATACATTTATTTAATTACAAATCTAAAATTTCCTAAAAAAAAAAAAAGTTTTTGAAATGGATGACTTGGATCAAAATATGAAGAAAAGAAGCCAATAAGTGCCCAACATAGATGGGAACTCCTTCAATACTGTTTAAAAAGCATCCCGGGGTGATTCCTCAAGAAGTTGGTTGAGAAAATGTCACGAGTACATGTCTGCAAAATCTAGGCAAAGGGTGACTACTTTGAAGATGCTAAAATATTACATAGTTTTGGATTTATTTTGGATTTTTTGGTCACAAAATAATTCCCATATTTCCATTTCTATTATTCCATAGTTTTGCTGACTACTATTATTCTAAAATGTGAAATAAATAAATAAATAAAGAATGAGTAAGTGACCCCAAACTTTTGAACGGTAGTGTATATATATATATATATAAATAAATAAATAAATAAAGCAACATTTCATTCATGTTTATTTGGTAAGTATCCATGAAGTAATGGGGATAATCAGACGTTATTATCGCAAAATACACCTCTTCGGGATGATTCAACATGCCTCCGCTTCTCACTGGTGCCTGATCACCCTGTCAGGGTTTGTTTTGTGATAATGACTGTCTGCTTGCACATTATCTGTTATGAGGACATTTGGTTTAATCACCAAAACACCAACAAAATGATCATGTTTCAATTTAGCAATTTAACGATCATTTGATTCAATAACAATCAGTAGGTACTGTACCTGCATGTACACTTGTACATTACATAACCAAACTGACCAAATCCAAAATATTTGTACTATCTATCCAATGTATGAGCATACAATCTGAGAGTTGAACATAGTATATAATATACTGTATATTTTGCATATCCAGCAGACCTGCAGGTTTTCTTGACAAGTTCTTACAGGATAACCAATTTGACCGTTCATCATTTCAGTTGAGGAAGATATAATTTTGTAGACATGGTAAGGCTTCTGTATACATCAAATCGACACCCTACTTCATTTGACACAACAGTTCTCTACCTTCTGCCTTGCTCTCTCTGATGCCCACCCCTTTGATGAGGCCTGTGCCCATATCTTTGACCTCTCTGATGGGCCTCACAAAGTCATTGACTGGTTCGTATTCGTTTATATCTATTCTGCTCTACACAGATTCAAGACTCACTCACTCACACACAAATAAATGTTAACAATCGTGGTTGACATACGGCACATCAACATAAATTGGCAATAGAGTAATGAGAAATCATTATGATTGGTTAACCTGTTTCACACATTAAATTCATAATAATCAAACTTGAAAATCTAAAGGCATACCAAAAGTAAGTGCTCTGTTGAGTACTGATTAAGATCAGTTGGATTAAATGGCTGTCACTTTAATTAACAGATGAAATGTTTCATGTTATGTAGGTTCAGGGATGTAGTGGAGGCTAAACGCACGTAAACGCCGTTTACACACCTCCTAAAATTCGGAAATAGCGTTTACCCACCTCCAAAGTGCGTTTATCCACCTCTAAATTGCGTTTATCCACCTCTAAATAGCTTAGAAATTAAGCTATTTTAAGCCATTTTAAATTAAGCTTATGCCGTTTTAGCTTTATATTGTTCATTATTAGTTTCATAGGTTGTTAAACCTAAGACGAAGTCTTTCATATTGCGCTGCATTACTGTCAGTGTTGACCAATCTCTTGCGTAGCCAGCAAGCAGCAGACTGCATCAAGATTCATCAGTCACTAGCCCAAAGTATACATAAGACATGATTTTTGAACACTTCATTGAGTTTTGTTTTGTAGAATAAATATTTGTATAAGATTTTCGTTTTGTATAAATTGTATCTTAATTTTGATCAATGTTTTATCAACCAACTGCCTGTAGGCTATTTAATAAATAAGAAGCAAATATATAGCAGACAATGTAAGGCGCCGGCGATCACTTGCATTGCACGTGAACTGGAGGGCGCTGAAACTCAGCTTGTGCCTCACACATTTGAGAAATATAGGCTATGGCTATCTATTATAAAAAGCTTGAAATGTTTTACTATTAAACGAAACTATTCAAAATGAAAAGAAATAGGATACTCTCTGATTATGTAATCAAATGTGCATTTCTCGCTGGCATTCATGGCGAGTCCGCATCGTCAACTTCATCTTTGCAGCGACACAGAAAACACCAGTTTATTAATAAACAATTAAATGTCTCCTTGCTATTTTTGACACATTAATAATAACTTTCGCCGGTTCTTTGTGGCAAGCTTTATGCGTGCGGGCGTGTGCTTGAGTGCGGCTCTATTAGGCTACGTTAACGCTCATCCATCCTGTATAGCCTATTTAAGTAATTAAATTAATATAGGGGCGATTTGTCCACTAATGGCTAAAATGAACAACTACTAGTCGATTAGAAAAAAAAACTTTAGTCGGAGGCAGGCAGCCCTTATTCTACATATTTTCGAACCAGCAGGTCATTCTGGGTTGAGCGCGCGACCCTGAGCGTAATGAGCGAGCGGAGCGGAATATTCAGAAATGCGCTCTCCGCGCATGCTCTGATCGGAACAAACCAAGCATGACAAATTCAAACTTTATTTCATTTTCTCCGTTGCTTGAACACTCACTACATTATCAAACACAGTATGTTATGTCTATTTTAATTTATTTATTTTTGTTTCACATTTCTAAGTAGGCTACAAAATTATGTAAGTCCACAAGGCGGTCCACAAGCTGATGCTATGACGAGGGGGGCTCCTTCCCGCACTACTGCCTACATGTATAATGAATGAATTGTAAAAATGGACATCCGGCAATTTTTTAAGCACCGTCAAGACAGCAGCCCTCCTCCTGATGCCAGCAAACGGTCTCGGCTACAAGCCCAAAGTGAGTGAGCTCGGAAAACAGTACTAAACTTCATGTTTTTGAGGTTAATTTGGTTCACGGTAGATTCATGCCACTGACTCAACAAGTCACCTCTACCTTTTCCCATTAGCCAATGTTACAAGTAAAATTCAGGATACATTATCAGATAAATAACTGGATGTTATTTATCTGCATTCTCTGGCATTTGATAATCGATTAAGACAAAAGTAAAAAATTCTTTGATTCCAGCTTGTTAAATGTGAGTTGTGGACAAAACGAGACATTTGAGGACGTCATCCTCCTGGGCTTTTGGGAAAAACTGATCCACATTTTTCATGACTTATTATAGACCAAACAACTAATCGATTAATCAAGAAAATATTCAACAGATTAATAGACTATGAAAATAATCCCAAATCCCTAATCAGTACAAGTGCATTGCATTGGAAGCCCTGGATATAAGCCTCCCTCTCTATCTCTCTTAAATATTTTAGTTCTCTCTGTTTTGTTATTTAGTAAACTTTATAGATTTCAACCATATTATTCCTTCTTGAGTCTCTCTAACAAGAACTTAAATGAATGTATGAATTGAATAGTGATTGTGTGACCTATGATGAGGGAACAACCAGTGATACCCTTGGAAGTACCATCAAATGATAGCCTATAGCGATGTCATCAGGATGCACATACACCGGTAGGCAGTGGCCCACCTTACCGGGTGACCACGTCGTGGTCCACCAGAATTTATAGTTTACCCACCTCTTTTTTTACCACTACACCTCTGTGTAGGTTTAAATGATATGTCATGTCATCACGAACGGCAATAGGTTTACATGAAAGGTAGGTCTAGATGGGTTAGCAACTCTTTTGACATGAAGCACCTTTTTAATTTTTCTTACTCATCACTATGCTACATGAAAAGGTAGTTTGGCATGCAAATGCAAGGGAGTTCAACATCTCTAAAATGAACAACGAAATAATTAAATATAATAAATACATTAGTAACACTTTACAATAAGGTTACATTTGTTAACATTAGTAACACAAACTAACAATGAATAACACATTTACGGCATTTATTACTCTAGATTAATGTTTATTTCAACATAAACTAATTATTTGAACAATGGTAAATGTACTATGAATTACCAATAAACAATTTTATTTTAATTAGCTAACATTAAAGGTATAGTTCACTTAAATAGGACAATTCTATAAACATTTACACACCCTCATGCCAGATGTGTATGACTTTCTTCTGCAGAACTCAATATAAGTTCTTTCTTCTGAAACTCAATATTTCAGCTCTGTTGGTCCATACAATGCAGGTAAATGGGTGACAAAATTTTAATGTCCCAAAAAGCACATAAAGGCAGCATAAAAGTGTTTTAATTCATATTTTCAGAAGTGATTACAGGTGTGGGTGAGAAACAGATCAATATTTAAATCATTTGTTTGCTAGAAATTAAAGTGGAGGTTGACTGAGCAGGAAGGAAAATCTATAGTAAAAATTGACTTAAATATGAATCTGTTACTCACCAGCACCTACCATATCACTTCTGAAGTTATGGATTTAAACACTAGAGTATTGTGGATTACTTTTATGCTGACTTATGTGATTTTTGGACCCTATTCACTTGCATTGTATGCACCTACAGAGCTGAAATATTCTTCTAAAAATCTTAATTTGTGTTCTGAAGATAAAAGAAAGTCATACACATCTGGGATGGCATGAGGTTGAGTAAATGATGAGAGAATTTTATTTTTGGGTGAACTATCCCTTTAACAAAGATAAAAAATATATTGTGCATGATATCTAATGCATTAACTAATGTTAACAAATGGTACCTTATTGTAAAGTGTTACCAATATATTTATTATTAAAATGTCTCGCTCTTATTAAAACCTATAACTAAACTTATAATGATCTTGTTGTGAGGTCAGTACAAAGAGGTTTGAAAATGTAAGACAAAAAGGGAGAGAGTGAGAAAATGTCTCACCTTTCCTGAGATCTCAATGCCGATTTCATCCAGCATCTGGTTTACAATGTCCTGACATTCCTCCTCATCACCAGATTCATCAAAGATCTCGTCCAGTGTATCGTTGACTGTGGACACACAAACAGTTGTACAAGTTCATAAAAGTTGTTTAAACAACCAAATCACTATACCAGTGGTTGAAACTGGTTTCGTTTCAGGACACAGATTATTTGTATTTTTTTTAAATAGCTCCAAAGTACAGTTTGATTGGACGCACAGCCTTTGGGCCTTGTTTTTCCCTTTCAGCTAAAAGCTGATTAGTTTATTTATTTTTGCAATCCTTACTATGCAGGATTTATTTTCCTGTCAGAGACCCTTCAGAACAGATCCACCAGGTAAGATCACTGCCATACTCTAATTAGACGCAGACATTTTGAGAAGAAAAATAAAATCAAACTCACTCATGTCTTCCGTCATTCCCATTTTTAAGTTTTCCTTTTGGAAGTCCTGCATCGTTTCTAGTGTCTTCTTGGGGTCCATCCTTTTATTGACAGCCTGCATAGTCTAAGAGACAGAATCAATTAAGGCATCCATCACATTACCGAAGACAAAAATGGCGCAGCCTTACGGTGCACAAAACAGTGATCAAAAAATACAAGCACTGGCAAAAATCCACCATAGTTGAATACATTTAGAATGCAGCTCAACATAAATCTAGACATTGCATCATTTGGTGGGGAAGGGGGTACGATAAGCAGATGACACAGAACATAAAAATAGGTCATGTGGAGAGAAGGCTGTTTTATTGTCCCTGTGGGTTTCTATCAATGTGGCAGGGCAGACAAAACAGGAAGAGTTTTATCTGATTAGAGAGAATTATTTACGCACACGGTCTATGACAGCCTAATTATCACCCATGTCATATCTATTACACTCGATACACCCCTATGATTGACTACAAACCCCAGGATACATTAACAATCAGGTGAGGAAATATTAATAGCTTCCTTCTCCATACTGTGTAAATCGGGTGCAGACAGAATGAGGGCGAATTCCACTGGAAAGTCAGCATTACTATGCCCTAATCACTCTAAAGTGCAGAGTACTTGAAGTGATTACAGTCTACTATGTGCACAGCAGATACATCCTACATGAATCTATACTATATTACAGTCACTTCATTTTTCATCCGAATGTTTCCCAGGAAATGTAGCATTTAAATTCACATTTATAAATTTAGATTATAAATTTTTTGTGGCAAAAAAAACTTTTATTGTTTTGATCAAATGCGAACTGTCTCGCAATGTTGTGCTAAATAGAGATGGGAATTGTAAGGAATTTAACAATTCCGGTTCTGATTCCTCTTATCGATACTGATTCCTATACGGTTGCATTAGCGATTCCTACTACAATGGACGTGCTGTGTGTTTTGTGCTGTAGATTCAGTACAGTGCTAATTTGTATGTAAACTTTGCTAACAGCCTTGTGGAAGGGGCCTACGTGAAGGCATATGGTCGCTCACTCTTGTTTTAACCTTTGCGCGACCTTTGGGACATTTTTGTCTTTTTAATTTTTGTTCATGCCAACGGCATATATTTTGCCAAAGGTGTGTATTTTTGGGGGAATTGTGATATTTCAAACTCAGTTACTAAAATACATCTAGAATACACGGCGCACACAAAATAGTTACACTCAGGACCTTCAGGACAAATGTCCCTATTGAAAGACATCAAAACTACAATATTTGATCCCAGTGCCATTAAAGCATAAAATCATGAATTCTATGATATTTTTATTTAATTTCAGAGCCCTGGCTTCAAAAAGATATTTTTTTATATTTTCCACCAGATCGCACCATTTTTCTCATGTTTAGCCTATGGAGCAAATACATTCTTTTTTCCCATTTTCTGTTTGCTGTATTATAGAGCACTGCAGGCCAATTGAATAAACGATGCAGCTAAAATTGTGTGGGTGTGTTGGTATGGATGTCAGAGTGTGTTTTGTATCTGTGTGTGAATAAAAAACAACAGTGGCATTATGTAAACAAACTGGTATCAAAGTCAGTGAAAGTGGAAAATAATATGAATCTATATTATTTTTATAGCAGTTTTTGGACGTGGACATTTTTATCCTCTAAGGTCCTGAGTGTGAGTTTTGTTTTTTTAAATCTGACACTGCACAAAAAATAATAATGCATCAAAATCAACATTGGTGCTAATCACTGACATATCCCAGACTGTGATAGTCAACACAAATAAACAACAACAAAAATGTTCCCCTTAGCATTTAGAATATGGAAAAAATATATATATTTTATTTATTTTTCATAAAAAACAACAGTGCCATTTTATAAACAAACAGACATTTAAAGGGTTAAAACCCTGAAAATGAATGAATATTTGGTAGTTATGATCAGGACTGATGTTGGTAGGGATGGGCGATACCACTTATTTTCTTTTCGATAGCGATACTTTGGTTACATTTATTTCTTTGCAATTACTTGGGATAAAATGGGTAATTTAAAAAAAAAAAAAAAATGTTGTTTACCCTTACAAAAATGAACAATTTCATTACAGTAACTATAGCTTAACCATGGTATTTAGTTAAACCATAGTTACTACATAATTAACCATGGTTACTACTACAATATTACTGTAGTAAACCATGGTTAACTATTTTTTAAATGACTTATTAACAACAATTACGCACAATTATAAGAAATAAGAAATGTCGCCTTTAGATATGTTGTTATTTTAGCTTGAAGTTACTCAAGAAGCAGTGATATAGTAGTGTCTGAAGAGGATGGATTTATTAAAAACACATACACCTGATCTCTAAAATTAATTTACATTTATATACAGTTCATGTAAAATGTGTAAGAGTTGTTTTTCCATTAAAATTGGGACTGTTGTAATTATAGTCCCAAACAAACTTAGAAAATGTATATCAGGGTAAGTTTCTTGCTAGCATGCACTATTCACGGCTAAGAACAATGGTATAATAACTTCATGTTAAATATGTATTTAAATTAATAGGTGTCATTAATGTTCCTTTTATTAGGCAACTATGAAAATTGTTAATACTTTTCTTATTACTCTAACTAATAAACGAATTCATAATATGCAATAAACTGTTGGATTGTAGGTAATACGAGTGGTAATGTTCACATTAACACGTTCTTCTTGCATTACCATATATAGCCTGCATAAAAATGTATGTTTTTTTATTTGTGCACTATTATGTGCTTTTCTGTGTAGAGTGAAACTGTTTTCCTACTTACAAATATAAATGTAACTTATCTGATATCACAAGAAAAATGTACCACCGTCAGCAGTAAAAGGCAAAAAAAAAAAAGAAAAAAAGAGCATCAAAGATCAGGGGTGCAATAACATGCAGTATTTTCACAAAGTTTCATTGAAAAGTTAAAGTTAAATGTATATACATATATTTACATTTAGCAGCTAAATAAATATGCAGTGCAAATGATAGTTTCTCCAGGGATGCTTGTGCGTCAGAGGCTGGAAATGTCCCGCCTCTTACTGAAACGGAAGTTTTGATTGGTTAGCAAATATTCAATTGCGTCTGAAATGAACGTTCTGATTGGTGGATCAGCTCAGTCGAACTGTTTGTCGAGAGAATCTCTGTAAAAAAATATCAATAATAACAATAAAACACAATTCACTCATGCGGCATCATGTTAAAAGATTGAAAAAGTTCTGCGTCAAAAGCTCGTTGTTCTGGAACAGTTCCCTCCCAAGTATTTGCTAATAGCCCAATCCCACTTTTAAGCTTATAAATAATAACGTCCCTAGTTAAAAAATAAATAAATCATTTAGAATCTATATTTTTGTGTGAGGATCAATATTTTTGATTCAACATCAGTATCGGAAGTAGCGATACTTTTGGAATCAATCCGCCCATCCCTAAATGTTGGTTAAAAAAAGAACTCATTAAAAGTGGAAAATAATATTAATATATAATATTATTAGAATGGAAGTTTTTCAACATGGACATTTTTGTCCTCGAAGGACCGTTTTATTAACGCACAAGGGTTAATGCTCTAACTTATAAGATGCACACCCTCCCATAGTATGCCTTCAATGGCACAAAAATGGCAACTAAAATTTGCCCTAAATATGTTTAAGAATAGCCTGGTTTGAAAGCAAAAGTTAGAGGAAAAGCTACACCCCATTTCTCCATTTTCAGCAAAAGAAGATTCTCAAGAGTCAACAAAATATGGATAATAAAAGAATGCAGGTAAAGATCCTGCCTCGGGTTTCACTAATAAGGAAAATGAAGACAAAGAAAAAGCACTTACTTTACATTAAATGCCTTGCTGATTGATTAGCATTACACTGTAGCACAGCAAAAAAATAAATACTGTATGCTAATTTATTCAATTGCTCCAAGCTCCAAAAAAGTCAAAGTGCTCATTTTTCAAATTCAGGTCAAGCTATCATGGAAAAACTCCAAATGAGTGATAATGAGTACATCGTGAAGTAAAACATTGAAAAGCCATGTTATGGTCTCTTTCTCAGAACAGAGCAGATATTATAAAACTGGGTCAAATAATACCACTGAACTAAGAAGCTTCTCAACATGGTAATTAACGGCTGTTTAAGAATTCTTTTGAAGTACTTTGCTGCATAAGAGATTCTGTTTTTGCGGTGCTTCCCGACAACACATCAGACTAAATGTAAATAATAGAAAGTGGTAGTCAGGCAGATCCATTAGGAGGTATGGGGGTCTTACCTTTGCTGTGGTAGACATGGCTCCAGCCATCTTCATCTGAGAATTCATGACCTTGGTCTGTGTGGACATGGAGGTGACCTTAGAGCTAACGGCGTAGGTTCGGTTCTTCTGTTTTCTAAGCTGTACAAGTTGTTTGGCTAATATCTTGCAGGCTTCGCTGTTTCCAGTCTTGGCCATTTTCTTGATTTCCAGTTCCTGTTAAGAATAAACAAACAAGCTCTGTTTACAATGAACAATGTGTGCAGGACGCACTGATGCATCACCACTGCTATGTATTGGCCAATTTTTTAGTAAACTGATACCATTCACATATTGACCAGAAGCATAAAAAGACCATTATTGACCTTATTCATGCTAGTGCCATCTTTTATTTTAAATGGGAATGACAACGTGGCTGTGAGGGATGGACTTCGTCTCTTCAATGGCACGAAAGGTATAAAGCTGTATAAAGCTCCTAGATCACATCTGATTTTACACAACTCATGTTGTCTGGAGTTCTTTGTATACTGAATGTTCTTGGACAGATATTTTATCAATGGTTTGTCCAGGATCCAAAAACACTAAACTGCAGTACAGCCCATTGAAGAGACTGGAAGTCTATCCCTCAAAGCCTCATTGTCATTCCCATTAAAAATGGCACTATGGCAAATAGTAAAGCAGTTATTATGTTGTATAGGGAAACAATCAGCTTCTTTCTGCTTGTTATATAATCATACTGGACGCAACAATTCGTGAAGCTCACTACAAATATACTGGAAAAAAAACCTGCTGAATTCCATTGTAAAAGGGACAACAACAAAAAAAAGTTTCTTTCTGCCATTTTTTTATCTGGCAAGCTGAAAACCTTGTCATACAATGTAACTGAACTTCTGAGATGTTTCTGAATTTGTAATGTTATAACAATTGGTAGGAAGTTGGTTTTACTGATTATAATGGTCGCATTAAAATATTTCGAATAAATAAATCGTGTTTTTAATATTTATTTTTTCTTTCATTGTGCCAGTCTTGTCATGCAGGCCTGTTAGACAATTAACAGATCAAATCTAGTAATGTACAGTGGAAATGATACAATTATTCTACAACAATAAAATAATTTTTGTACATATTTGTAGGGGCTTTACTGTGGTCATTGAAAAACATAATTGAAAAGCAAAACAGTGATCTGATTACAAAACAATTACAAAAAAAAAAGGTGAATTACTGATCTAGCTAATAGGAACAAAATCGATTGTTTCACTACTGGAAAAGACAGCAATAGCAGAGATGCTCAGCACTGTACCATAAACAGCTGAGAATGTTCTCATGTGTTTAGACCCAAATGTCTGTCTTTCTTTACAACAGTAAAAGTCTGAAAACAGCTCTATGCCCTGAGGGACTTGGAACAATTAGTGTATTTCTAATGGAGTGTGTGAGTGTATGTTTGTGCATGCAGAATTCCCTACAGGTACTGTGATATAGTCAGGGCAGCCCATCAGCATTAAAGTCTGACAGTCCCTGCACTTAGAAAGCCTTTCATCAAACTCCATGTGCAGTGCATTTCAACTGGTATATAATGATACAGCTCTCTCTGCACACCGTGTGTTGTTTCTTGTCACCGAAAATCTGGTGTGACTGAAAATTTCAGCTTATTTGAGACTCATTAACAGAAATCAACATGATGATCACCTAATGGTGGCCCAGTAACACAAAATGTTACTGATGTCACTGCCATATTGGATTCAGTGATGTTAACATAGTTTACTAATCTTATAGCCAATCCGCTCACTCAAATGTGACATGCTACAACAACTGGCTAGCTTGGTGTAAGCTGACTGGTCCTTTGACATGCAACTGGGTAGCCAATCATTTTGAATCTCTCTATATGTCATCATTCAAATGGCTTAGTTTTGCAGACAAGCCGGTTTCAGAGTTTTTTCCTCTGAAAATACAATTTGCTCAGGTGGTTGCTGGGGCTTCTTCTTTCAGCTTGAATGATAGGGTCTGCTTATGGCCAAGACACATTGAAGTCTTAGCCAATCTTACACATAGCCAAATCTGTCTGGAACATATTGTTCTGGAACAGTTGTCATGACCGACATCCATAAATCATCATAAAGTGATCATATTCCTTCAGAAGACTTGGAATATGATGCACGAGTTGCGTGGAGTACATTTACGATACTTTGGAGTGCTTTTTTAATGAAGTCCCAATACACTGGCATAGTAATGAATTTAGCCAACAAGACTGGATTAAATAATCATTAAATTATCTCTTTTTGTTACCTGCAGAAGAAAGTAAGTAATACAGTAACAATGTGAGGGTGAGTAAATGACATAACTTTTATTTTTGGGTGAAATATCCCTTAAGACAGTCATAATTAAATGTATAATCTAAATCCCAGAATATTTCTATTTGACATTTAACTCAGCAGATCTTTTTTTCTCCGGTGTGCTCCTAATGTTAGTGCTGAGCAGCTAAACAGGCACATCAACCAGAACATACTCTAACGACGTACATTAGAACAGGTGCTGTGCTCCACCTAACATGATGCTTGCTAAGCAAAATGCAAGCAGCCACATTAGCTGCACTGACATAAACACACACTCCTACAGCACTGTCCTACTTTAACACACAATCGCATTTCACTGTGACAGCTTCAGGTACTGAGAACATTGTATATGCTTGCATGTCATGAACAAAATATGACTGAAATAGGGCACTTTTTACTGTAACACCATGATAAAAATGATGTGCAATGATTAGAATTATTCATGTATAGATAGAGAGCTGTGCAAGATGGAGTTGTAGAATCAAGCCTATTAAAGATGTTTTATGGTCATGTCAGCCACTAGGCAGCACTTTAGATTGCAGCACTAGAATAAAAGTGACAGACTGATGTGCTTAACAAAACAATCTGCTCCAGAGAATAGTGTATACTCAAGAAAATGCAGAAAGTCATCCAGAACGACGTTGTGGACTTTGTTTTAGTTCTATATAACACTGCAGCGATGATCCACTTTAACCGATTAATAATTACCATGCAACTAATATATATTATTTATTTTGAAGTAGTTTATTGGTGAAAATTAGATTAAAAGAACAGTTTACCCCAAAATTAAAATCGTTAACTCACCCTCATGTTCCGTATTTGGCCTGTTTTCTTTCTTCAGTAAAACACGGTAAACGTTTCAATGTCCTAGCCGCTCTTTTTACATACATGGAAAGTGGATGGTAATTTTTTTAAACTAATCTTCAAAAGGATAAAAAATTATCATAATAGCGAATCAGTATAGTCTATATGACTTCTGCGCTATTTATTACTAATTGAAGTAGTTATTCGCTGAAAATCCACTCCATTGTAGCTCTCATTTGTGCATAAGAATATTTACACTTGGTGTGTAGACGCTATGGCAGAGAGGAAGACTTTCTACAAATAATTACTTACATTTCTGTCTTCTCCCTCACAAAAAGCTTTCATATGGCTTCAGAAGACTTGGAATATCACCATCCACTTTTGTTGTACATGGAAAATCGTTGCTCAGCTAATCTGCCTAACATCTCCTTTTGTTCCACACACACACACACAAAAAAAATCATACAGGTTTGCAATGATAATAAACAATAACAAAATTTTAATTTTTTGGGTGAACTATTCCTTTAAGACAGATTTTGTAGCATTGCTACAGAGGCTATATATGGGCTTAAAACACTGAGGATATAAGTGTAAATGAAAATATTATTTATTTAAATTTTTTTATATTCTTGACATGAAGGCTTACAGAAAATCATTAGAAAAAAGACGAATAGGAATATGTGGTCCAGCACCAACATTACCACACAGCAGCTATATTTCAATATAGGTCATAAAAAAATAAAAAAAATAAAAAAAAAGCAAAATCTTGCCCAATTACAATAAAAATTAACAAAAACGACCCCCCTCTCGGCAGGCAATTATGCACATTAGAAACAATAAATTGAAATGGGGTGATTGAGAAGAATGTTGAATTCATCAGAGCTTTGCAGTGCGCCTGCATGTACGCTCTCAACTCATCCCCACGAGTATTGAACATTCTCTCTTAAAGCCATGAAGGCCACCAAATCTACTTGTTTCTAAGAGCAATTAACAGGATGATCACAAATAAGTTAAATTAACCAACTTCATTCTTTAAGTGTTTGATGCAATGAGATGATATCAAAGGGGACGACCTCGAATAAGCAGCGAATCGTGAGCTGCTGGAAGGGAAGAGGTTTTGTCACAACAGATAAATGCTTTGCTCCACTTACCATTTGCTTCTCCTGTCTCTCCAGGGCAGCTCGGTCTCTGGTGATTTGTCTCTGGGTGCCTCTCAGCTCTTTGGACTGCTCTTTAATGATATCTGTGACAGGATGGGGAGAGGAGGATCATGCAATAACACTGTCTGGAAAATCCTCATACAGTTCATTGATCCGAAACTATGAAAAAAAATGTTGTCCTCCTTTCTCTTTCTGCCTCCTCCAGTCTTTCTCCTAGTCTCCCACAAAATAAATTAAATGGGTTTGGCCAACTTAGTATATCCCACCCAAACCATAAGCAAATCTTTAGTTATGTGTCTGACAGAACTTTTATTCATGGCTTACAATTTCCAAAACTATATCTTAAATTTTCTGGGGGTGGTGGGGTGCAATGAGTGTTTTGCCCTTATGCGAAGGTGTTCAGGGTGATTGCTATGTGGCTGCTTAGTGTTCCAAACATCTTGAAGTCTCATGATTTCAGGGGCCAGATTCACGTAAAGTTCTTAAGGAAATTCTTCTTAACTACCATTTTTTTCTTAACTTTGAACTTAACAAATTCTTATAAAGTTACGGATATTTTGTATTCCTGAAAAAAAAAAAATTAATTCTTAGGATTGTTTAATCTTAGAAAAAGTTTCTTGAAAATCACCATAAATTACATTTTCACTGTTGTCTTTAAGCCCCAAAGCCAAAGATGCTTAATGAATTTAATACAGTTTTTTTTTTAATTGTGACTCTTTTTCAATTATGCTGAGTCAGAAGTTGCAATTGACCATTTATGCAGAAATGTGATTTTAGAACAAAACACATTTTTGACTGTTTTGTGCTTTATGCTCAACCCATTTTATTTCAAACCATGCAAAGGTTATTACAAAATGTAAACAATAAATGTTGTTTTCAAGATTTTTAACATGATGACCAATCATTATACACTATACATTTACAACATTATAAAACTAGCTATACTGGTGGCCAAAAGTTTGGAATAATGTACAGATTTTGCTGTTTCGGGAGGAAATTGGTACTTTATTCTCCAATGTGACATTCAACTGATCACAATCATGTCAGGATATTACTGATGTAAAAAACAGCAATATCACTATTTGAAAAGTCATTTTTGATAAAATCCCATTTCCAGCAGCCATCACTCCAACAACCTATCCTTGAGTAATCATGCTAAAATGCTCATTTGGTGTTAGAAAATCACTATTATGTCATATTATATCAAACAGTGCTGAAAACTATGTGGTTCGTTAAATGAAGCTTAACATTGTCTTTGTGTTTGTTTTTGAGTTGCCGCAATATGCAATAGACTGGCATGTCTTAAGGTCAAATATTAAGTGAAAAAAATGCCAGAAAAGAAACTCATCAGTCAATCATTGTTTTGAGGAATAAAGGCTATACAATGCTTGAAATTGCCAAAAAAAACAAAAACAAAAAAAAAAACTGAAGATTTTATATAAAGTTGTACACTACAATCTTCAAAGAAAAGGACAACTGGCTCTAACAAGGACAGAAAGGGATGTGGAAGGCCAAATGTACAACTAAACAAGAGGATAAGTACATCTGAGTCTATAGTTTGAGAAATAGATGCCTCACATGTCCTCTGCTGACAGCTTCATTGAATTCTACCCGCTCAACACCAGTTTCATGTACAACAGTAAAGAGAAGACTCAGGGTTCAGGCCTTATGGGAAGAATTGCAAAGAAAAAGACACTTTTGAAACAGAATAACAAAAAGAAAAGGTTTGAATGTGCCAAGAAACAGACACTGGACAACAGATCACTGGAATAGAGTGTTGAAGAGTGTGAAAAGAGTTGTTGTGGGATCAGCTAGACTGGAAGGTCTGTGCGAAGTGCACGACAAGCCATATCTATGGCAAGTGTTACAGGACGTGTGGGGTGAAAGGTCAGCTGAGTATCTGGACAAACTGACAGCTAGAATGTCAAGGATCTGCAAAGCTGTCATTGCTACACGTGGAGGATTTATTGTTGAGAACTCTTTGAAGTAGTTTCACGAAGTTCTGAAAATGTTTTTTCAATATCTAAAATAGTAATATTTCACATTATTAATGTCCTGACTCTACATTGTGATCCGCTGAATGCCACTTTGGTTAATAAAAGTACCAATTTCTTTCCATAAGAGCAAAATCTGTACATTATTCCAAAATTGTGACATCCAGTGTATATAGGCCTAGCATATGACAGTTAATGTTGTTAAACTCACACATTTCCCGCACTTAACATTAAAAAAAAAATTATTGCAAGGTGCTTACTGCTTAAATACAATAAAGATACAAAATGTACATTTATCATTAGGATTTACCAGTGTTAAAGTATTGAATTTGTTGTATTAGACATGGCCTGGTAAGTTCATGTGCGTGCTAGTATAATCAGACAATGTCAAAGACTGTCATTTTATTCTTAAGAAAACAATTAAGACATTCTTAAAGGGATAGTTCACCCAAAAATTACAATTCTCTCATTATTTACTCATTATCATGATATCCCAGGTGTGTATGACTTTCTTTCTTCACTAGAACACATTTGAAGGAAAATAAAAAAAAATATCTCAGCTCAGTAGGTCCTTAAAATGCAAATGAATGGCGATTTCTCTTTTAAAGTTCCAAAAATCACGGTCAGTCAGCATAAAGGTCATCGATACAACACCAGCTGTTAAATTAATGTTTTCTAAAGTGATACGATCACTTTTGGTGCGAAAAATTATCAATAATATAAGTCTTTTTTTAACTATAATCCAATGCTTCACGAGAGGGCGGAGTCCAAGTGGTCTCTCGTTTGACGTATTCGCATTAGCATGGATAACGATGTAATCTCACGTTCTCCTCTCGATTTAGACATCCAGGATAAGCACAAAAACGCACCATTGTGAGTAAAGAAACAGATAGTGACAGATATAAATCAAAACCAACCAAGCTACTGTATAGGGTTCATCCTTCTCACTTGTAAACAGCGCTGATCTACCGGGTGTGACTCACATGTGTCAGTTCTCACGTGTTTCAAATGCCAATTTGAACATGACCAGAAGCATGATTTAGTGTTTAAAAAAGTACTTAAATAATTATCTTTTTCACATCAAAAGTGACCGTATTGCTTTAGAAGACATTAATTTAACAGCTGGTGTCTTATGGATAACGTTTATGCTGACTGTCTGAAAATTAAGAAAATACTTGAGAACTTAAGGATTTTTCAAGAATTGCACTTAGGAATATTCTTAAGAACTTTCTTATTGGCACAGCTCTTCTCAAAAATCCATAGGTATTGTTCAAGTCTGTAAGACAAAACTGATGCTGAATAGAGCCTGGGACTCTAGTGCTGATGGGATTTACATGCCATAACGGCAGTTCTGTGAGTCCCACCACAGTAACATTTTCCTGAGAAACAACTGACCAGCTGCTCAAGTGGAAAAATGTAACCACATTACACTCTTCCAGCACGTCAAGTACACTGCATCAGATTTTAAACCTTCAACAACAATGGTTATTAAACAACGAGCTTGCAATAAATATCATTGCTTACTTTCTATCCATATTTCAGCTTCTTTTAAATAAATGGTCAGAATCTTTGGTCAAGTAAAGTGACCTAAACTGACTGTCAAAAATAGACGGGCACCTTCAATGGACAATGGATAAAGAATACTGAAAACAGCCACTTTTGGATCTGAATATTACCTCGAGTAAAATAATTGTACTTTTAAAGGACTGGGCAGACATAAAACCAAAACACTGACATTTGTTTGGGGGTAAGGCACATTGAGGGGACAGGCTCTCTAAGGATGCACAAGAGAGCGGCAGCTACAAAGCCTAAAGGGAAGATACGCTCTCCTACACAGCAATCATCCCACCTGTGCCCTCATGAATGCCAATCATATTAGAACAGCCCATATGGTTAAATGGTCAATATTAGATGCCACAGAGGTTGCATTAGGAGGACACTGGTTTTCAGAAACATAAAGTTAAACAAAAAAAAATTATAAAATTAAAATATTCAGATGAAAATTAAAGTTTCATGTGTATTTGTTGAGGTAATCCTGTGTCATTTTGACAGGCCCTCCGTAGTAAAATGTGCTGATTAATTAAACAGACTTATGATTCTAATAAACTAATGGAAAGATTACATTTAAAAAAAAGTTTGACATTCAATTTCAAAAGAATAAGATAGACAACAAGTGAATGAATGAATGAATGAATTAATACAAAAATGAAAAAAGGATGAAAATAAAAACCAAAAAAATTGGTAACAGTGTTAAATTAAGTTTATTAGAAGGGAATAAACGCAAAAGAAAAAAAAAATGAAAGAAAAAGAAACAGAAAAGCCAGTGCAAGTTAGTTAAATATAAATTTACATTTAAAGTTAAAATAATAACATATGAAGTTGCGAAAGCATTCTAAATATACAGCAATCATGAGAGAAAACAAGTTCACTAATGTTAGGGGAAAAAATGGAAAAGAGGAAGAAAGTTGGATAAAAGTCACAAGAAATGTCACAGTGAGTTTTCTGAATATTTTTACATAATTATCATTATCATTTTGTTACTTGCCCATCCCTAAATCTTCATGGGATAGTTTGTGTACACTTGTGTACGTAAGTCTTACGTAAAAGATGACGTGTTCGAAAACGTCTTATTGAGGGAGGGTTATCGTCCACAAAACTCGACGAGCTAAAGCAACTCTGCCATCTGAGAGGATACTTTGGCACGTTGACTCTCCGCTCACATTGGCACCAAGGTTTGACACCAGGATGGCAAAGGCTCAGAAATGATGGGACTTCTTAACCAGGGCAAAGGCATTACAATGTAAGTAAAGATTATGATTCTTTAAAAGGATCTTATCACAGTTTACCACCTACTTTTCTAGATAATCATTTGCCATTTTTTACAGTCTATCATGAATGAGTTATTTATCAGAGTCTATATACAGTATTTGACCTATAATGGCTAATGGTGGCAAAAGAAAAAAAAAAGAATGAATCTCACATTAAAATGACTACAATTTCTAAATAAATTAAATAAAAAGTCTAACTGAAAATATCAGTATGGTAAAAAACGGCTTGATAATAAGCATGAATGAGTGCTTTTATTGTAGATATGTTTAGTCTTATGCACAGGTTCAAATACTGTAAATAATGCAGTGATCAATTGAGCAGGTTTGTAATCAACTGAATCTGAACAGCTAACCAAGTCAGATGTTCTGGTTTCATTTGATCCAGTGCTGCTCATTGAGTGCGTGCTGGAATACAGTTGTGGATGAAATAAACATTAATAATGAAGAGGCGCGCGCTGAAACAATACAAGCCCACTGTCTTCATTTCTCATAATAAAGAATGTGGTTTAATTTAAAACGGTCTGTACAGAGAACACAATGTGGTCACTGACTAATCTAGGTTGCATGCAGTATTGATTTTATAAATAGTTAAATGTAATTTTCTAAATCTTTATTTTTGGCAAACTTAATTTAGGGTCTGTTACTTTATTTTTTCAATGCATAATGTCACAAGCAAACGTAATTAAATAAAATCGCTTGTGTCATAAACTGAAATTAAGTTTAGGATGAACTGTTAATTCAAAAACTTCAAACCCTCAGGCTAAGCTTTTCCAAACAGACTTGCTGTGACTTCGCTGTCAAAACAAAACAACGTCAAAACTGTTGTAAGAGGCAGATACCGTTTCAAAAAATACCGTTTCAGGGGTACATTAGAGATTAGGCAGTGAAAAACATTGTAATAAAAACAATTAACAAAAAAAAAAAGCGACTTACCGTCGACTGTCTTCTTCTTAAACAGAGATGCCATGATGACTTAAGTTATACTAGGTTTTACTCTATGATTCAATATCAAACTGCCTTAATGAGCGCCGCCTAACCTCCCTGTCAGGAAACCTGGAGACTATCGATCCACTCCAAGGTTCAGATTTCCTTGTTCGTAAGAACAACTGACTTTTCAGCACATGATCCCGTTGAGTCACGCAGGCCGTGACGTCACATTTTATAATGCAATTCTCATTGAGTCCTATAGGGGGCAGTGTCTTCCAAAAATGCAGACGTTCACAACAAGGCAAACTTTGAGGGATAGTTCACCAAAAATGAAAATGCTCTCATCAGTTACTCCCCCTCATGCCATCCCAGATGTGTATGCCTTTCTTTCTTCTGTTGAACACAAACGAAGAGATTTAGAAGAATATTTCTCTGTTGGTCCATACAATGCAAGTGACTGGTGGGCAGAACTTTGAAACGCCAAAAATCACATAAAGGCAGCACAAAATAAATCCATACCACTCCAGTGGTTAAGTCCATGTCTTCAGAAGCAATATGATAGATGTGGATGAGAAATTGATCAATACATAAGTCCTTGTTTACTATAAATCTCCACCTTTGACAAGCAAAGTGAAAGTGGAGATATAGTTAAAAAAGGAATTCAAAATGTATCTATTTCTCACCCAAACACATTTAGCTTTTAAAGATTTTCAACAAATTATTTTGTCACACGAAAGGACCATTTTAAATAATCTGATTATATCTAGCAACAATGTGGTTAAAAAATAAATTATACATACTAATATCATGATGTTTAATTAAGCTGACATGTTATACTTCAACTACCCACATATTGACTGTATTTCAATATTATAAAAAAAATATATCTAATTTTTTTTACAATATAGCCTACCTTTTCTCTCTCCCTCAAATTTATTGGATATCAAAGCACTAAAATTTTTGTCATCTTGCAAAATAAACAAAGCCTTTTTTATTTCCTATATCCATCACTCTAGTGGACTTTACTGCAGGGTAGATGCCATATCGTTGTCTATGGTAAAATGTAATATTCTTATCAATTTTACGCTCCATCCATCTGAACAATTTGTTGCTCAGTTGGATCCTTGTGGGTGTAATGCTCATCATACGGTAAAGTAGAGCAGGCACACACAGTGAGGGCAGGAGATTACTGCCCCAAAGCAAAGAAAACTGAGCCAACGAGACAGTGCGGGTGACTTTGGAAGGGATATCACATGTGTCACCCCCAGCAAATTATACCCTCTCTCTAAGGAGGACACAGCGCATCCTGGGGCATTATTCTCGTTAAGGTTATTAGGGAGATGTTTTCCTACAATCAGCAATGTTGACTACAGGGACTAGCACTAAATGTGCTAATGGTAATAACCCCACTGGTGATCAATCTTGTTCCAAGAACACAGAACGATTCTAGCATGCAATAATGAGATAAAACTACAACTTGATTTGCTATAGAGGGTGTCTTTAAAGTATATTAAAATTTCCATTTCATATAAGAGAGAATCTGTTCCGGGCTGCCGCATTTTGAGAAGTCCCGCAGAGAATTCACCACAACATTTATATATCTTGCTCTGTTCGTGGAGTTGCCTGAGGCTAGCAGACGTTTAATGTTAATGTGCTAACTATGATTGCAGACAGTAATATAAAATAAGATATCTTATCGGTGTAATTAGACTTTTACTGTGTCTGTTATTGTGTTAATATTTAGAGGAGATGCACTGTTCCAGAATTCACTGCTTACCATTTTATTTTAAAGTTCAGTTTAATTATTTATCTACTAACTATCTAAGATAGTTCACCCCAAAATTAAAATTCTGTCATTATGTACTCACCCTGATGTTGTTCCATACCAGTATGACTTTTTTCCTCTTCTGTGGAACAGAAAAGGAGACTTTAGCACAATGTCCAAGCTGCTTTTTCCATACAATGAAAGTGGTTGGTGACCAGGAGATGTTAAGTGCCAAAAAGTATAATGCAACACTATAAGACATCATAACATTTGTTCATATGGCTGGTGCACCATATAAGAGGACTGCACTGGACTGTTATTTTCCATCCCACACCACCTGCACCCACAAGTTTCTATCCTGCACCCAAATGCTACAGCTAAATTTTACTACATGTTCACCCGCTATCTCTGCCTGCAGTTATATTCTTCCCGACCGCTCCAGTTCCACCAACACCGCATTTGTTTTCCACAAAGTGTAAAGGCCATACAAATACACAACAAGTGTACACAAAGAACATTTTCTGGATAACGCGTGACATGATGCCGATCTTACTTCCCTGATTTCTTAACACTAAATTGACCATTTTCTAGTCCAAGTTTCAAATTTTTTGATGACACAGTGTGTCCACGCATTTTCTGCCATTGTTCTAAAGCCCCTTTGACTAACTGCATAGCCTGCTCTAAATATTGGATAATTTGATGCATATTCTGTGAGCACATTTTTACATTGTATTATATTTGTTTATTGTTATCAAAAAGTAATAATAGTTGTAAAATAAAATTTTATATATATATATATATATATATATATATATATATATATATATATATATATATATATAAATTAATAACATAAAACAGACACCCACATTGAATTTTCTGGCCCGCTCCTACACACAATTCATTGGAAGTACTGTCTGATCCTGCATTCAACTCATAAATTTAGTCCCACGCCGCAAGTAATCTAAACGGGTCCCGCTGGCCCTGTGGGAGTTCTGAGGGAATGCAGACGTCTACAACATATTTCAAGTCTTCAGAAGGAGTATGATATCTTTGTGTAAGGAAAATATAAAAATTTAAGTCGTTATTCACTGATAACCTTAACTTGAAAATCTTCAACCTGATCACCCAGGAGGTCGGGAAG
Source organism: Moxostoma hubbsi (assembly GCA_032164185.1). NCBI lineage: Eukaryota > Metazoa > Chordata > Actinopteri > Cypriniformes > Catostomidae > Moxostoma > Moxostoma hubbsi. Next base: position 32,979,364 of record JAVLUX010000011.1, read on the forward strand.
TTATTTCCAACACTTCTAATGCCCTTGGATCAGCCACATTCTGCTGACTCACTTACAAGCGGCATTTCCTATCAGACATGTTTGCATCGGCTCCAGTGTGTTTACCTTTCTTTGTGGCATGACCAGAAGCACGTTGTGTCAACAATATGCACTGATGGTCAGGTTTAGGTTTGGGGGTTGTGGTGCAGTTTTTAAAATATGCATTTCCAGGGGTTAAATTGAGATTTCAGAGGTAGGGGAACCCTAAAAATGTTAAAATGTGAAAATGTTTTATTGTATTTTATAAAAATCAGATGACAACTGGGACAAGTTAAGATTAAGATTCAACTTTACTGTCATTGTGCAGGTACAGAGCCAATGAAATGGAGTTCTTTCCACATATCCCAACTAAGCAGGGGTCAGAGCGCAGGGTCAGCTATGAAACAGCGCCCCTGGAGCAGAACCCCCAACCTTAAGTAGGTAAAATTCTTCAATATGGCATGAAAAAGCCCATTTATTTCCCACATATTTGCTAGAAAACGTTTTTTTTTTTTTTTCCAAAAGAAAAAAAACACTCAGAAATATTGAAATGCTGAATCAACAATGGAGTACACACAAATATACAAATAATAGTTCAACAATTTACATTGTGTTGGTCGAGTGGTCTTTTGATCTCAAGTTGTATGAGACTGTATATTCACACTCTGTATGTTGATGTTGTTTCTTTGGATGTGAGTGATACTGGATTCAAAACCCCTTCATATATACAGCTCTTTAACAAAACTAAGCAAAATTGCTACTACATAGTATTAGATCAAAGTATATTGATTCCATATAACTTGATTTCTTTGAAACAGAGAAACAGGACCATGGCATGATACAGAAGCAGGGGAGCGCGGTCTCGATTATGCTGACTCAACCAGTGTCTGCAGCTGACAAGAGCAAAGCATAATGAGCTTGAAATATATTTGAAAAAGTACACTCACAAAACAGAGACGGAATGTCACAAATAGATTTAGAGACAAAAAACGCATCGGAAAATACAATGAACGTATAATAATGACAAACAAGCATTTTTTTATTATTATTTTATCCTTTCGAAACACCGTTCCGGACCCTACCGGCCCAGTTTAACCCCTGTGCTTTTCTCGTCACTGTATTGTATCCTGTACAGCTGAACACAATTAGCTTCACAGCTCTCTTTTGGCGCCCTTCAGTGGACATTTCACCACGATAACGGAGCTCACGCAGGCATCCAAAGGCACTAATCGCTTCAGACACAGGGGGCAGTGTTTTACCTTTTGGTAAGCACTGACTGATTTAAGGTAGAGTAGATACCAACACAATGAATTATCCATTGGTAAATTAATCAGCTTCAACCCATACTGTCAACATTTTTTTTAATGTTAGTGTAACAGATAAGGCTTTTAACTAGACAGAGTTATAGATTAATGCAAACAAGGAGAGGAGAATATGGGTCTCATCGCACTGATTTAGTAGGCACATCTTTGCAGTGATGAATGCGCTTTGCCCGAGTGCTCTGGACTAGTTGCAGGGAGCTAATATATCGAATGACTGACTCCACTCCATCTACCCCTGGGAAGAATGCACCATCAGAGTGTCCCATGCCATACTGCACCAGGCCAACAGGGTACTGTAGGTTATGTCAGATTATTGTCACCCCTGTTGCGTTTTGTTACACACACACACACACACACACACACACACACACACACACACACACACACAGATGGAGATACAGCTACATATTCTGCATGAGTGCATGTCACATACCACATCATTAATGACCACGTAATTAATCAGTCCAAATATGTCTAACGCATGGACAGTGCCGCACAATGATAGCCTTGGAAATGCTCAGGTACTGCACACTTACAAAATGGGGTCCCAGTGGAAGGTCTTCCTCTAGTTACTACTGCCCCAAGGTTAAACTGAGGCCAGAATTATTTGAGTGAAGCAAATGAATGGTATTTGCATGGGGAATTAGAATCATTAAAGGAAGAAGGGCATTGGGAGGACGAGTCCTTCATACAGGGCAACACAGTCCTTCAAAAATAGACAAAGTCTAGACAGACTTTGTGTGGCAGTGTTTCAGCATGCTGCCTATAACAGTGCTGCAGTTCAAACGGTGTAATTATAGCAATTCAGGCAGAAATGCATGAGAATTAGCTGTATTCTTTCTTAATTACTTAATGTACTGCCTCAGCAGAATAAAGAACCTGTGACTGAATCATTCTGGTTAATCAAAAAATGTGTGTGCTTGGTAAGCAATTGTAATCTCAAGAACTTTCCTTGAATGCCAAACAGACATTCAACGTCTGTTAATGTATACAGTACATGCCAAATCAGGAGTTGTCTATCAGATTATGAATACATAATGAAAAGACTTGAACAGTATGCTCAAGACAATGAAAATCTCAAATCTCAAATTCCCTTTTAAAACTCTTCACAATTAACGTCTCTGTAAAACGGGGAGGGTGTTATGTGATTCACTTGACAATGAAATCACATTTTCAGTGGCATTCAAATAGCAAAGATAAGTGTGGTTGTCTCAATCTCTGCGGTCTTTGAAATTTTAATCATGACATTAATTGGTAATTTTTCTCCCCTCCCTAGTGTGAGCAAATTTGCCAAAAGGACAATATTTTTTTTTAAAACAGAGCCACCTAATTATGGGGTGCTTGCAGGCCTATCCCATTTGAAGATGGTCCTAAGATAGCATGGTATATTTATTCTAATGGATGGACAGTAATGAAGGTGACCAGTTAACATGAAAAGCCCATGTCTGAACCTGCTCCATGGTGGAATTAGTGTCTTTTTAAGAGTCATATGCAATTAACATTCAAATTTGTAATGCAGGACAAGTGTGACCACGTGATTTCTGAAGCAGCTGGACTGTGTCTGAAACAATTAAAAATGTGAAGAGGATCATTGTGTCCGAGGGCATGCTTGTTGATGTTTCCATTAAGACCTCAGTGACATATTTCTCCATTTGTCTTGGGGAGGGATTTTAAATTTCACCAAGAAATGAGATTCTTTGATTTCGCCTGTGACACATATTGAACCCCATTAAACCTTATGCTTCACAGATGTCATATAGATAACTGCTAACACTGCCTCAGGATATGAAGGGGTAGTTATGCACATGATTACCTCGTTCTGGTAAAGATATTGCTGTGTTCTCTGAGTCTGGTGAACCTTATGAATTATAGCTCTCTGGAGGACAGGATTTCACATGGACCTCTAATTTAAGACAATGTATGGCTCGTTATGTGCATGAAGACATTCGAACGGTCATAAGTAAGGTGGATACAAGATTACAAATTAGGAAAAGAGAAAGAAATCTAAACATACGTCTTTTGACAACTGGTGTTCACAACACAACTGTTAATTACAAAATGAAAGTTCAAATTGAATTGAAATATGCAATGCAGTTATAAATGATAAATCCTAGTAGTTTTAATGTATTGAACATAATTCATATAGATTGGGGTGAATAGTTTATAAAAGACAATTCCAAATGGTCACATCAATGTCATCCCATACACTGCATATATAAATATATCATAAAAGAGTTGTCTACTGTTTATACTCTTTTAACTTAATACTATTTTTTAGGATTTTTAATATTACTAAAACTAAAAAATATTACTAATTTAATTTTTTTTTTAATGACTTTTAATACGTAACATAATGATTACGTTTTCACCACATATTCTGAATTTTTTCATCCAAGCACATTTAGTGTTAGTTATTAAATTATTATTCCAGGTTCAAAATAAGTTAAGCTCAGTCGTCAAAATTTGTGGCATAATGTTGATTAACACAATAAATTATTTTGACACATCCGTTTAAAAAAAAAAAAAGAAGCAAAAATGGAGATTACAATGAGGCATTTACAATGAATGTGAATGGGGCCAATATTTGAGGGTTTAAAGGCAGAAATGTTTATCACACTAACATCATGTTAACACACATATTATTTACATCTTGTGTCTATACTTTTGAAAAATAATATACTTTTGATTATTTTAACGTTTACAGATTGGTCCCCATTCACTTCCACTGTAATCTCGATTTGTGCTTTTTTTTAAAGAAAAGGAGGAACGTGTCAAATTTTCTTTTTTTTTGTGGTAATCAATATTATGCTGTTGATTGCTGTTGATTGAGCTAAACTTGTATTGAATGCAGAACATTCCTTTAATGATGTGATGATGTAATATCTGTAATTGTTTGTTTTTGTTTTTTTCTGACAGAGCACTTAAGACCTTTTGACCTACTTGAGTACTTAAGGCAAATTAGAGAAGCAAAGAATAAACATTTTAGTGATCCTGTCTTTCCGAGACCCTTGGGATTTGTCACCTCCTTTGGCCAACACTTCTGCACAACCATCTGGAAGACAGACAGAGAGGACATTCAAGCAGAACACGCACAGAGAATGGACCACGGATGCAAGGAATGAAGGAACACTACAATTCATGGAATGTGTGGAATGTTGAAAGATTTGACTTATCCAATTTAAGCAACAACAACAAAAACCAAAGTACGCCAAATTAGTTAATTGTTAATTAATTAACGTCTAGGTTATCGCCAGCCAGGTCGTTCTCAGGGAACGGAACAATGCAGAGTGGCGGGTCCTTTGAGAAAGGAAAGCTGCGACCGCAACGATGCCACGGTCAGGATCTCGCAATGAGTACATGAACCATCCACAAACGCTGCCTCGGTGTGATCGTGACCCAGACACACAAGGCAGCACCTATGGCCGTCAGAAGCGGAGAGATATCTGCCGTATCCAGGAACAACGCAAAGGCGGAAGGGCATCTTGATAAAGACGCATCATTAAAAAGACATTTGATGCCAATGCGTTAACTCTTTTAGAGAAAATAGTACTTTTTAGAGGAGTTGTTTGCTCTTTTAGAAGACTGTCAAAGCGCCCAGGGGCATGGACAGCGTGCAGAGGAGGGAGAAAGATCCAACAGGAAATCTTTCTATTAGAGATGAGTGGAACAGAATTGAGATCTTAGCTCTTTGAAAACACACAACCGCTCGGCTCCAAAAAAAAGAATCTGACTGAACAGATGCACGATCCCTGCCTTTTATACCTATCTGTCCAGGGGCGGGACATGCAAAGTCTGTTCGCCAATTTGACATTTTCCTTTTTCATATTCAGAGGTATCCGAGGCTCCCGAAAGAAGCCCCTTGTGTCACTAAAATCGACACAATGTCGAGTGAGTGACAGAAGGGGAACATAACATCATGGATGCTTATCAAAGAGTATAAGAACATATTAATAAAGGTATAAATTCAGCAGACCATGAGATATTTAGAAGGATTTCAGATGAATAGGTTAATAGTTTATTTTGTCAATCAGATTTTGTTGATGCTGTAGATTTTGCTCATGCAAGATAATCTCCATTCTTATAGTGATATTTAATATACTAACACAGCACTTACAAAAACAGAGCCTCTAATTTGCCTTTGATTGGGGGTTAATGCCACTGTTCCACTGGAGCCAGGTTTTGTCTGCAAGCATATTCTCAAACACAAAGGGCTGAAGTGATGGCATTTAGATTACACAATACATCAACCTGTCTACAGTATGTTTTGTGCACACCTGTGACAGCTTCTTCCTGTGTGGATTCTAATGACCACTTGCGTATGCAACTGATGAGATGATTAGAACTGTAAAACAGCTGCATGTAGATTAAACTAAATTCTGAAAAGAAAAAAAAGTCTCATTCACAGCTGACTTTTTGTTATTTCTTGCAGGTTTTTTCAACAAGTTGATTTTTATTTTTTAATGTGAAGACCTGGCCAAATAACAAAAGAATTCCTGCTTGTGTCTCGTAATAAACCGACACTCGGATAATATTTTTCTATTTTGGGACTACTGCAATAAATAAAAGTGTGCCTCAACCAACAACCATTTCAATGGACAATTGACAATATCTGTTTTCAAATATTCTAGTGAATTGACTAAATATTCAGAAAAATAAGTAATTTCAGCATTAAGGTGAACATCTATAATTGTCTTAATGTAGTCATATAACCTTTTATCTAGTGTTTGGTAGGATACCCCCCAAAATAATCCACTACAAATTACTATTACTTCCATTTAATTGTAATCAGATTACTTTACTGATTACTCCATTAAAAATGTATCACATTACTAATACCTTTACGTTTACGTTAACACTTTTAACTAAAAACGTATATAATGTCTATATTTTATTCTTGTTCACAAGTTATACACTTGGCGACACTTGTTTTCCCTTACAATGACTTGTTAGGGACATAATTCATGTTCTAAATGTATACTCTACATTGATAATATTATTTTAGAAATCTGCAATTTTATGTGTTTCACTACTTTTTGATTATGATTAATAACTACTTTGTTGTTAGATTACACCCAACACTACCTAAATCACATTAACTTTTCATCGGCTTCAGCCATTGCAAAAACCATATAAGTCGACTTCTAGTCTTTAGCTTCCATTGTGATCTCAGCAAATACAACTCAAAAATGTGAATACAATTCCGAAAATGTGACAGTATGGAAAATGCTAATACAAACAAAAAGGAGTGATTTGTACATTCTGTTCACCCTTCGCTATATTGAAATCTCTACAACTAAACATTATATGATGTTTTACCTTGTGAATTTCATTGTTAGTTTTTTTTTATGTACAGTAATTTCAAATCAGATGATTGCAACACACACCAAAAAAGTTGGGACAGTCGAAAGTTTACCATTGTGAAACATCACCATTTCTTCTAATAACAGTGCATTTGGGCACTGATGACACAAGTTTGTTAAGTTAAGAAAGTGTAATTTTCATCATGTAGGTCTTTAGTTGCACAATTGTACGGGTTCTTTGTTTCTGGATGGTGCGCTTCATAATGCGCCACACATTCTCAATTGGAGATGGTCAGGACTGCAGGCAGGCCAATCTAGCACCCACACTTGTAATCCAGGCAGTATGTGGTTTGAAGTTGTCCTGCTGGAAAATGAAGGGATTTCCCTGAAAAAGACGTGCTGGATGGCAGTATATATTGCGCCAAAATTTACACATATCTGTCTGCATTCATGGTGTTCTCAAAGATGTGCAAGGTACCCATGCCATGGGCACTGACACACCCCTGGCCCAAACAGACACTGGCTATTGGACCTGATGCTAATAACAGCTTGGATGGCCCTTTTCCTCTTTGGCCTGGAAAACATGACAGCTCTGTTTTTCAAAAACGTATTGAAATGTGGCCTTTATGGACCAAAAACACAGTTCCACTGTTCTACTTTCCATCTAAGATGAGACCGAGCCCAGAGAAGTTGGCAAGCGCATCTGGACAGTGTTGATGTAGTGCTTCTGCTTTGCATAGTAAAGTCTTAATTTGCTGTAACAAGACCTTCTGGTTCGGGTATGGAAAATTAAAAGACGAGAGCAGTGACACGCTTCAGGTGAGGCTTTTATTCTCTTCCCTTCTGTGCAGCAGATACACTCTCTCTGAATTTCATTTAGTTCAATAATTCACTTTCAAATAAACAAACTTCTCACAAACACTCAATAGCTTCAACACGTAATGTAAACAGTTTGACAATGCTGCACACTTGTTCTCTCTCTCTCCCTCTTCTGGCGTGTTCAGATGTTTTTAAGACATCTCTCCGCAATCACTGTAATGAGAAACAGCTGTTAAAATTTATGTCAATCAGCTTGACGAGCCACACCACTCTCTCTCTCACGCAGACAGACACACGACCACGCCACCGTTACCACACTTGCATCTGTGGATGCAGCGGCAAGTGGTGCTGACTAACAAATGGTTTACTAAAGTTATCCATGTTCATGATTTTCATTACAGATGAATGCTGTTTTTTAAGACAGTGATGTCTGAGGGATCAGAGATCACGCAAATTCTGAAATTGTTTTCGTCTAGCCCTTTATGTACTGAGATTTGACCAGATTCCTTGAATCTTTTAACTATATTGTGCACTGCATTGGGTGAAATACCCCAAATCCTTCCAATTTCCTTTGGGGAACATTGTTCTCAAAGTGCTGGATTATTTGCTGAAGCATCTGTTGGCAAATTGACAAGTCTCGAATTATCGTTTCTCTTGAAGGGCTAGGCTGTTTTTGGAGGCTCCTTATATACTATGACACAATAGTCTCACCTGTTTAACATCTCCTGTTTCACATCGCCTTGTTATTTCAATTAGTTGTGGTGATGGGGGCGTGGTCATGTGTCTGTCTGCAGGAGAGAGAGTGGTAAGGCTCGTCACCACGGTTGTAATTACCTCTAACACCTGTCTCTTTTTATAGTGATGGTCGAGGGAGACTTAAAAGCCTCACCAGCGCATCAGTTCAGGAGAGAGAGATTGAGAGAGCGACCTGGGAGCATGAGTTTTTTCTGTTATCTTATTGAGTGTTGTGAATCTACGTGAATTGAGTGCATTAATGAAATCCAAAACTCTAAAGGCAGAAAATAAAAGACTTGGCTGTACTGCTTCATGTCTCCATTGCCAAAGAACTGTCCCTAAACAGTGGTGCCGAAACCCGGGAAGGGGAGGACAAAGCTGTAATGATGTCTTCATCGCTGGCAATGTTATCAAATCCCTCACCAGCATCCAGCAGACCCAGCATCAAACCCTCTTGCCCCTCCCCTTTACGTCCTGTTCTGTCTCCCCAAAGGTTGGGAGGAACCCAAACCCTTTCCCTGTACTAAGGGGCCCTTCCCTGTATCTGTGTCCCCCACCTCTCTTGTCTCTCTCTGCTCTCCTACCCAGGTTGACGGGACCACCCCCCACGAGTGAGGTAGGGAGGACTGGGCCGGTCTGTTGGGGCTACAGGGAAAGCAGGCACTTACAGGACCAGTGCTTGGTGATGGAGGTGGTGACACTGGTCTGGATCCCTGATGCTCCGCAGGCCGCCCCGATCGAGCAGAGGCATATCGTATACCGGTGAATCTAAAAGGGGATTCATACCACATGTTGGTGGATTCAGGCTGTTCTCAAACCTCCATTCACCAACGCTTTATGCAAGATGGGGCATTGGGCATGGATAAACAGTTGAGGGTGCGGTGTGTGCCTGGGGATATTCACAGGTATCCAGTGGTTACCACTGAGGTACTATTCAGGGGAAAAAAAGTATAGAGTAGAGCCACGTTTATTTCCGCCTCAACCATCCACTGATTTTGGGAATGAATTGGCCTGGTTTTAAGAATCTATTAAGAGAAATATGTGTGGATGGGTCCTGTAACATTTTGTCTCGGTGTGTGGCATGCAATGCTATGGCTGGAGAGGACGTGCCAGGACTGTCTATGTCTACTCTGCATCATTATAATGCAGGGGAGAGAGTTCCTGTCCTCAGGGGATTCCCAGAGTAGGATTTCCCTCTAGAGCATTCACGTGACAAGTCTCTCAAATAAGCGTTTGAAGTTAAGTGAGAGTAATTGATGATCAACAGCTCCGGCCTGATGTCGCACTCATACATACATATTTTTCAATTTTCAAAGATAGGTTGTATCGAGTGACGCAGGACACTCAAACAAAAGAAAATACAACCAAATTGTTATTACCAAAGAGCCAGGCAGGAAACCCTCTTCCAGGCGGCTCAGCATAATCCACTCATTCGAATAATGGCATTTTTTTTGTCCTGGTGTTCATGGGGACGTTAGCATGTGGTGTGTGGTGTCAGTTGGTGAATCCTCCGGCCACCTCAAAAGCATCATTGAACCCTCTACCGCTATTCGAGTTCTCCATCGAAAGAACTGGTATGGACCTCGTTGGGCCATTAGAATGGCCCAAACGTGGGCATCGCTTTGTATTAGTTTTGATGGACTATTCAACACGATATCAGGAAGCAGTGCCCCTGCGCAACATCTCTTCAGAATAAACTCCCGAGTGGGTATTCCAAAAGAAATCCTCACTGATCAAGGCACTACCTTTATGTCACGAACACTACGTGAACTATACAAATTGATAGGTATTAAATCGATTCGCACAAGTGTTTACCAGCCACAAATTAATGGGTTGGTGGAACGGTTAAATAAAACCTTGAAAAAACACAATTTGTACATTTGTGCACGAGGATGCTAGAAATTGAGATAAGTGGCTCAATCCCCTGTTACTTGGAGTCCGAGAGGTCCCGCAAGCCTCCACAGGGTTCTCCCCATTCGAGCTGCTGTATGGCGTCGGCTGTGCGGTGCGCTCAACGTAATACTTGGGTGCTTGGGAGGGGGGACCTTCAAACAGTAAAAATTAAATTCAGTATGTTCTTGATCTCAAAACTCCAAACTCCAAACTTTGGGTCCATTACAGTAACACAGGAGAATTTCCAAGCTCAGAAATGTCAACGTTGGCTGTATGACAGAGGCACTCGACTACACACCACAGGGGTGGTGGTTCGTAGTCGCCACTATCGCCTTCCTGAACACAAAAAAAGTTGTTAAGGAAGAATTAGAGGCGATGCTTGATATGGGCATATTAGAAGAGTCGCACAGCGTTTGGGCCAGCCTGGTGGTTCTGGTACCTAAGAGCGACAGAACAATCCGGTTCTGTCTAGACTATTGCAAAGTGAACGCGGGGGTCCACATTTGACACTTACCCAATGCCTTGGATTAATGAATTTCTTGATCGGTTGGGTGTGGCTTGATTTTATTCAACACTGGACTTAAAAAAGGTTTATTGGTAGATACCTTTAACTCCAATCTCCCAAGAAAAAAAAGCTTTTTTCCACACTATTCAGCAATTTGTGACCCTTCCATTCGGTTTGTTTGGGGCTCCGGCCACGTTTCAGCATCTCATGGACAAAATTCTCAGGCCCCATACAGCATATGCTGCTGCATATTTAGAGGATATTATTATCTATAGTAATGATTGGCAGCGGCATATGCAACATCTGAGAGCAGTTCTGAGGTTGCTGCGATGAGTGGGACTCACAACCAACCCAAAGAAGTGCGCAATTGGGCGGGTGGAAGTCTTGGCCATGGACAGATGCGTCCCCAGGTTGACAAAACCGCAGCGATTGTGGCCTGTCCGAGGCCCAAGACTAAAAAGGAGGTGAGACAGTTTCTGGGGCTGGCTGGCTACTACCAAAGGTTTGAGCCTTGTTACTCTGAGTTCAGTGCTGTCCAGTGGACGAAGTCATGCCAGCAGGTTTTTCTAAAAATAAAGTATATGCTCCTAATTTCTCTGGGCTCCCTCAGTGCTCTCGCAGCAGGTGGAGGGGGAGGACCAACCGGTGCTGTACATTAGTCGTAATCTCTCTAAGAGAGACTAAGTACAGCACCATGGAGAAGGAGTGTCTAGCGATCAAGTGGGCCATACTCATTCTCCGCTACTACCAGCTGGGGCGGTCCTTCACCCTCTGTTCAGATCATGCCCCACTCCAGTGGCTCCACAGCATGAAGGATATGCACAGATCACTCATTGGTACCTGGCACTTCAGCCGTTCAAATTTGAGGTGATCCACAGACCAGGAGCGCAGATGGCTATGATCTTAAATTGCCCCTGTCAACTTTTTTGGAGCATTTGCAATGATTTTGCAAAAAAATTACAAAATTACATTCACAAGGAAAAACATAATATAATGTTTAGTTGTAGTGCTTTCAATATAGCAAAGGGTGAATATAATTACAAATCACTCCTTTTTGTTTTTATTAGCATTTTTTATACTGTCCCAACTTTTTAAGATTTGGGGTTGTACTATAAACTCATAGTAACTTGAAACTCATATTAGATTCTTTACATTCTACTGATGTCCTTACTCTTGCCATCTTCAAGAGTCTTGCGCTGGATTTAGTATGTGAAAGCAGCTAAATGATGATTTAAGCAAGTCTTGATGTATCATGATTGTAAAAAGGATCAAAATTAGTACATTTTTGCACTTTAATTTTCCTTTATTCTCAAGTAAAATGACTCCACCACATGTTTTTTTTTTTTATAAAATTTTATAAAATATAGCAGAATCTTCTTATGGAGCACCATGCCACAGGGGTGGTCATTCAAGCACCCTTTTGTGAGCAGTGAGGCAAGAGAAAGAGAGAACAGATTCCTCTTTCCTGCTCAAATGTTCATCCCACCTCATAAAAACATGATTGGAAATATTACAGTGTCTTATTAGAGGAAAGTTGAACAAATGGAGAAAAAGTCACAGTGCTGAGTTGGCCTGCCGGATTAGCTTGTATCGACTGCTCTCTCTGTGTGTGTGTGTTTGTGTGTGTGTGTGTGTGTGTGTGTCTTTCAGTCTTTCAGTGTTGTGACCCTAGATTTTCCATAAACTTTGTACCGCAACGCCATTGAATTACTTACATATCCTTCTGCATTGTGTCTCATCATCAAAGTGAACAATCATTTATGATAAAAAGATTAGCACACTGTCTCCATAGGAGTAGATTACATCTAACAACAGCTGGGAACATGGCAGGGAAGAGCAAATTAATAAAATAAGAAATGATACTGCCTTTTTAAAACTGTTCCGCATTGTATTAGATTGGATTTGTCTGTATGTCCTTGCATTGCCTGCAAGACACACCTCTCTTCAGAGGCAACGACTACAGTTAACTTCATGGAAAAGTGTTTGGAATGGTGACAAAACGAAAGTTCACTAATTGTGAATTGGCTGAACAAGAAGTCAGTAGTTCTCTCAAGAGGAATTTTTGCATCTAGTTAACAAACAAATTCACATTGACTAAACAAAGCAATATCAGTGGGACGATTATTAAAATAGTTACTGAGAGAACTCAAAAATCTTTCTGCATCATGTTGCCTTGATTTTTTTTATGTTTGCTCAACTGTTCTTTTTTTTACATTGTGCCTAGTAATTAATTGTAAAATCTCTAAACTGAAAAATATTCTTAAAATATTGAAAGACAGTATTGTTTTTAAAAAAAATTGTATTATTGTTTTTTTTTTTCTCCCCCTTTTCTCCCCAATTTGGAATGCCCAATTGCCTCAATCCGGGTGGCGGAGGAGGAATCTCAGTTGCCTCCGCGTCTTATCAAGTAGCTCGTTGAGCATGTTATCGTGGAGAGATGGCGCATGTGGAGGCTTCACACTATTCTCCGCGGTATCCACGCACAACTCACCACGCACCCCACCGAGAGTGAAACACATTATAGCAACCATGAGGATGTTACCCCATGTGACTCTACCCTCCCTAGCAACTGGGCCAATTTGGTTGCTTAGGAGACCTGGCTGGAGTCACTCAGCACACCCTGGATTCAAACTCGTGACTCCAAGGGTGGAAGTCAGCATCAATACCCGCTGAGCTACACATCCCCCGAAAGACAGTATTGTTGACTTTAAAACAACGGCATAGGCACACTTTGAACCCAATCATACTGTCATGTACAAAACGAATTACTTGCACGATTAAGTCAATTAATGTGTAAAATTGTGAAATGAGTTCCCTGACATGTATCTGGGAACCAAATATGAACAACTGCAGCCTTGTAAAAAACCTCAGGCTTAAATCTTACCTATACATAAACTCTGGGGTGTAAAGTAATTGAGTACAAATACTTAAGTATTATTTTTTGGGATTTGTTAACATGAGTGAAATTTATACAGATTGCTTTTACTTAATTACATCTCCATTACAATTTTATTTAAACTTGAAAAGTACTCACCACATTTTTGCAGATCATTTTGTTTCATCTTACTGGACTGAAGCTGCTCTTTTACTGCATCCGACATACGACAGATGACAGACAGTGTTGCATGGCAGCTGTGTGGAGTTTCAACCATCAACAGAGGCTGAATTTTGTATCTGACTTGAGTTTCCGATATGTTGAAATATTTGTCGACTAGACCATATGTGACTGACCGACTGAGTGTGATGTTTTCATTAAAAACTATGAGCATGAAGTGAGAAACATTGACAGTTTTGTCCTAAACTTTATTTTAAACGCCTTCTTCTTCACACATTGGACAGTTAAGAAGTCAAAAATGATCATTCACTTTGCAAATACTGTATACAGTATATATAAAACAAAAGGCTTTTGTAATTAAATGTGTACATGTCATTTATTTCTACACTTGCCTTCATATTTAAATAATTTCTGCTCCCTATTTGCTGAATTATTATTATTGTTGTTGTTAGGCAACTATTATAAAACAACTACAAAATCAGCACTGATAATGATGATAATAATAATGATAATAAAAATAATGAGTAAATATAATTATGAATATGATTTAATTCATCCATCTGTTCAATAGCAAGGTTCGGTAGCAAGCCTCAGAAAACAATTCAAGGGGCTGGGTGCTCTGACATCGCAATTCGTGAGTGCCTTCTCCAATGCAACAAACATTGTGTGACTGGCAACGTTTTTGCAAAATAAAATGATGTGGTTCATTACAAGTCTCAGGGCAGTTCTGAAGTGAAACATCCACTGTGTGGTGCTAAAAACAAGTGAAATATTCTACCGAACAGATGAGGTTTTTAAGGTTAAAGCTGAGTTTTATATCAACAAAACCTACCTTCCTACCCTAAACCTAAACCTAATCGATAGTGTCATAAAAAGCAAATAAGAGATGAAAAACACAAATTCTGAAGCAACCACGTCTTTTTGTGGTGCTTCTATGATTCACATGCTCTTCAGGACTCGTACCCCGGCCCTTTGTATCGCATATGCAACACTTTATCAATTGAGCTTCCATGTAATTTGATCACACTCAAACAAGTTTGTAAATTTAGTTGGTTATGTAATGCAAATGTTAAATAAGTCATGCGCTATAGTAAAAGTGTTTAGATGACATAAGTTAACATTGTGTAAGGAACAGAGTGAAATATGTTTATGAACTGATGAAGTAATAAAATTAATTGTTGTTTTAACACCTTTAGTTACTGTGTTACGTACAACAGGCCACATAAAAATCATTGTGCAAAAATGTGGTTATTGCAACATGATTCTTTGACCAGGTCGTGAATGTCAGAGATAATAAAAAGGCGACTTAAAAAACAGTCGAATTTAACAACCTCCTCTCTCACACAATCTCCTCTCTTGATTTCATTCTAGCTAGGAAAAAAGGTTACTTTTTACTTTTTTAATACTTAAATACATTTTAATATAAATAATTATTTTTATTTTTTTTTTACTTTCAATCAAGTATGTTTTTGGTTAGATACTTGGACGTTTAATTGAGCAAAATTTCCACTCAGTATTCATTCTTTCACTTGTTACTTTTTACACCCCTGCATAAACTGTAATGATCCATTTTTATCAGGCTTACAGACCAACAGCAGGTGGCAGCACAAACCTATGCAAACCTATCCAAAACATCGCTAATTACAGTGAGGACAGGAAATATCTTTTTGTTTGTTTGTTTGTTTTTATAATGTTCCATCTACGAATAATTTATATTACCAGCGTAACAGAAACGTATTATTTTCTTAAAGCACATTAAGCAACTAACTAAAAAAAAAAAAAAATATATATATATATATATATATATATATTTTCAGCTCTTAAAAGATGTAGTGTGTATCTATTAGCCGAAGGCTGGAGGATTATACATTTATGAATATTTGTCTCTACATATTCAGCGAAGACCTGATTGCACCAATCAGAGCGCGGCGCTCCAAACTTCCCACCAATCAGCGACGCTCCTGAAACTTTAGTTCGCATATAGCGGAGCCACTCGCGTCTGTCCCAGTGTTTTGATCCACTGTCTGTCTGTAGGTGGTGAAACCCTGAATGGGACACTTTTGTTCTTTATGCTAATATTTCCTTGTGCAAACTGCGGCGCTTTTGTCAACACAGGTTTATATAGGGGGAGAATGATGGCACGAGTGTTTATGTGTGGTTGAGAAAGCGTACGCTTAAGCCGTGTTTCTGAAGATACTCTTGAGCTCGAGTAAGCGACTGCAATGAGTTGTTTGGATGTTATGTATCATCAGAGTTATGGGGCTCATCATTACTTGCCCGCGACATCAGCAGCGGCGGCATCAGCAGCATACAAAGCTGCATATTACCATCAGCAGGTAGGATCAAACCTTGTGTTAAGATGATTTTAAAAGAATAGTGGGGATATATTCAATTATTTATATATGGTAAATATGAGTGATATTATGAGACTAAATATTTGTTTGCTTAATATATAAATAAATATTTGTTCTATATGGGCTTCATATTATGGCAGCACTAACAGTAAAAAGTTTGTACATACTTCATTATGTAGAATAAATATATGTTTCTCATGATCTCAAAAGCACATATTTATGCTTAAATGTTTGAAATCAGTTTGGTATACAAGTATAATTTGTGTCATTTTTATAAAAACTAAAATTCTAGTTATATGTGAAAATATTTTAAATGGATGGGTTGGACCGAATAGTAAAGAAAAAGCGTCCAACAGGTGTCCAGCATACATGGGATCTCTTTACTGCTTAAAAATAGTGTCTACTTTCAAGAAACTAAAATACAAGACTTTTGACTGGTAGTGTAGACTTCATATGTAGTTTATATTTGAATGCAATGCTACTTTATGCTAAAAGTAAAATATAATGTTATATTACGACATATGATTTCTTCAAATTCCAAGCTATGAATTACAAGTGAATGTGTTTATATAGACCCTCATACAGAAAGCTTTATCCGCGTAAATCAGCGTACCACTAATGTGCCAAGTGTGGGCACTAGGCCATCAACTCACAGACAATCCCCAACAATCTATTTTGGTCGAACACCAGATGGGGAATGTGTGTGCTGTAGCTTTTAACCCCTGACTAGTTATTCCTCACAATTAACTTTGAACTATTTTCGTCTTCCAGCAGAAGAAGTTCGGTGCCTACAGCAGGATGCAGGATTCCGAGGAGCTTCACTGCAGCCAGAACAAGCAGAAGGGAGCTGTGAAGCCCCGTTCTGTGCCCGAGCACCACATTGAGGAGGAGCAGAATCCCGGGGAAGAGGAGCGCTGTAAGGAGACGCAGCCTGCTGAGGCTGAGTACTTGAGTTCCAGGTGTGTGGTGTTCACCTATTTCCGTGGGGACATTGGGGACGTAGTGGATGAACATTTCTCCCGTGCTTTGAGCCAACCCAGTGCCTTCTCTAATGAAGCGAAGACCAGCAAGCTTCACTCGGGAGGACCATGGAAAGGTAGGAGAAGACAATGTTGTACCATTTAAGAACCTACAATATTTGTCATCCTAAAAATGCAATATTTGTACTAATTAGATCGTTTTAGTTTAAGCAAATTAAAAAGGATTCACTTTACACCGTACTATTAGGATAGTTGCAGTCCTGAATCCTGATTGGTCAATACAGCATTCCAGCTGTGCTATAATACTCAATAAAGTAACAGTGGTGAAGTGGCTGTGCTGTTTTTGTTAAAATATCGGGACATAAAGATTTTTGGTTAAATGGATATAGATCTGTAAGTGAAAGTATATATTTTTTGGTGCTGTGACTGTTACTTGTTGAAAGGTTTATCACCATCACTAGTTCACTTTAAATGCTAATTTTATAAGCATAAATATTCTGTGAAGTAGAAGTCAGCTGACACTGATAACTAAGGTGGTGAAAAAGGCAGATATCCGATTAATTGGCCAATAGTTTTTTCATCGATTTACTGTATAGAATGTTAAAAAGTCATTGACGGGCACCAACATAGACACTACAAAATTAATAAATGAAGATATGGTGCATAACGTGGAACTTATAACTGTAAGGAAGCCTGAATCCAACAGGGACTCTTATTTTGAAATGACAGGGACTTGGCTCCGTTATTGCTTTATACCAAATTAAAGACTATATATTCACCAGATGAAGGGTTTTGCCCCTGTAGATATTTCACCAGATGAGATTGAATAAGGAATAAGATTTATTATTATTCACAAGTTATGAAGTTGGCAGTGGCGAATTCTCAGGGCCAGCAAAGCCTTCTCTGCTGGCCTAACATGCCAAATAAATAAAAAATTATTTTTCTAAGGGTAAATAATGCTGCTTGAGCTTTCAGTGTCGGATCAAGTTTTGAAAAGTAGTGCTGTGCTCCATCCAACTCGGTAAGTCGTATTTTACAACTTCCTACTAGGAAAAGTGCAATGGAATGCATCTTGAAGTCAGAATTACAACTTGTAGGCTCGTACAGAAATTCTCAACTCTGATTTTGCCGAGATGCAGGAGCATGATGTCACACAAACATGTCCTCACTCAGGGAGATATACATTCACTTTATTAAGGATTATCGATAAATGAGTTTGTTTCCACATTACATGATATTAAAGCTTGTTTAACAAACGCCTGCAGAAACAGCTGTATAAAACATTATAATCTCTTTTGGCAATCGTACACCTGAAGCACAAATGCTAGCGCTGCAGCATTGTTTATCAGTTGGGTTGCTAGGAGACATCTCTAATGAGAGTCAAACCCCTGCTAAGCTAACGGGAGCATTGCAGTTTGGTTTCCTTAAACGTCCTCTTCCGAATATCGGGGAATGGAATGCATTTATGGTTCAAGTAGTAATATCCCTATTCCAACTTGAGTGGAACGCAGCATAACCGTGTACCCTGACGAAACGAAATTTATTGCAAGCAACATTTAAATCGCAAATATTATTAGATAGATTTTTCCAAGTATTATTGACCTCCTTGGTAGATTCATCTGAAAAATTAGGATTTTGAATGTCTGGTCGGGAGACGTTCATTTCACAAAACCGTCATGGTGCAGTTCAAATTAGGCTTGCTTGAGCTTGTTTTTAAAATTTTAATTTGTATTACTAGTTAGCTGTGAATTAATGTATGAAGCCCAAAGGAATAGGGTCGTATTCTGTGAAACTGTGTTTTCTTAATGGCATGAATCACACTGAAGGCCTAGACTTTAAATGCACGGCCCGCCACTGGAAGTTGGAGACATGATGTACAGTATGTGCTGACAGGGCAAGAACCAATATATTGCAGAGCCAGTGTGTTTTAACTGTAGAATCCCCCAGTGCTAGCCACAGATGAATAGCTAAAGAATTATATATTTTTTTAAACCAGCAAAGATTTTTGCAGATAACCGATAGTTTCAAAATGCAACTATCTATCTCTACTATGCAGTCTTTCAATTAATATGAGGTCATACAAACTGTATGTATAACAATAAAAAGAATTAGAAAATGCTACTTTAGTTAGTTTTAGACTGAGCATGTACCACTGCATGACAAATCAACTTCCCACAAATATCGCATGTCTACTTGTTACTTTTTAACCATTTTATACAAGCAATATGACCGTGCATACAGTAACAAATAAGGGCAAATAAACAATACTGCACATACCTCCTTGCTTAACTATAAGCTGTATATCTCAAATGTCTATATATTGTGGAGCTTTGAAACAGATTGGTTCGTTGCATTTTCCAGATGGAGGATCCCAATCTGAGGGACAGTGTGGCTCTATATCATCATCCCTGTGGGCTTGTGGCTACCCATCTCAGACCAGCCCGTGTGTCCCCTCCTCTCATCCTGACTTCCCCCACACCCCTGCCTTCCACCCTGCAGACACTGGCCTCTGGAGCAACCACAACCTCACACAGACGGGTCTGCCCCCTCCCTCTGCGGTTACTGACACTTGGCACTACAGCCTGGGAACCCAGAGTGGAGCGGGATATCCCCATGTACATGAGATGTACCCTCACATTCATCCGCAGCACCCGCATCCACATTCCCACGCACACCACGTGCTCCATCACGCTCACAGCCCAGCTCTGGACCCCCGCTTCAGCCCCCTTCTGTTACCCGGTGTCAGAGCGTCTTGTAGCCCCTCTACCTGCTCCGATGGAATCAAGACAGAGTTGGAGTCAAGTAGCATCCCAGCAACTAGCTGGCCTGCTTCTTTCCATGGGTCAGTGGATATCTATGACACAGGTAAGACAAGATTATGGAGTTTTAATTTTGAGTCAAGACTGGAAGAAAAAAATCAACCTGGAATATGTGCTTTATATGGTAACATGTAAATTAAATGTTTAAATTCACATCAAAAATATTATTGAATATTTATCATCACTTAATCAACCTAAATAAATTAGGGTAAAACTAATTTTAAAGGTTAGATCAGGTAGAAATCACTCCATAAGGTAACATTTGCAGGGCACCGATTTTTACAGTGCAGAGCATTTGTATTTTTTTTGGGTCGGGGAATAAAAACTTAATGTTTTACATTTTGTTTCGATGAGAAACAGTATTTTTTGTTCCGGCTGAGGCGTTCCTCTGCCTCCTTTCCAAATGCTAACCAGTTAGAATGATGTAAAAGAATAGTTAATAATGTTCTTTTTTAAAATGATAGTACTCTGTGCTAAGGGCGGGTGAAATACCATTTGCAGTTTTTTTTAGATCTCTCAAGACAAACAAGGCACCTGTTTTGGAAAAACAAGCTCAAAATTAGGGACTTGCCTCACCCAAAATAAGCAAAAAGAAGTTATACAAATCATAACAAGCATTGTATACAGAATCCTACATAAAGTGACGTCTTTTCATTAAATATATTATTAATATTTAATATATCCCCACAAATATTTTAAATATTAATTTGACCACCTAAAATCAATTCAAAGCCTAAATCTCTCTCTCCTGCATAAACACACACATTGTGTGGGCACGTGTGAACTAACACCTTTTGCGGCCCGAATGATTTGTAATTTTTTTCATAACAGGAAGTGGTGAAATTACAAACATTTACTGTAAACTCTTTGGTGTTTGGTTTTATGAAGAAAAAAATTCAACATTGGAGCGATATTAACCGGGTACCAGCATTTAAAAATAATGTGTTCACTCCGGAACAATGGAAAGGGATTTTGTTCCCATTTGTGGTTATGTTTAGTTTTTTGTTTCTGTTTTTGTTCCTTGAACCGTTTTAAATTTTTTTAGTTAAAGGTATAGTTCACCCAAAAATGAAAATTCTCATCATTTACTCACCCTCATGCCATCCCAGATGTGTATGACTTTCTTTCTTCTGCAGAACACAAATGAAGATTTTTAGAAGAATATTTCAGCTCTGTAGGTCCGTACAAGGCAAGTGAATGGTGATCAGACTTTGTAGCTCCATAAATCACATAAAGGAAACATAAAAGTAATCCATAAGACTCCAGTGACAATATATGCCCTTCAGAACCAATATAATAGGTGTGGGTGAGAAACGGATCAAATTTAAGTCCTTTTTTACTCTAAATCTCCATTTTCATTTTTACATCTGAAAGTCACATGTGGTGCTTGTTTAGTTTCACTTACACATCTGAAAGTTAAAGTTAAAGTGGAGATTTATTGTAAAAAGACAAAAAATGATATATATTAAACCACTGGAGTTATATAGATTATTTATATGCTGCTTTTATGTCCTTTTGGAGCTTCAAAGGTCTGATCTCCATTCACTTGCATTGTGTGGACCTACAGAGCTTAGATATACTATCAAGATAACTGCTGAAGAATAAGTCATACACATCTGGGATGGCATATGTGTGAGTAACTGATTAGAGAATTTTCATTTTTGGGTGAACTGCCCCTTTAATACATAACGTGTTCATGATCAACATAACGATTTTAGGTTATTATTTATATGGTTGAATAAGGGAAAGTTTATCTCTTATTTGAGGTAACAAGTTTTTACTGCTTTTAATCAACGTCTTGACTTCAATACTTCATTTTAATTGTTCTTATTAAATCGTTGTGTTACAGATGAATATTTACAAATATTCCATGTTGTCTCAATTAATATGAGGTCATAAAAGCTATATGCATAATACTTATAAAACAATTAGCACAAAGCTGTTTAAATTAGTTTTAGATGAAGTGTACACTGTAGAAAGTGAAAATGTGCTGTTGTTTCCACCTGATCTGACACTTTAAAGTTACTTTTGCTGGTGAAACCTAATGTATACAGGTTG
This sequence comes from Moxostoma hubbsi, assembly GCA_032164185.1. Taxonomy (NCBI): domain Eukaryota; kingdom Metazoa; phylum Chordata; class Actinopteri; order Cypriniformes; family Catostomidae; genus Moxostoma; species Moxostoma hubbsi. The sequence continues at coordinate 33,001,222 of JAVLUX010000011.1, forward strand.
ATTCAGTCTTATTAAGTAACATTCTGACTTGAGTAAAACAATTTTTTTTAGATTTTAACACATTAGGCCCAAGTTTCCAGACTAAATATTTTTACAATGTAGCATGTCAATCCAAAGGACATGGTCGACTTCTCAAAATCAAATCAAATCACTATTGTCACTCAACCATGTACACAAGTGCAGCAGTGGGTGAAAGTCTTGGGTTCAGTTCCAAGCAACATAGCAGTCATGACAGTAATGAGGCATGTACAAATCTACAATAAACATCTAATTTACACACAGTGCAATATACAACTAATAATATAAATTACACAGTATGCAATAAAAATACACCATTGTATTGACATTCGGGCTGTCAGTCAGGAGCCAGTGTGTTATTAACAAAGTAACGTGAGATTAATAAAGTGCAGTGCTGATTATTGATCGTGAAAGACCAAGAGTTCAAAAGTCTGATTGCTTGGGGTACGAAGCTTTCATGAAGTTGGCTGGTGCGGTTCCTGATGCTGCGATACCGCCTGCCTGATGGTTACAGTGAGAGCAGTGTAAAACAGTGTGAAGATGCAGTGGTTCATTCCAAACTTCCTCAGCCTTCTCGGGAAGAAGAGGCGCTGGTGAGCCTTCACAACGGCCTCAGTGTGGACGGACCATGTGAGTTCCTCAGTAATGTCGACACCGAGGAACTTGAAGCTGCTGACTCTCTCCACCGGTGCTCCATTAATGGTGATGGGGCTGTGTTCTCTGTCTTTCTTCCTGAAGTCCACTACAAGCTCCTTGGTTTTACTGACGTTGAGGGAGAGTTTGTGCTCCTGACACCAGCATGTCAAAGTGTGCACCTCCACTCTGTAGGCTGTTTCATCATTGTCGGTGATCAGACCTACCACCGTCGTATTATCGTATCAATCCGAAAAAAGTATTATCAATCAGAAACAAAAGTAGTTCATGTCAAGCACAGTTTGCAACATTTTGTTCAAAAGTTTCTGGATTATATCATACAGTATGTGTTGTTAACATAATTTGTTTTCTCTCCCACAGCGCTTGAGCAAGATAAAGCAAAGGCCAGTGTTTGGTTTTGAAACAGAAAGGATTTACTGGGACTACATGCCTTAGACTGGAACAATTGTGAATATTGGGTCCCACCGGACTGCATGTGGATTCATTCCCGAGATTTTTGAAAGTCTTGGGAACTATTCACAGGGAGCTCTGTCTCTATCAGTGAGGAAAGCACTAAACTTTGGGGAAAACTCATGTTTTTGTACAGCATACCATCCTGTCTGAGTTTGTGCCCTTAATGTGTGCTCGACCCAATGTCGATCCTATTCAAGAGGACTCGTCTCCCATCTGGGCTTTTAAAGAGCTTGGCCATAAAGGATGCTACACATCCCATATGAGGTTTAAGAGGTATATCTCCCTCTTTCTTTATACAAAAGAGGTTTTCTCAGTGGTGGATGCTTTAGGTTCTGTTGAAAGAATCGATTGGCTTGGTGCAGTAAAAAGCAGATATGTTTGAATGTTTGAGAAACAACCATTGTTTAAATACATTTTTTATTTACTTTAATATATTGATCTAAAGCAGTCTTGTGGTTTTACTGATTTGTTTTGTCTATTCATAATTGTTATTTTTTATAAAACATGTTCATGCCTTAGTTTACTGCTAAAACTGAACTGCTAAGTGTTATTGGCAAACAATCTGTTTTATTTTGACACATTGATTAAATCATTATTACTGTCTCCTGAATTGTGTTGCAGTGCTTTAATATATGCTATTTTCCTAAAATTATTTTCTTTTGTTAATGAGGAATTCGAGAGGTCAGTGGCAGACATTCATGACTCTTAAAGAGTCTTGACCATGTTTGGAAACAAAATACGGAGAACACAAAATACCATAAGGGATGGTGTCATTCCATTCACATTTAGATACATCTCTTGCAAAGCCACAAAATCTGGGTTGTGTCATATACTGTAAAAAATGTTTATGCGAATGCTCTTAAATGTCAAAAGCTGGTATGTGTGTCCTGCCTTGCTAGGAAGTTAATTCCAAGACAAATTGAACAATTGCAGTTAAAACAGACTCTTAACCACTGGAGATATTTCCTAATAGAGATTATGATAAACCAAAAGAATGCAGAGATCTCTCTTTCCATGTAACTTCGACCCAAATCCACCCAAAGAATGCAAAGAGTGCTGAATATGCACTCTGGTGTGAAATCGAACATTATTTTGGAGAGGCGCAGCTTTAAATATTTTTATACAAGCACGATGCCAGATATTGCATTATATTCATTGTAAAAGACAGCTGTTGGACTGTCTTGTGAGTGGAGAAGCTAAGTTCATGTGAGTGTAGGGTTTGGGAGTGAGATCTCTGACCAGGTGGCAGAACTGACCCAATGACCTCAACAACTGCTTCATTCAGAGACATATTTAGAAACAATGGCATTCTATATTCTAACTCCCCACACAGGCTAATAAAATGTTTATAGGTTAATATAATAAGTATTAAAGCAATCAAAACAATTAATAATATTATGAACGAGAGGATTTGTATCCATTCCGACAAGAGCCTGTACTCTGTTAGGGCAGAGTAAAAATTACAGTTACAGTAAGTTTCCCAACATTATAAATTCAACAGCCATTGTTTAAGGAATAGTTCACCCAAATATATGCAGCACCATGTCATCCCAAACTATTATGACTCTTCTTCTGCATAGGGAACACAAAAAAGATGTCCTGTTCACTGATTTCAATACAATGGTAGTTGTAGAGGACTTACTTTAAAACTTAAAGGTGCTGTAAGCGATTTCAGGCATTCTACTTCCACAATAGGATAGGGAAGTTTGGAACCCCCTGCTGGAGCTGCTGCCCCCGCGACCCGACTTCGGATAAGCGGTTGAAGATGGATGGATGGATGGATACTTCCACAACACTGAGCTGTTGAATTGGCCATGCCCCCTCTTTCCAAAACGCTTCACTCCAAAGATACCAAAATAAGCTTAATTGAGAGCAGAAACGGTTGTTATAAACAAAAGCAGCAAAATAGCGCCCTCAACTGACAACTGTTATGAACAACATGCCATAAAACTGCATTATGCCTCAATAATTCGCTGCAATTACAATACTATGAGAATGTGCAAAATGATTGACAGGCAGAAAGCGTCATTGTCCCTAGAGTTGTCACAGAGACTTATTTCACTAATATATTTCAGGGAGTAGGAACATTTTTAGGGTTTACATGACTATCCATGAAAAAATAGTTTACAGCACCTTTAATAAAGGACCGAAAAATGTCATAAAGGTTGTCCATGCAGCTCGTGCCTCATTCTACTGTACAATTGTTGATTTCTGTCATAGCTCTCCTGTGCATATTCATGAGTGAAAAGAAAAAGCAAAAACAGCACTTTTCCCACAAGATTTTCACTGAAAAATAACTTACATTTTGGCTTTTTTTCTCACCAAAACCTTCGGTATGCCTTCAGAAGACACAAAGTATGAGACACGAGCAGCATGGACTACTTTTATGATACTTTTGGGCAGCTAACAAATGCCAATGTATTGATGTTAGCAACTTTAAAATTACACAAATCATACAGGTTTTGGATTGACATGAAGGTGAGTAAATGATGGCAGAATTTTAATTTTATGTTACTATAAACAATTAACTAACTATTAATATATATATTTTTTTAAATGTTCACATTTTTTGTGTAGCATAAACTAGTCTTCAAAAGAAATGGTTCTAATCGCAAAGGGGTTTTCTCAATTCATATCTGTAACCCCTAGAAAAGGTTTCATATGTAACCCTTTATAAGGGTTCAACTAAACTATTCTAATGTAAAAATGGGATCAAAATATTTTCTGCTTATAGTTTTGTTTTATTCTCATTTCATGGATATGTGAATTAATGGTTCATAATCATTAATCATTTATTAGTAGGATAAACTGAAATAACCACATTCATAAGACATTAAATTATTATTTAATAGGGCCTAAAGTATTCATCTATTTATTAAATCTTAGCCTAAAAACTCTTTTGTGACAAACAATCTGGAAAAATCTTTTTTTGTTTTTATTTTTTGTCATAAATGATTCTTCGCAAGGCCGTTTCTATGTGTAGGGAAACTAGGCGGTTGCCTAGGGCACCACCAGCCAGGGGGTTGGTGGGGATTGTGTGGGGGCACCAATGAGGAAGCCGGCCCTGGTTCTTTGAAGTTGCGTAATGAACATTAGGGCTCTAAGTAGATCCCAAAAACAACTTTTTTCTATGAGCTCACTTCTGCAGTCCATGTTTCTTTTTGTCCTTGTTGAACATTAAAAAATGTTGATCGTTAAGATAAAACTACAGGACTTGAATGACGGCTGTTTTTGCGCTCTAGTGGATGAATAAAGCTGCTCATTCCGAATTAGACAGATGCAAAATCTTTCTGCTTTGCTAATTGCTGTACTTGATTATATAAGTTTTGAGATGCTGAGAGCTGGCCCTATGATCACAAGCAGTAGAAGAGCTCCTCAAGTGCTCCTAACAAACAGAAAAGCAGCAGATAAATGAGGAGTAGAGAGACCTGCCAGCTACATTCACCCACTCTCTACAAGAGTGATACAAACCTTAGTAAACACATGGCCACCATCGTAGTGCTCCTGAACACAACGCTGGCAAAGACAGATCAGTTGTACTTCCGTGTGGCAGTTTTTATAATGTTTAAAGCTGAAGTGTGAAACTTTATCAATGTTTTTTTTTATAAAGAGTAGTTCAAATATTCTGTTCTTTTTGTTTGTCTGCCATTGTGAAAAAATAAGCAACATGAATCAATGTGCGCTAAATATCATGAAATATAAAGTCACCAACACTTCTCAAATGGGCTTGTTGTCCTCTCAGAAGATGCTCTGGTTTATTCTGGGGCTCATGCTATCTCAGTAGTGTACAAGGAAACTGAGTTTCTTCTCCTGGGCTGCTCCACAGGATCTGCCCCTCCTTCAGGAAACCATCCATAGGAGATATGGAGCCCCTGCCTGGAGCACGGGAATCCAGGCATAGCCTTCACATTAGCATGTGATGCACTTCTATACTAATTCTTGTCAGCTCCAAATGGCACCCCTTGGAGACATCACAGACACTTTCAAATCAGGCAACTGATACAGGACAAGACATGGTGTATTCTAACCTTTTTTATTCCTACAAACTTCCACTTATCTCAACAGTGGATTTCAAAGGCTTTTGCTTCAGGACCCAGATCTTACTTTAGACACCAAATGGTGACCCATCAAAGTGCCAAAATATTGTATCATACATTAGAAAAAATATCTTCAATTATTATTTAATTATAAATTATTAAAATGTGTTAATATTATCAGCAACTGCATTAACCCAACAAAATTCTAAATTATTATGACAGGCATAGAAATTTTTATTTTACAAATACATGATCAAGAACAGAAGTGGGAATTACCAATCTAACAAATGGAACAAACACATTTGAGAATGAGGTCACCTGTTCATGTTGGCCGCTTTCTAAATTAATTAACAAGTGACAGATGAATTTGCACCAAAATACTGCGGAGTATTCTGTTGAGGATGCACTTTAACGTCAATAACAAAAGATATGGGACATGTTTTTTCATCCCATTTAAATGTTTAAAAGCCTTTTTATTTTGCTATCTTTGCAATAAAACAGTCAGTTGCACTTAAGTATTTACATTAGTCATTGTTTTTGTATTTTTGTTTTTTGTTCCTCTGCTATTCGTGACTTTCTCAGAATAGACCTTTTTTTGGAGTCGCTACTCACCTGTTGAGGATGACTGATTTACAAAACAGTGGCATACACTCCTTGGCAAAGAAAATAATAAAAAATGGGCCAAGCCCACAATGGCAAAACATAAAGCTTTTAATGGTCTTAACCACAAATCATTGGTTAGGAAATTAGCAAGAATTCAACAAATGCACTCCTGGTGAACTTCTGTCCCACCATTTCCTCTTTAACTTTTGCTGCAGTGAGCTCTTTGGGAAAATGCTGGAAACAGGGAAATTCACTTATATATATATATATATATATATATATATATATATATATATATATAGTCTTCTTGTATGCAAAGGTCAAATTATGATAATGGTTAAAATGTTTGATATAAAATTCAAACTAAAACATGTCTAGGTGTACAACGTTTTCCCAAAATTATCTTCTGGGATATTTTTTTCTTCTTTTTCTTAAAAGATTAGTCATTAGTTGGAGATCTGCCACACCTGATGCAATCCATCAAAGGCCTGATAACAAGCTCATAAATGGAACCAGCAGTGATAGAGCAGGGAGAGATTTACAATATGTAGTATTGTGAGTCCTAAGTTTAAAGTAGTTTGAAAATCTGCTCCAAAAAAAGTGAAATGTCATGCAGGGTTTGCAGTAATAAATCGCGTAGCTGGTCTGGTTCAGGCCAGCTGTAGCTATTCTGAAGTTTACAAGATGCTAATGGCAGAGAAAATCCCTATATCTCTATATATCTCTATATAGCCATTAAGAGAATAGGTCACTGCTTTGAAACAACAGGTGATGTTGCCAGAAAGAAAGGATCTAGAAGGCCCAGGGCCTCTTCATGCAAGGACGACCACCTGCTGAAATGTACAGTTCTGAAAGACAAGAAAAAAAAGCCTACAAAAACTGTCATCAGAATTCAAAACCTCAGAAAACAAGACTCTTTTGAGAAGAACAATAACCAGAAGGTTATCTAATGCAGGTTTTGTATCTAGAAGATGTGTTAAAAAGCCATTGCTGTCTCAGAAAAACATCAAAGACAGAATTATGTTGTTGGACGAATATGGAAAGTTTGATTCAGAGTGGTTCAGCAGCATTGTGTGGAGTGATGAATCACGGTTTGAGATGCATGGTGATGCACCAGAGAAGTGTCTTCGAAGATCTGGTGAGAAATACAATAGTGAATGCATGTCTGGCCTATGTTTCTCCCCTGTCATCTGTTCCCGGACTACACTTCCCATAATTCCCTGCTCTGATCACCTCCAGCTGTTCCCCATTGTTCCTCACCTGTGTTTCATTTTCTCATTAGTATTTGTGTATATCATGCCCTGAGTTCTGTTCAGTCTTTGTCAGTTGTTGAATGTATTCCTGTCTTTTTCTAAGCACTGCTCTTGGTTCCCTGTGTTTTTGTTTTTCTTTATATTCTGAGTTACCTGGATCATCTCTTTGTTTTCATTATTAAAGCTGCATTTAGATCCTCATTCCTTGTCTGCCTCATTACAGTACCACAGTAAAGCATGGAGGAAGAGGTGTCAAGGTGTGGGGAACCTTTTCAGCTGCTGGTACTGTGAGCTAATTCACTGTTTTTAAAAAAAAAAAAAAAAAAAAAAAAAAAAGTCAAATTGATTCTTTGGAGTTCAGGAGAATATTGCAGAAATGTTTGTTTCCCACATTTGAAAAGTTGTTTTCTAAAGAAGAACAATCAGATGCGATTTTCAACAAGACAATGCTCCTGCCAACACTGCAAAGACCACCAAGAAGTGGCTTGATACTGATGGACTTCATCAGGCTCATGTTTTGGCCTGTTCAGAATCCAGATTTGAACCCTATAGATAATATTTGGTCTCCTCAACTGTTTGTAGCCATCAACATTGAGTGGAATAACATTGACTCTTCTTTCTGTAGAAATCTGTCAGCAAGTTTACCAGCAAGGCTTATAAGAAATCAAAGGGGAAAACTATCCCATACTAAGTTTCTTCTATTTGCTCAATTCTTGCTAATTTTACTGACCAAAAGTTTTTGCCCAGGAGTGTATGTTGTTGACATAATATATAATAAGTTTATTTTATATAGAACCTTTCTACAAACTTAAGGACACTTTACCTTTAGCATGGGGTGATAGTGATTTTTAAAATCTGTCCATATTTAAGGAATTTTTCACACAAAATTAAAATTCTCTCATCGACTCTCATGTCATGCCAGATGTGTATGATTTTCTTTTTTTCTGCAGAACACAAATATTTTTAGAAGAATATCTTAGGTCTGTTGGTCCATACAATGCAAGTGAATGTGTAACAGGACTTTGAAGCTCCAAAATCACTTAAGTCAGCATAGGGGTGGACTGGGAAGAGAAATCGGCCCAGGATTTTACATAGAAACTGGCCCAAAAGTTGTTGAGTGGGGGGGTGTCAATGTCCTTTTCTGCATATCACTTCTCCCTTCGGCATATCGCGGCATTGTATTGTGGCCCGTTCTGCATAACGCGGCAGCTCATTTCAGCTTATAGTGGCCTGTTTCGCAACTGTCCCGGTTATCCCAATGGCCAGTCCAACCCTGCAAAGTGTGTCGGCCCACTGGGAAAATGCCAGATTACCAATCCAGCCCTGAGTCAGCATAAAAGTAATCCATACAATTCCAGTAGTTAAATCCAGTTATTCAGAAGCGATATGATAGGTGTGTGTTTTTTTTTACTATAAACCTCCACTTTCTCTTTCAAATTCTTCTTTTGTTGTTTGTCAATTCACATTCATGAATATCGCCATCTACTGGGCAAAGAAGGTCATTTATAATAAAAAGGGCTTAAATATTGATCTGTTTCTCACCCACACCTATCATATTGCTTTGGATGAAACCACTGAAGTTATATGAATTACTTTTATGCTGCCTTTATGTGCTTTTTGGAGCTTCAAAATTTTGGTACATATTCACTTGCATTGTATGGACCAACAGAGCTGAAATATTCTTCTAAAAATCGTAATTTGTGTTCTGTAGAAGAAAGTCATACACATCTGGGATGGCATGGGGGTGAGTAACTGATGAGAGAAGTTTTGGTGAAATATCGCTTTAATTCTATTCTATATTAAGTCCAAATTTGCGTATTAATCAACCAAAAATGTATCAACCATGAACAGTAAAAATGTAAAAGACATTCTTGTCCCATCATTCTTGAAAGCACTTACTCCAAGTGCTGGGGTAAGTCAATGAATAAATTCTTTTCATCACATTTAAAAAACCACCAATCAACTTTAAAGTCACTGAAATCAAATGAATGGGTTGACTGTGTGTCAAACAAAAGCATTGTGCGTAAAGGCTGCACGTCCACACCAGTTCACCCCAGGACTCTAAAAATGGCCAGATAAAACACTTGGGTCACATATTTCATTATAATTCCTGTCAGACAGACTGTCAGACAGACTGTTAACACTACTGCACTTTCCTACAGTTTGCAGTCATGTTGATTATCATGCAGCCATTTGAGGATTCTATGAAGCTTACAACATTACATGACGCTGCCATATTTATAAACTCACTAATTCTTGAGACAATTAGGAAGGAATTATTATGGATCTCTTGTTCAAGGTATTGAGGTATTCATTAAGATCCTGCTTTTTCATTTTCAGTGTCATCACTCAATATTTATCAACACCATCAAAAACTAAAATAATATGCATTGTCATTTGAAATATTTATTGTAAATATAGGCAAATCGTCTAGGTTACTGTTGTTACCTCCTTTCGAGATGGTGTGTCGAAGAAGCGACACTAGGAGTCTCTCTTGAGAGCCTTGCGCATCTCTGAACTTGAGAAAAGGCCAATGAGAAATTGGCAGACAGAATTTGCATGTCCCGCCCCCGGACATACAGGTATAAAGGTAGGGAAATGCGTCTGTTCATTCAGGATTTTGCCTGAGGAGCCGACAATGACGTTCGGACGTAACAATGGCTCGGTTCAGCGACGTGGCCAGGAGGACACAACGTCTCGTTCCCTCCATCAGCGAAGGGTGGTTACAACTGTAACCTAGTTTCTCCCCGTCTGTCGCTCACTTCGACGTTGTGTTGTTGCAACGTTCAGGGGGGAAAGACCCTGTGGAGACCACACCTGCCCAGGCTGGGGGAGGTAAAGAGTGGTGAAATACATCACATGGGATTTCAGGTTGCATGTGGAGAATGGCACGGTGGTAGATCCTACCTCATTGGGAAGGAGGAGTTGCTACAAACACGGCGACCGGGGGGCAGTGAGGACTGCCCAAGGGAGACGTGGGTCCGCTTGCAAGAGGACTCTACCACAGAAAATACACACAGGGGGACAAGTCCACACGGGGACCCGACCTGTGGAGCACCTATAGAGTACAGAGTAATTTGAGTAATTGTAGTGGGTCTGGTCGGGGAATTCCTCAGCTGAATTCACGGACCAGAGGGCTAGGGAGGAGTCATCCAGGGAGCCGAGTTAGTGAGATCTCCTGGGATAAGAGCACACGATATTACCTCAGTGGAGGGAAAGGGCGCTAGGTGCAAGCAGTACACCCGGTCAGTTGTTACCGCGTTACCGAGTTCTACCGGCTCGGACCTGAGAAAACACAGGATGAAACCGACTCAACCCTATGATTGCAAAATCTTGTGAAGGTATTGGGTGTTGCCCAAACCACTGCTCTGCATATGTCTGCTAAGGAGGTGCCTTTGACCAGTGCCCACGAGGATGCCACAGTTCTCGTCGAGTGTGCTCGAACCCGCATGGGGGCTGGTGTGATAGGCCAATGCTATGGCATCAACCACCCAGTGGGAAAGTCTATGTTTGGAGACAGCGTTCCCTTTCCGCTGTCCACCAAAGCAGACAAAGAGCTGCTCAGAACATCTAAAGCTCTGCATACGGTCCAAAGACCTCGAAACCTCCAGCCTCCCCTACAACCTCTCCTGCAGAAATGAGAGCACTGACCCGACTGCGCACCTCTGTGGGTCTTCAGACCAGGAAGAACACCAATTCATGAACAAGCACCAATTCAGGGCGTAAAGTTGCCTGGTAGAGGGAGCTCTGGCTTGTTTGATTGTGTCTACGACAGCAGGTGGTAGGCCGCTTAGATCTTCTGCATCCCGTCCAGGGGCCAGACGTGGAGGTTCCAGAGGTCTGGACGTGGATGCCAAAGGGTGCCCCATCCCTGAGAGAGAAGGTCCTTCCTCAGGGGAATTTGCCAGGGAGGGGCAGTTGCAAGGAGCACAAGATCTGAGAACCAAGTCTAAGAGGGCCAGTAGGGGGGCACCAGAATGACTTGTTCCTCATCCTCCCTGACCTTGCATAGCACCTGTGCAAGAAGGCTCACTGGGGGAAATGCGTACTTGCGCAGCCCCCTGGGCCAGCTGTGTGCCAGCGCATCTGTCCCAAGGGGAGCCTCAGTTCGGGAGTATCAGAGAGGGCAGTGGAAGGTCTATCGGGGGGTGAACATGTCTACCTGTGCCTTGCAGAACTGTTCCCAAATCAGCTGGACTGACTGGGGGTGGAGCCTCCACTCTCTGCTGGGCATACCCTGTCATGATAGCGCATCCACTGCCACGTTGAGGCTGCCCGGGACTTGAGTCGCTGTTGGCTCCAAAGAAGGAGACGACGTGCGAGTTGCGACATGTGACGGGAGCTTACGCCGCCTTGGTGATTTATGTAAGCTACCGTCGCGGTGCTGTCTGATCGGATCAAAGCATGCTTGCCCCATACTAGCAGGAGAAATCTCCAAAGGGCAAGAAGACCAGCCAACTACTCTGGGCAATTGATGTGCCTGCACAGCGGGGGCCCTTTCTAAAGGCCTGCGGCTGCGTGCCCATTGCACACAGTGCCCCAACCCTGTTTGGAGGCGTCTGTAGTGACCAGAATGCATCTGGACACCTGCTGCAAGGGGACTCCTGCCCGTAAAAAACAGATGTCTGTCCAAGGTTTGAAAGTCTGGTGGCAGGTTGGGGTGATAAACACATGGTGCATGCCGTGGTGCCATGCCCATCTCAGGACTCAAGTCTGGAGCAAGAGCTGCAGCGGTCTCATATGCATCAACCCCAGCGGCGCAACCATCGCGGAGGACGCCATATGCCCCAGGAGCTTCTGGAAATATTTTAGAGGGACCGCCATGCCTGGCCTGAACGAGGTGAGGCATTCCAGCACTGACTGCGTGCACTTGTTGGTGTGGCGCGCTATCATTGAGACTGCGTCTAACTCCATGCCAAGAAAAGAGATGCTCTGAACCGGAGCGAGCTTGCTCTTTTCCCAGTTGACATGAAGCCCAAAGCAGCTGAGGTGCCTGAGCACCTGGTCCCTGTAGACGCACAGTAATTCTCAGGAGTGGGCCAGGATGAGCTAGTCGTCGAGGTAGTTGAGTATGCGAACACCTGCTTCCCGAAGCGGGGCAAGGGCTGTCTCTGCGACTTTCATAAAGATGCGAGGGGACAGGGACATGCCGAAGGGGATGACCTTGTACTGATACTCCTGGCCGTCGAATGCAAACTGTAGAAAGGGTCGATGTCGAGGCAAGTTCGAGACGTGGACGTACGCATCCTCCAGGTATAAAGCTGTGAACCTTCTAGATGCCGGAAGCAAGTTAAGATGTGCCTTTGCATGAGCATTTTGAACGGGAGTTTGTGTAAGGCTCGGTTCAAAACTCGCAAGTCCAAGATCGGTCGCAAGCCATAACCTTTCTTGGGTACGATGAAATAAGGGCTGTAGAAACCCTTCATCTCAGCTGGAGGGACAGGCTCTATCACGTCTTTGAGTAAAAGAGTCGTGATCTCCGTGAGCAGGGACTTGGCGTCTTCGCCGTGCACCGTGGTAAAGAGGCAACTGAATTGCATAACCGAGTCGGATGGTCCTGGCCAGCCAGCATGACGGATTGGGAAGTGAAAGCCACGCATCCAAGCTCCGTGCTAGGGGCACAAAGGGGACGATCGTTTTTTACATATCTGGCAGGGCTTCGGAGCAGGTAATACGGCGTTAGGGGGCAAAAGCGTGTCCCGAGGCTCTGGTGCTGAGGGAAGACTCGAAGCACTTACCTCCGCACACCCGGCAGGGGGCGGGTTAGTGACTGACCCGGCCGGGGGGTAACAGTCGTGGGTCTGGAGGCGGGAGGTCAGCGTCCGATGTGCCGAGACTGTTGAGGTGTGGCACAGGGGTGCCTTGAGAATGGCATTTGCGGGCCAGGTGACCCAGAGAAAGAGGAAATTGCTCCTTTATTGAGAATGTGGGTACCGCAGCCTGAAGGAGGTGCAGCAAAGAAAACGCGCTCGGAGGCAGGACGCGCTCGGCAGGCAGACTCTGTATTCTCGCTGCTCACACAACCGGTCGTCTCCGGAAAGAAAATTTCTGAATGAACAGACGCATTTCCCTCTCTTTATACCCGTATGTCTGGGGACGGGACATGCAAATTCTGTCTGCCAATTTCTCATTGGCCTTTTCTCAAGTTCAGAGATGCACGAGGCTCTCAAGAGAGACCCCTAGTTTCGTTTCTTCGACACAACGTCGAAGTGAGCGACAGATGGGGAACTATAATTTTCTTGATTGATTAAATGTATTGGGAACACACTATGGTTTTAAATTTATTGTCAGCTCCATCTATTGAATATTCACCCCTGTCAGACCAAAAATCTGATAGGGGTGACAAGATTTTCTATAGCTCAACTGGTAGAGCATGGTGCTAGCAATGGCAAGATCATGGAAAAATTAAGGAAGATCCAAGAAAAACACCTTGAACGCACTGTAAATCACTTTGGATAAATGTGTCTGCTTAAGTTGTCAAGTTACTAATAGGACCTACATAAAATGTGGGAAATTATTTAAAACTTGCAAAACATTACTTTATAATTTGTATGACCAAGTTCGAAAATCATAGAAGTGATATATATATATATACAGTATGTGTGTGTGTAAGTATATAAACTCAAATAATGAAATGTTCTTTTTCAGGACATGTTCAATGAAACATAAACAGTTAATGAACATGCACCTGTGGAATGGGTCATTAAGACACTTAACAGCTTACAGACAGTAAGCAATTAAGGTTACAGTTATAATAACTTAGGACACTAAAAAAACCTTTATACTGACTCTGAAAAACACCAAAAGAATGATTCCCAGGGTCCCTGCTCATCTGCGTGAACGTGCCTTAGACATGCCTCATGGAGGAATGAGGACTGCAGATGTGGCCAGGGCAAAAAATTGCATGTCCTTACTGTGAGACACTTAAGACAGGGCTACAGGGAGACAGGAAGGACAGCTGATTGTCCTCGCAGTGGCAGACCACGTGTAACACCTGCACAGGATCTGTAAATCAGAATATCACACCTGCGGGACAGGTACAGGATGGCAACAACAACTGAGTGCTCAGACTGTCTGCAATATGCTGAGAGAGGCTGGACTGAGGGCTTGTAGGCTGATTGTAAGCCAGGTTCTTACCAGACATCACCAGCAACAACGTCACCTATGGGCACAAACCCACCTTTGCTGGACCAGACAGGACTGGCAAAAAGTGCTCTTCACTGACAAGTCGTGGTTTTATCTCAGGGGTGATGGTCGGACTCGCGTTTATCATCAAAAGAATGATCATTACACTGAGGCCTGTACTCTGGAGCTGGATCGATTTGGAGGTGGAGGGTCCGTCACAGTCTGGGGTGGTGGGTCACAGCATCATCGGACTGAGCTTGTTGTCACTGCAGGTAATCTCAACGCTGTGCGTAACAGTGAAGAACCTGGATCTCAATCCACACTGAGCATGTCTGGGACCTGTTGGATCAGAGGGGTTAGGGCAAGTGTTATTCCCCCAGAAATTTTCAGGAACTTGCAAGTGCTTGGTGGAAGAGTGGGGTAACATCTCACAGCAAGAACTGGCAAATCTTTTTACTGTTACTGTTAACCCCCTCTTTGTTCAGGGACACATTATTCCATTTCTGTTAGTCACATGTCTGTGAAACTTGTTTAGTTTATGTCTTAGTTGTTGAATCTGTTTATGTTCACACAAATATTTACACGTTAAGTTTGCTGACATTACTTTTTATATTACATACATAGATGTACATTCAGATACAGTGTACATATATCAATATTATGTTTTAAATTAACATGTTCTGTCAGGTGGTAGATGTTCTGTGTCTATTAAAGATACATATTTTTGTTTTTCATGAGTCTAATAGTACATTAGAATCTAAATTATTCTGCACTGTTATGATCTGTGGAGAGATGGGTAATGGATAATGATAAATGTAAATGTCCTAACTGGACACGTTGCTATTTTTGTTGTTGTGGGATGTGTTTTGTTCCATGTCTGAAGGATTGGTGGGCTACATGCATCATTTTTCAGCAGTCTATCTATAAGGTACAATAATTTTTCAGTTGGATTTACAAAAAGTTTGCAGATAGACAAATTGCAAAATCAAAGTGTCATATCTGAGAAAAAATACTCTTTTTGTATTTATTACTAAATATATACATTAAAAAGCATTGGTGCCAAATACCCACATCACTATAAGAAGGTTAGCTTGCAGAGGGGCTCGACTTCTCACTGGAGTGCTGAGCTATCAAAACCTTGTCTCTCACCCACATTCCTGCCTAACTGAGGCAATTATTAGTCTAACAATGACCAACACTATGCCAGCTGCCAGGATGTGAAACTGCTTAAATACAGGCATCCCAGTTTCAATCCACTCATTTGGCACTGCTTGTTTTTTCAGAAATGCAGATGAGCATATGGCAATCATAAAGATCACTTCAACCAGATCTGATCTGATCTCTTACATCCACATGCCAACCCCTTTCATTTGAGGGATTCATTGAGGCTAATTTAGTTTTCTCATGCAAACTAATGGAGATAAAACACTTCAGTCTGATTCTGTTTGGATATTAAGGGCAGGGTCCATGTTTTCTTGCCAATATATGTCAACACACCCCTAAGTTGAATTAAATGGAGCATGCTGGTTGAATTAAGCTGCATATATCCTTTCATTATGGCTCATGGTTGTTTTCAGTGCCACTTGACCATTCAGTAGTTAACTAAGTAAATCCAGACTGTTCAGTGGCGTAGAGCAACTATATGATGGGTATTGATCTAAATCAGCCTTCATCTCAATCATATTTGCTAAAATTGTGAGTAACGTCCACAGAAATGTTTTAATGTTTCTTGTGATTTTTCAATTGTAATTCTAATTGAATTGAACTGTGTTGTGTAATGAGGAATCATATGTAAACACATGTCTGATAGATTATTCATCATAGTTAAAACTTAGCATTTTCTCTCAGGTCACTCTGGTAAGAATGCATTTGCCAATAAATAAATATAAGTATGGATTATTTTGCATAAGTAATCCATTTTTAGGTTGATTTCTTGACTCTGTGGCACTATCAGTACCATCCTGACTAGCCCAACACAACACCACCAACTCAACAAATAGCATCAGTTTGGGGTGGGACTATCTGTTTGGTCAACCAATGGCTAACAGTGGGAGTCTTTAAACACAGGGGGAACAATACTTTTTGCAGTTCTGTTTGGTGCCGCAAAGGTACAGAAATTACACACTTCACCCTTAATTATTGTGACAATTACAATATCATTGCTTATGCTTTTATATAAAAATACTATAATCCCTGTGTGAAGCTCAAGGTGATCTGGGGACCCAAAATTCTTGCTTCTTTTAAACTACTTTTAGCTTAAAGACTGCCTGCCTAAATACCCAGAGCCAAAATACGGTCAGATCCACCTACTCAACAACATGAGGTCTGTGTACATACATGTGGCATGCACTTGCAGAAATATGCACATTTGCACAGCACTGTTAAATTAGTACCGTGAACATGTGGTTTGTGGAAATGCTGGCAGCTGGCATTGCAGTAAATCAAAGTGAAACATAGACCTAATACATGGGCTTATGTCAACACTGATAAGTGTCGAAAATCAACTTTAAGAATATCCCATCATCATTTCTGCTGATTCCACCTGCAGAGCTCATGCCCACCCAAAGTGTAATGAGAGCACATACCTCACACTTAACGACAGTTTAGTTTCCCCCTATTTCACACTGTGCAATAAAAGCCTAATGATGCCATCAAATATTTAACACCAGATAGTGGCCACTCTTTATTAAATATGCAAATAACTAAATGGAGATGATAATTTGTCCATATTGCATTTAAGATGTCAACAGTAGATTTTGTGTTGGATATCAAAAATGATATTATATGCAGGGCTTAAAAAGTCACATATTTGGAAGCATAATAATATGCTTCCTAATAGAGCTTCCAATCGTATAATAGTGTTTTGGATATTCATGAGGTAAAGGGTAAGAGGAAGTCAAGTGAGTGTGATGGAGCACATTCGGCTTTGGAATCTTTCAGTCTTCACATGTTTGGCTCTAATTACTAATTTGTCATTTGGCTGATGATTTTAGCCAAATTGACCTCCAGAACTCTAATCGCAAGGACAGTCCCCTTGGAGCAACCTGGGGTTAAGTGTTTCGCTCTAGGGTACTTCAAGGGTTCATCTGGTGATGGTTGTGATTTAGTCCTGTGGGATTTGAACATTCAACCTTTCATTTACCAGCACTGATCTTTATCCACTAAACTACAACACCCTCACTAGTACAGCTTTAATATATTATAACGAAATAGTCAGCATTCGCCTGCATTAACTCTTAAAGGAATATTCCAGGTTCACTTCAAGTTAAGCTCAATTGACAGCATTTGTTCCATAAAGTTGATTACCTCAAAAATGTATTTAGAATTGTCCCTCCGTTTCTTTAGAACAAGCTAAACATCTGAGGTTACAGTGAGAAACTTACAATGCAACTGAATGGGGCCAATTTTTGAAGGGTTTAAAGTTAGAAATGTGAAGCTTATAATATTCTAAAAGCACTTACATTAATTCTTCTGATAAAACTTGTGTACAAAGTTGTTTCAATCATTGTTGTAAAGGCAGGGGGTGGTCGAACACCCGTCTGGGGAGAGAGGAAGCGGTAAGGAGGTTCACCTGAGATGAAAACAAGAGATAAAAATCATCCCGGTGCACAGAGAGAGCGAGAGGGGCACACGAGAGACATTATCAGGGTGTTTTAAATGATTACAAGGGTGCTGCTAGATGGTTGTAAGATATACTGACTCAAGTCAGAAGAAACCATTCCCAAGCCTCTATGACGTTCTGATCCCTCAATATGTGTAGGAACCTTTTCAATGGAAGTATATGGGATTTTTTTGTTAATCTTTTGTCCGCCATGCAGAACTCTATATTCTGAGATAAATTTAATTTTGAATAAAAACCATGAATCTTTATTTGTTTCAAACAGATATGTATTCAGTAAGTATTCTAATGATATGCCTTTTTTTCTCAAAATAAAGATAAACTGTATTTCTATTGAAACAGAATAGTACCACCATTGATGTATAGGTGGCGCTCTTTACAGATTTTTAAAAAAGCTTGTGTTTAGTGTGAATAACAAACATGTAGCAATATAATAAATAAAAAAGGTGCTGTACTTCTACTGCACTCCAAAACAGAAGGCTTAAAAACAACCAATTCCTGATTGCAGCTTGTAGCATTATGGCTAGTTACTTTTATGCTAGTCTTACCAGGACTGTGCATACTTGAGGAGCTCTATTGAATTATCTTTGTTCCATTTGTTACAAAACATGAAAAACAGTTGTACCAACTATATCTATCGGTACAGGTCGAAACAGAATCTGTGTACACAGAACTTTGCAGAAACCTTACCGGTGGCGGAGGAATGGTTGTTATGGACCATGTACGACAGGAACAGGTTAAGCCGTTCCACACCGTATCCAAGATGCGACTTGCTGGCCTGTGGCCCCACCACTGCCTCTACCCCCTAACCCAAACCCCAACCCTAACCAGCAGTGGAGTAAAAATTTTATCTTAGAGGGAAAATGTCAACCTCTGAATTGCACATGTTACTGATTATGCAAACGACAATATTTCCTAGTTTCAACACAGGACAAGAACCTGGGTCTTCCCCACTGCTGACGCAAAATGCTATCGTTTACACCACAGGAGGAGATAAACACATTTAAAGTGATGCAAAGATATCTAATGGGAGAGTTCACTTGTCAGGATAATAGGGCAGATGTCAGGGAACATTCGGTAGCAACATGCAGACTTCCTGTGTAGTCATTTTGAATTGGAACAGCTCATTCACATACTCTACACAAACATTACTTTACCCCATGCATGTTCATTTATTAATTAGATTGGTTCATTTAATGATGTCAAAAAAAAGTACAGAAAATGTGAAGAAAAAAAAGAAAAAAAAAGGCTGCAGATTCTGTCTGGGGCTTGTAGTTTACTTGATAAACAATGATAGTGAGCAATGTAATGATGAGCAACGTCAAAGAAGACGTTCATTTAGGCCCTATCTCATTTAGGGTCCAAATTTAGATTTTAGGACAAACAAATACAGATGAGAGTTATTATATTCTTAGTCTGGTACAATAACTAGTTTAACTCAAGTGGATTAAGGCCAACAAGAGTTCATACTGTATATATAAAACTGTATGAAATATAAACTGGCCACATTTAGTGAAATACACTATAATTAACTCACAGACATGGCAGCTGTGACACAACCTTTTTCACAGTTGTGGACAGCAATCAGTCTCTGATCATAAAAATCTACAAATATCATCCTTTAGGAAAAAGACAAAGACAAATGCACATTTAAAAAAAGAAGAGAAAGAAAGGGAAAGATTCACAGCAGAACATGTTGAAAGGAAGAGTATGATGAGTCTGAAAGAAGCAGCAAAGCAGACAGGTTCCCCACCCTTCACATTCTGCATTCTCACCAGGACACACAAAACGCTATTCTCATTCCCTTCTTTAGGGCCACTTCCTAAATTGCATGCTATGGTGACAAAACTATTGTTTAGAAGTAAAGGAATATTCCAGGTTCAGTACAAGTTAAGCTCAATCGACAGCATTTGTGGCATAATATTGATTACCACAAAATATTTATGTATTTAGACTCGTCCTTCCTTTTCTTTAAAAAATAAAAAATGTGGGTTACAGTGATGCACTTACAATGGAAGTGAATGGGAGCCAATTTTCGAACATTAACATACTCACTTTTTCAAAAGGATAGCTAAAAGGCATAAATAATATGAATGTTCACATGTACTAACCTTTTCTGTGTAAAGTTAAAGCCAATTTTACAACATCATTGCCATGACGATGTAATGTCAAAAAACCCTAAAACGACAAAAAAATTCAATTTAAACAACTTTACAGCTCATTGGTTTTGTAAAAGTGCTTTTATAAAATTATAAGCTCAAAGTTTCTGCATTTAAACCCTTAAAAAATATTCCATTCACTTCCATTGTATGTGCCACACTGTATGTGCCTCACTCACTTTTTACAGAAAGGAGGGAAGAGTCGAAAGTGATTTTAGTGGTAATCAACATTTTGAGTGGCCTGAATCAATTGACCTGTTTCAGTGACGTCACGTTTTCCTCACAGCCGCCACATTTGTGACTATCAGCAGAAGGATACAATGGTGGTGAATGGTAAAACACCCGAGAAACGAGTAAAAAAAATAAATAATCAAAAATTCCTTTAGATCCATGCCAAGTCCAAGGACCAATTCATACAGGTCTGAAGACAGCACAAATATTGCCAAATTGAACTTTCACAGACATTTAAAAATATTTGATCCATGTTTTTGCATGTGCAAATACACACACCCACCGGTACATCACCGTAAACATCATTCAAAAGTTACAAATGTTTTTGTGTTGTTTTCTGGTCTGATTTAAGGTGTGTTCACACTTGGCAGGTTTGGTTCGATTAAAATGAACTCTGATGCGATTGCTCTGTTAGTGTGGTTCAATTGAACAAGCGTGAACGCTGTCACCCGAACCTTGGTGCGCACCAAACAAGTGGACCGAGACCGCCCGAAAAGTGGGTCTCGGTCCGCTTCCAAATAAACTCTGGTGCGGTTCGATTGATATATGAACGCAACTTGGGCCAAAGACATCTAAACGCACCAAAAACAAGAAGTAATTTGCCTAATAGTGACCTCAAGCATATCTGGTTCTTCTCATCATAGGAGCTATGTTGCCCATTATAGTTCGGTACAGGCGTCGGGACCGCCGTCAGCCGTCCTTGCAGTATATCTTCGTTTGTGTGTGCAACAGAGGAATTCCTGGCACTGTGTTGACTCCTTTACACATTTTATTAGCTCTTGGTTTGTTCTCAGCTGGTAGAAA
Source organism: Moxostoma hubbsi (assembly GCA_032164185.1). Taxonomy (NCBI): domain Eukaryota; kingdom Metazoa; phylum Chordata; class Actinopteri; order Cypriniformes; family Catostomidae; genus Moxostoma; species Moxostoma hubbsi. The sequence goes on from JAVLUX010000011.1 coordinate 33,022,178, forward strand.
TACCACCATATATAAATATTTGAATATAACGGGTGCATTTCACCCAGCAGCCAGCATTGTTTTGGATGATCGGCAAGTTCCGTCTGAAAATATACGTCATAAAAGCTGACCAAGCATGTTGTGACTTTTTCCTGATGCCTTTGGTTTTTAATCGATGTTAAAAATGGCAGTGTGAACGCTAAGCGAACCAGGACTAAATGTATCATTTTCTTTTTTGGTCCGGACCAAGAGGACCAAGAGAACCAAGAGAACCAAACTACAAGTGTGAACACCCTTAGTCACAGTATTAAAAAAGGTCTGTATTGAGTCTGTCTGTATGAATGTAAGAGCTGCTTTTAACTCCTGAAGAAGGCTTATGTCGCATCCCACAGGTATATGGAATTTTGGTCACAAACATGGCAGTGCAGTCATACAGTGACGTCATATGAAACAGGTCAATACACTGTAAACACAGGAGAAAAATGATTCCTATTGCTCCACATTTAACATTCCTAAATTTGATTCCAAATCAATGCTCTGTCTCTTTTTATAAATGATGGAAAGGTATGTTGAATCAGACTTTTCCATGAACATTTATTTCTTGCAAGATCATCTCATTCTAAGCAGATTTAAAATACCTGCCCAGTCCTAAACATGTTATTCCAATTCCTATCCATCTTATCCTTGTCACAAGTGTGAATGTTAATGTGGAAATCTGAGTGGGGCTTTAGAGTCCAATACAAAGTCTCCTCCCGCAAAACTCAGTTTAACATTCCAACTGAGACTCCATTTCACTCCATAAGCAGTCTGTCCACAGGTCTGTGGCTTCTAATTTAGATACAGACACACGGAAAGAGTTATTCATCCCAATATGTGAGCTCTGGTGGTCTGGACGTGGTCAACTCTTACCAGCATTATAGGAAGCCCTGAGAGGGATTCCTCTTTCCTCCCTAGAGCTGAAGATTCGTTAGGAACTCTGTTGCCGTTTGAAAGCTGCCACCTCTTTTTCTGCTCCTGTTTAAACACAATTGTGGTCTGCTGATGGATGAAGTGAGCAGGTGGAAGGCAGTGTAGAACATAGCACAGTATGCTGATTCATCAACTGGAACTTTCAGTTCACTCTTCTACTATCAAACCAGCTTGATCTCATGAAAATGACGAGACTGTGGTGACATTTTTGCAAATGGCATTACATGGACCTACCTCCCTACCCTAAACCTTAAACCTAACAGACAGTGTCATAAAAAGCAATTGTGACATGACAAAACAATTGCAAATGCAACCACGTCATTTTGTGGTGCTTCGATGACACTTTTGCCTCACATGTTGACTCGGGTGCTCATCAGAACTCGGCAAATGCTATCATCTGATCTACCGCTTAGTTTGAACAAGCTTAGAAGTGTTGCTGGCTATTTAAATCAAATATTAAAATGTAGTCATAAAAGTGATTTGATGTCATAAGGCAATATTATGCGAGGAACAGAGCGAAAAGTCATACGGAATAAAAGTCATAGTTGTTATAGCGCCTAGTGTTTGTTTCACCTAGGTTGTATCACAAAGTTAGGCTATATCTTAAATTTTTAGATTTATTGTTTCCCTCTGAGATCCATTAATAATGTTAATAGGGTTTATTTCTCCCAAAAACAATCACAATTTGGCTTCTCGTGACCATTTTTCACCTTCTCTTGGACAGGATGTATTTCTTTGATGCTGCCTTTATGTTCTTTTTGGAGCTTCAAAGTTCTGGCCAAAATTCACTTGCATTGACCGGACCTACAGAGCTGAAATATTCTTCTAAAAATCTTCATTTGTGTTCTGCAGAAGAAAGAAAGTCATACACCTCTGGGATGTCATGAGAGTGAGTAAATGATGAGAGAATTTTCATTTTTGGGTGAACTATCCCTTTAACAAAGTCTCTGAACAATGCATGAGCACTGTTAGGACTAGCCAAGGGCTAGAACAACAGATTGGAGCATATGCATAGCTAAAATATTTCTCCACTTTAATAAGAGATTAGTGGGCACCCTCCACCTGTTTCTAGAGTTCAGGCGCTTGGCAACGGGTAGAGTCGGCTCAGTGAGCGAGTGCAGCTCCTACATCTGTTTGGCACGTTGTACTTTTCAATCACAGTGCCGGGCCACAAGATTCTTGTGCTCACAATAAGATCATTGTGTCCTTCAGAGCCTAAAGCAGCCCTCAATAACCACCACAGCAAAGTAAACAAACTTAGGGGAATGTAAATTCACAACACCACCACATTTTTTAAATCTACTTACAAAGGCCAATTACATTGGAGGCTCAAAAGGGAAAAACAACTTCCATTGGCTGGTCAGAGATGAATGGTACTGTAGACAGGGTCCAAAATGAACTTTTTGCTACAGCTTTCAATTTCGGATGCTGTTTCTGGGTAAAACTGCACCTGTCACAAAAATGTGAAGAAGACCCATTGTGATTTTGCTCTTTATATTTATTGTCCCTGGTCTTATAAATAAAGCCCTGCGCTTACTTTGAAGAGTTTTTCATATTTCAACACAATGAATTTGGGAGAAAAAAACTTTAGGAATTCTCATGATAAAAGTTTTTTAGCACAAATCATGATGGATGTTTTCTTTTGTAGGGTGACCAGAACTTTGAGGCTCCAAAAAGGACATAAAAGCAGCATAAAATTCATCCATAATACTCCAGTGGGTAAATCCATGACACCAGAAGCGATATAACAGTGTGGGTGAGAAACAGATCAACATTTAAGTCCTTTTTTTACTCCAAATCTCCTTTTTAACTTTCACTTTCAGATGCAAAAGTGAAAGTGGAGATTTAGAGTAAAAAAAAATTGTTCTCCCTCGTCATTTGACTGATGGGGAGGGGGATGTCCCCTTAGTTTCTTTTTACTGTCCGACTGGCTATGAAGTCTGGTCTCTCAAGCTCGATAAAGGGCCAAAAAATAACCACACTAAAAGTAATTGATGCGCCTCAATTTTAAGTATTCTGAGCCCACACAGTCACTTTTTTCATCCTTCTTTGAGGTTGACAGACAAAGAAAGTTATACAGGTTAGGAGCCACATTACGATGAGAAAATAATGACAGATGTTACATTTTTTAGGAGAACTGCTCCTTTAATTTTAGATCCTGACTATAATTGAAGGTTGGGGCAAAAGTGGAAGCACAGTGCATGCCATAAAATAAAAGTCCATATTCATAATTTTTGACACAGACCCGTGCAGACAGGAGTGCCAGACAGGCATCTGAAATCATTTAGAGGTTGTGGCTGAACAGCACTGAGGTATGAAGCAGTCAGAGGAATGCTGCATTGACCTTGACTACACTTTCTCACATAAAGCTCATACACCCCATGACTCAACACAGGTAAGACAAGGAGAGAGCACCAGCCAATGCAGAACTCCACTGTAATGTGATCATTCATCACAGGCCTGTAATATATAGCACAGTCATTCATCACTGGCTTCCTGAAGACCTCCAAGGGAAAGAGGTTGAGATCACTGACCAGGCCATGCAGGATTACAGCAGCTTTAAGGTACAAGCAGCATGACATATAAATTAAGCCAAGTAGAAATATATAGCTAATTCAGATGGCAATGACAAGAACAATCCCCATGAATTGCTTCACCTGTTGACGGACAATTTTACTAGAACTCCACAATGAATTTAAAACAAATGCATAAGTATAGTCAACCCTGATGTTAGCCAAATTCGTTCATTTATACCATTGTTAAAATTTAAATTCTTTAAATAGTTAACTTCACAATCTTCATTATTTACATTTTTTCCATATAATGAAGGTGAAGGGGGAGAGTTGCTCCAAAATACCAAAAAGTACCATAAAGTATCTTAAAACTCCATTTGACTTGTGCACTATAGTCCAAGTTTTCAGAAGGGATATGATAGCTTTGTGTGACACACTGCATCTGGATTCACATCAATAAAATCAAACAACATTGATTCCCACAAGTCTTGTGAATCAGATGTCATATGAGATAAACCTGATCAGACGTCAAATCTAATGCGACTCGTTAAAAGGTGCCATGTTAGATTTGAGAGCTTTTCATAGATTAATGATTCCATTTTTGTTTGTTCCTCATGTAAAAGTATTGTATAATATTTAAGTAGGGCTGTCGATTTAACACTTAAACTAAATTAATGTGATTAATTCAATAAAAAAATATCATGTAAAAAAAAAAAATGATGCAACAAATTATGCTCCCAACCTGTACGTGAATTCAGTAATAAGAAATGTTCTTTTGTTCTGAGCAAGTCAAGCTTGATGTACCAACTTGATGGAGTAGGGGGCAGTCAGCACTCCAGCTGTTCAGACAACGTGCCTCGTCAAACCAAGGAACAGGCAGCTCAGCCTTCCACAGATGGGGTGCTCTTGCACAGCTGGACAGAGCACGACAGAATACAGGGATACATATTGAGACGTGTTATTCAAAGTTTCAAACTATGCTTAAGGAGGCATTGAAAACCAGTGAGACGTGACAACCCAATTTCGACATTCCAAAAGCGTCCGTCTGATGCAGGAGTAAAAAGCTCATCAATTAAAAATAGAGCAAATAGAGGGAATTAGGGTTATGTTCAATGATATGGAAATAAAACAAACAATAATTTCACTTTAAAGCCCCTTTGTATTGTATTAAAGCTATAATATGTAACGTATTTGAATAATCTGAATTACTATAATTGTTAGGCCTATATAGTATATTTATAATTGCTTTAATTATTCTAAATTACCTTTCTATGGGGGCCTTTCTCAGTAAACATTTCAATGTGATGAATTACGATTAATTCAATTAATTAATCGGCACATTATGTAATCAATTCTGACAATCCTAAATGACAGAAGACTTAGAATAGAGCCCACAAGTCAAATTTGATGTTACTTTTATGGTGCTTTTTTGTCGTTTTGCAGCTTGCCAGAAACCTGTCCCCATTATGTGGAAAATGGCATCGAGTATATATTTCAAAATTTCACCTTTTGTGTTCTAAATATGAAAGAGAGTCATAAGAGTTTGGATTACATGTGGGTGAGTAAATGATGATGCAATCCAACCCTTTAATACCAAGTGGTTAAAAGGCACCATGCCTGTATCAGTGTGCTGGGTGGGTGGTGGTGTGGTGGGGTCTCCTTTCCTCTCCTTGTCACTGACCTGCTGCTTTCTGGCGGCCCCATGAAGGGTCGAGTCAGCCTAAATCTACAAACTGCCAATGCACTCCCACAGTGGTCCCACACTCCACCCTACTCCTACAAACACAACAATTGTCAACTAACTGAGTTAGAACAGACGCTGAGGTTCATGCAGGAAGTGATCCGTCAAAATCTTGTCTTGTCCCCAATTAGGCTCATCAGCTGAACCGGCCCTTAACCATTCAGCATGTGAATTTAATAGTGCAATGCATGTAAACCTAAACAGGTCTGTTGACTTACAAAAGAATGTGTTCTCTCATTTTACCGAAGTCATGGGTCTGATTGAACAACATATTATCATATATCGATCTATCTTTCAGACAAGGCTTTTTCAAGCATGACTAGCTGAGTACAATGACCCTAAAGAATAACTGTTGCTAACCACACTAATATATTCTCATTTCATAACCCACGCTGCCACCTGCTTCCATTAACACAGTTGTGAGAGTCAGGGAGGGCCGACATGACAGGAAGGAGGCACCTCACATATGTAAAATGTCTCGATGAAGACAGGCCTCTTAAACAAGTGTCAATCAGTTGCTCTAGGAGCCAAGAGGAAGCCGAGTAGGTGAGGTGGGTGTGTGCAGAGCTGGGCCGGGGCTCTTGTCGCTCAGACTAAGATAAGCCCAGCAGGGGAGCTGATCCAGACCCTATCCCAACCCAGCAGGCCAGGCAAACTCGCATCAGCCTCTCCGTGGGTAAGCCAAGCCCTAAACAAGCAAACCTGCCAGGCCCCTGAGAAGTCAACCCTGTTGCTGTCGAAGAATGAAGAACTGGATGGCAAGAAAATAGTGGGGTGAATAAGGGACAATGGAATTAGCTTCCAATTTGTATTACTTCCCCTATGGATTGAGATGTCTTATCCTGTTAGGAGCTCCCCTCTGCTGAGCGACACATCCCTGCTTTGAGGCATGAGAGGGATAAGCAGCCTAAAGCCCTTGTTATCCTGCTTTTTTCTCAAAGAGATTACATTCTTATCCATGGTGCGGCTTTTGGGTGGCGTGTGCACGTGGACTGGTGCTTCCCATGCTTGACTGACACCGGGCCCCAGGAGACGTCAACTCTTCAGGACACATCAGCTGTCACGGCACAACTCTCCTCAGGTGCCGATGGTTCTTTACGACACTCAGGAATCTACATTTTACGGCAGCTTCTGTCTGGTTTTAGTGCATCAGCTGGAGACAGGAGCACGAGGCAAGTGTAATAAAGAAGGGCCGAGAGAGATCAACCCATCTGAAGAGAGTGAGTGAATGGAAGGGAATGCACTCTCTTGTGCGTCAGGGGGCAGTATGAGTGGAATGTGCGAGTGATAAAGAGCCTTGGCGGATTGTTTCTGTTCGGCTCATGCCACAATGGCGTCTTTGACAGCTGAGAGAACAGCGCTTTTGTGGGGCCCTGCCAGTGACACTACACATTGTTGTGAATGCCCTGCATAGCCGGCATTCTCCATCGGCCTTGCTCTGTGCTCAAGGCTCATCAAGAATTCCTTCTTCTTTCTCTCGCACTTCTTTTTGTGTGGCTGTACATTGTGTTGGCAGCTACTGTGGAGGCTGAAGGACTAGCACAGAATGCAGGCTCCTGCTGATGACCTCATTCAGACATGAACAGTACTGTAAAACATGGGCTGATGTGGTGCAACTCTAGAGATCAGATACTATTTCCAATAAATGAAAGGCAAATTATTATCAAAAACAACTTTTTTCATGGCAATTTGCACAATTAGGATTAAAAAATTGGGTTAGATTGGGATTGCTTTTCATTCCACCGTGCACCATGGGGTCACCAAATGATGTTAAATAATTTTTTTAATAGGGGGAAATTGAGCAGTAACAGGGTTGCACACAAAATGTTTGACATATTTAAACAGTACCTTTTTATATTAAAATATAATTAATAATACATTTACTAAAAATTATGATTTTAATTATTGGATACAGTTAAGATGGTCAAGACCTCTCAGGTGGGATATGCCAAAATCCCCCTTACATAACATTTTTAGTGTTTAAATCAACCTACTTTTCATGCAATGTGAATTTAATGTTAACATATATAATAGTTTGCACAACAACAACAACAAAAATGACCTTATGTTAAATAAGAGAATATAGATTAGGCAAAAGGTGATCAAAAAATTATGAAAAAGAAAATTGTGACCACCTACAACATGTGGATACATTTAAACCAGTCCACATCATTGGGAAGTAGTGGAAAACACTTAAATGTCCTAATGCTTCCTTTATAACATCTCTGGTTTTATAATATCTCAGGATATTACTGAGTTGAAGTAGATCCCCAGTCCAACCATGAGGGGCAAAACTAATTGAGTTTCCATCTCATGTCTTTTGAGTGGATTTGATTACGCACACACAGACATTTACCATTGTTCCTTGTTACCTTTTCTATAAATGTGAGCGCAGCGTAGTTCTAGCGGGACTAGCAGCTGTACATCATCACACCATTAGCTGTGTAATTCCTAGCCAATCGCAGGTAAGCCATTGCTTTTTAAGTCTGCTCACAATCTATCACATTGCTGTTTCAGTGCGCTAACACGGCAACCTCCACCACCCCACCACCACCAGTTGAGCCCCGTCCCTCACGGGGGTAGGCTCCTCACCCCCTGCCTCCTATCTCCGGCAGGATGTGACAGTTCCGAGTACAACTCCCTCGTACCACCAGAACTGGCCTACGCCAAAGAGAGACATTACTTTTCTGTTTTACATTCATCAATAAATGTCATCTTAAACCTCACTCAAGCCTGCGTGTCTTCCTGATAGAAATGATGTTTAAAGTGATGCACAGTACATCTGTGATGTCCATGGGTATATTTTCATCAACGTCAAGACTTTAGGTTAAAATTTACATAAAAGTATACATTTTAGGTGCTGTAGCTGGTCACCTTTTTTAACTTTTTTTTTTTGCTTAGTTCATTTAAATGGTCCTGAGTTGTGACAGATACATTTTTAAAAGTACAAACAATCCATGTAGTCTCTTATTTAATATGCATAATAATAATAATAATAATAATAATAATAATAATAAGGAATAAGTAACTGCAGTTTAAAATAGTTTTAGGAGAATTTTAGCATGTCACACTGCAGAACATGTCGACTTCACCAATTCATGTAAGTACACTGTAAAAAATGGAAAGTTGTTAATACTCAAAATACTCTAAATATAAATGCAACAGGCTGCAAATGATGTTTGACTTTCCTCAACAACTATTTTAATAACTGTCCTCAGTAACATTGCTCTGTATAGTCAATGTGAATTTGTTTGTTCACTAAATGCTACAATGTCTTGTCCAGCCAACTATCAATTCACAATAAAAATACTTTAATTTTGTCACCATTTTAATTACTTTTCCATGAAGTTAACTGCAATCTTTAACTCTGAAGTGAGGTATGTTTTGCATGGCAAGGCAGTACATAAAATATATTGGCATAGAAACACAACAGAATTCAAGCTTTATCAGCAACATCATTCAATATGAATTTGTTCATTCAACAACCCTGTTATGCTCTTTAGGACAACATTTGGGGGAATATCATTGGTCTCAGTGAATGACTGTGTGAATGACTATGAAATGATTTACATTATGAAAATGTTGAAGAGACATACTCATTTGGGGAAAACAATGGTGGCCTAGAGTTTAGTCAATTATAACATTTGCAGAAATAACATATAGTGTAAAAGTAAACACAATAAACACATAGTCGACTTCAGTTTTGAACAAATGTATTTATCTAATGTATCCACCATGATCACAGTTCTCCTGTTCCTTTAATTACTTGAATACTTTGACCAAGGCCTCTGAATACAACCTTAATGAGAGTTTGTAGTGAATCGACTCGTCCCTGCTCTTGTGGGAAGACTAAACATTGTGCAAATTGAACGCCTGCCAACAGAGCTGACATTATCGCAGACTGAACCCTGTCCAAGAGGGCATGTAATGAGGCTGGGATTGGGCCGGTTTCATGTCCTTTCACCATGCAACAGAAAACAAGCAGAAACATGTGCCATGTTCCAGGGCCCATCCCTTTGTCCTACAACTTTCACTTGTCAATCTGCCTAGCATCTCCGCCTGTGTTCCAGAGAAGAAAGAAAGTCCTCCACATTTGGAACAACATGGGGGTGAGTGAATGATGGCAGAATTGTCATTTTTAAGTGAACTATACCTTTAAATTCTTGCAGCACTCTCACCGTATTCTTTAAATTAGAAATTGATGCAATCTTCCACATTTGAGCATTAAGTTCATTACATGGTAACAAAATTAACAGATAATTGACATAACACCATGATCAAAACACACATTGAGTGCAAACAAGTGTTTTCACCCACACATGCATGTTCAATCAGGCCTAATCAAAGCGCTCAAGCCTGGCAAACTCACACCTCCAGCTGGCTGATAGGCACATTGTTTGATCTTTTAGATTGTGCAGCTGTAACATGAATCTGCTCTTATTTAGAGTGTTTATGTCTCCTTCACACTCGTTCCCTGACATTTGGCACAGATGTGACAGATAACGCACACGAAAGACTTCATTGGCACCAGAAAAGTAAAAATCCCAGAGCAAACAAAAATGCCATTTTGTTTATTTTCATCTTTGTTCTCCAAACCCCAATTCCTCTATGAGGACGTAATCAAAACTATTATCTCATTGAATAGGATGTATATTGTTTAGAACCAGATTACATATGAAACACTGTGCAAACCCCTGTTCTAAAAATGTCATGCTTGTGAATGAACATAATCAACAAGAGGCTGCGCGTTACAGTGATTTTACCCTTTCTTTAAGCATCTCAGATCACAATGTATTCTCCAATTTGCTAAATATTGCACAGCTTTTATTGCATTCGTTGGAAAAAAAAAAAGCTGCATCCATATTTAAATTTTTTTTGGCTTAAAGTCAGACAAACTGCTGGAATTTATTTAGTTGATTCTTTTTTTTTTTTTTTTTAAATGGCCACCAGAAACACCCAGCAGCTTGTAATCACCTTGACATTATGTCCCCTCAGATACACATGATGGTGTGCTAATGTTCCACTCCTTTCCCATCATCCAATAGCTGAATGGCCCTTACCAAAGATAAGAGCATGCATGCTCCATTAAACCTTAGAGCTGCCCTGGGACTTTCTGGAATAGTTTTAAGACGACTTTTGTTAAATGTATCACCCCCCTGCCATGGGAATTAAATAATGAAAGGAATTAATTGTTGTGGCCCACCTGGGATTTGGCTTTTAAGGCAGAGTGTCTGTTTCTGCATGGGTGACTTTTTATTTGCTATAAGACGTGTAAGGCAGTATACGGAGGGATGGGAACAGTCGTTAAGACGTGCCCTGAAGAGGGCCGGAGATGAAGAGGCATGCTTGGCCAATGCTTAAAGGAATAGTTCACCCAAAAAGATGAAAAGTCTGCAGTTCTAAACTCATCTGATTTTTCAGTAACACTTTAAATTAACGTTACCTTATTAATATAAAGGGGTTTATTATTGACTAATAATTTTTTTATAAATGCATTATAATTCATTGATAGACATGTATAACAACATGCATAAAAAGGAAAACCTGCCAAACAACGAGCCATTTTACCTCACATGTTATAAATGGTAAATGGTGTGCACTTACATAGTGCCTTTTTTAAACTTAGCGGATACCAAAGCGCTTTACACTGTGTTCCATTCACCCATTCACACACACACGCACACACACACACACACACACACACACACACACACACACACACACACACACACACACACACACACACACACTCACTCACTCACCAATGGTGGCAGAGCTACCATGCAAGGAGCTAGCCTGCCATTGGGATTAACATGGGGTTCAGTGTATTGCCAAAGGACAGTTCGACATGTGGAGTCATGTAGGCCGGGTATCGAACTGCCAACCCTGCGATTAATGGCCGACCTGCTCTACCACATGAACCACAGCCGCCCCTAAATACTTAATAACACCTATCCAATGAAAATGTACATTAATGTAAAGTGGACGCATTTGATGCATTTATTAAGAGTGGCCAGCTTTCATATGCTTCAGACTTGGAATATGCCACATGGGTAGGACTACTTTTATGGCACATTTTGGAGTTTGAAAGCCTCTGGTCCCCATTCACTTTCATTGTATGGAAAAGAGCAGCTTGGACTTTCTGCTAAATATGCCCTTATGTGTTCCCCAAAGAAAAAAACCGAGAGTGAGTAAATGATGACAGCATTTTTGCTGTGAACTTTCCCTGTAAGGTTACAGTGGGAGAGGCTGAGGAGTATATCTCCACTGGTGCCTACAGTACACTTTGCCAAAGGGCATCGTAGAGCTGGCCCTACAACAAGAACATCAACAGCAGTGTCCTCCCTTAAGCAGAAAAAAGAGCTATCTGCGAAAAATGATGGACTTAACTGTTAAGATTCATAATGGGATATTGCACAAGTGTGATAATGGCTATTCTTAGAAGAGTTTCTCCTTATTTCATACTCCTCATAGCTGCTTGGATATGATGGGAGGAGAATGATGAAGATCAGCAGTACCTGCCTCCCATCTGTCTGGGTGTCCCTGAGAACCTGCTATCCGGCCCAGTTGTCTCAAATCATTGTTGGCCCTGAGCCTGCCACGCATTCCACAACTTCCAGACAGCTCCAACTTTATTTTCAGGCAAATCGGCATCAGCCCTCTCACATGACATTCCCAAAAAAGGCACTGCAGCCCCAGACTACCCTGATTCTCTATATGACTTAACCATTGAGGAATTAAAACAATACGAGTTATGTCAAACCCATTAGAGGAAAGGGACCGAAGTCCCCAGTACACTAATTATACAAGTTAAAGGGATAGTTCACTCTGTCATCATATCCCTCTTGTCGTTTCAAACCAGTATGACTTTCTTCCGTGGAAGCTGCTTAATGAATGAGTGCAATTCCTTGAGGTGTACAGTATATCCTGCAGATCCAGCTGTCCGGTAATTTGACACTTGCTAAAACAATTCTGAATTCACAGATTAAAAAAAAAAGATTTTAATTTAGCCATCAGTTCTTACTCTAAAATAGCTCTCAACTCAGTCAGTCTTGTTTAATTTGTGTGCACTTGAGAAGCCACAGCAGGATTCAGACAATTCTTTGATTCATTTATTTAAGAGTAGCCTACTAAGAGAACCTGTGAAATATCTAAAATAGCTTGAGAGCTCTTTCTCAGAGCCAAAATTCATTTTCTGGCACAGATACAAGATGAGTGCACCTGTCATTCACATGATTACCATATATATCTTTAAAATACTCAATGCAAACCAGGTGTGTGCTGACTGGAAATGTACAAATGTGTTATTTTATCAGTTCAAGACAGATTTCCAGAGCAAATGTAATGATGAGTGAATCATACACACCATATAATATATTATATTAATAATATAATACATTTAGCATTCGTGCACTGTACCAATGATTAGCCTCATATAAAATCCCATGATTTTAAAGTTTAACACTTTAGCCTTTCTAAAGTCACTTTGTAATTCTGTGATTAAAATCGCATTTTATAAAAGTCCCTTACAGCTTAAGGGTATATGCTATGCATTAAAATATTCATATTTCAATTAAATACAATAAAATTACTGCCATAAATATAACACAGCAGCATTAATGAACAGCCAATATGCATAAAAATGGTCAAAGTAAATCTTTAAAATCCTTTAATATTGCAGAACTTTAATTTTCCAAATTCTGCACGAGTGCTCAGCGTGATTCCCAGCGAGGCACGACTGCAGAACGTTTGATCTTCAAGCAGGATTTTGACTGCATGTACAGTCAAGAGTTTATATGATGATGTTGAGAAATCGCTCATTGTCTTATCCCCTGTTTGAAGACTTTAATTGCACTGGGCAACTGCAACTCATTTGCATATGCAGCATTTCTCTGAGGACACACAAACCAACACCGAATGTGGGACAATAATGTTAATCAAAAAGTGTAAGCATTTTTACTGTAACTGAGTCACTTACTGTTACTTACAGTCACTTACTTACAAGGGGCAACAAATAATTGTATAGGCAACTGAACATGTTGGTGATTTGAGAATTTGATGTCCTTGAAGTACGACTTGTACTTATTGTTACCTACAATGATTTCACTGTCAAAACAGTGAAAAAGTGAAAAAAGCTAAGTTCACATAAAATCAAGGACTGATAATTTATCATTTTCTGAACAAGTCAAATGACTATGCCACTTACAAGTGCAGATATTATTCGTAAAGACCCACTATCTATACATTTTAAGGGATCCAGTCTGTCTTAAACTGGATTGGTTACAGATGTGAAATTCCTTTTTTAAGAGGATCATTCAGCTTTATGCTGTCTAAGTTCAGTAATGTGCTACTGCCCTCATCTGGCATGTAGTGCTGCTTACATGAATGAGAAATGCAGGTTGTGCTTTGTTATCCGTTTACTTTATCTATATCCCGAGGGAAAATAAAATTGGTTGCAAATGGCTTAATTTTTCCTAGACACTAATTAGACCAAAAGGGCCAGCATTAATCTTTATTCGTAGGTATTTTGCTTTTGCCTGTTAGACAGATATTCCCATCTGATTTCAAATTTTATATGTAGTCTTTAGACCTTATTCAGAGTAAAGCTATATAAAATTTTGGATGGAAATGAAAAGGCTGTGGAGATAGACTTACAGCAGGCTACTGTCTCTTCAAATACAATGGCATGTATTGTCTAAAGTGATGCAAGGTCCTAGATCACTTGCATTTTCTGGAGAGGTTTGTCAATTAATTTTTGTATTCAGTGTTTTGTCAGCTGAATGATCAACACCAATGTAAACAACAGTACAACCAAATGATCAGACTATTCCTAACGGCCTCTTTTTAATTAGTCAAAAATCAAATATGGTGCTATTCGCATCTGTGGGGGTAAATGTATCTATGCGTGGGGGTAAACCAATGAGGAAAACTGCAGTACGGAAATGACCATTAATGACCATTTATTTTAGATCACTGTCCTTCATGATAAGGTGGTCTAATTCATTTTGGCTAATTTCAAGTTAGCAACACGGCTGAATCGTTTAATATAAATTGTGATATTGTTTCCTCTGATGTGTTTGGTAGAAACAGAAGATGTTTCTAGAGGGTGCACTTGTTTAAGAGGTGGGAGGAGAAAAGAGAGCAATGAACTTCCTGCTCCTCAAGTGTTTTCCCTCTTCCCACAGGCCTAATTTTTCACGGTACAGTGCGCTACAATGACTGAGAAATATATAGAGGCAGACAGAGCTCCAAAAAAGGGTGGGAGCTCCAAACTGCCAGCAAAAGTATAGAGAGCCACAACAGCCTCAGCTCCAGCTGTAAGGTGTAAGGTGGGCCATAGGACCCTCCGGGTGGACCAAACAGTTGGAGCACTTGGTGGGCGTGTGGTTGCCAAGGTGGGCCATGCTTATGATTGGCCCCTAACCTAACCTATACCCTAACCCTAACCATGTGTGGAAGTGGAGTAACCCCGCCCCTTCTGGAGATTCAGCACCCATTTGAAGATCTCTGGCCTGCAGCTATACCAATTTTGAATGACTCACAAAGACATCATATCATGTACACCAAACTATAACTACAATCATTAATGTATTTGAAGATTATCTGCAGACAGTTAAATTAGGCTTTATGTATGGAGCTAAGACACTGACTAATTTGAATGAGATTTTTTGTAATTGTGTCATTTGTACTTTTAAACAGTAGATTTGTTATTTTATGTTATATATATTCTGATTAAAACATTACAGGTTAAAATAAGCTAAATAAATTCAGAACTCCAAATTCAAATCTCTCACATTCAGGGTCTTTGTAATGCTTTACAGTGCAGTTCTCAGACCATACCAATCCAAATGAAAAAATAGAAAAATCAAACTTTTAATTTAAACAAATTAAGTTTGATCCAGTTACTTCATGCTTGATACATTTTATAATTATAAGTTTTACTTTTTCTAAATTATGACTTCAGACATGATTGTTTTGAATACATTTTTTCACCAATTTTCTATTTTTCCATTGTTGTTTCTTTCAATTTGTGCAGTGGGCTGTACCATTAGCATGGAGGTGTGGGTTAGGGGCTGCTTACTGCCAGAGACTGTTTAGCCTGAGACTAACCACTTGTATTGAAATGAATGGGAGAAATTTGAACACCTAATATGGTGGATGTACAAGACGAAGTCCCGCCTTAGAGGTAAAAGGGCCAATCACGATTTAGAATCAAGCGACGCAGCTTGAATACGTGCAAGTGCATTTGCTGGACCGGTCTGAAAAATATAGGTTTTTTAAGAGTGATCTGAGGTAAAGAAGCACAATTTATGATACAGTTGTTGTCAGATTTTACTGCTGATTTTAAGCCTTTTTGGAAAATTCGATCTTTTCCCATTAAAGTATATAAGAGCTGTACTTTTATACAGCTTGTATCTATAGAAAATAGCTGCCCGGGTGCATTCCTAAGATGGCCACTGAGTGACCTGACTTGCCTTGAAAAGGACTTTTTTCTGAATGGACATTGAGAAGTAGTTTAATAGGCTAGCCCAGGGGTCAGCAACCTAAGGCACGCATGCCACCACTGACACATGGAGGGATTATCACTGGCAATTGCCAATTGGGCAATAGCGAGAGAGTGGACAAACAGACCACATGATCAAATGTGTCAGTCTATCTGCCACTTTAAGTCCATTTACTAAGCATACTCAAGATAAACGATGGTAATCTTTCCTGAATTGCTACTTTTAAATGTAGGGTTAGTTGTAGTTTCTTATATATTAAGGCCTTTATACAGAGCTTCCTTGCAAATTAACCAGGTCAGTTTCTCCTTGTAAGATATTCAATCCTAACTGGAAAAAAAACTTGTTGCTCATGGGCACCTTCACGGGAGAACAAGCTGCACAGCAGTCTCGTACGAATTGACATGCTCATGTGGTAAAATGGCTGTGAGGGATAGACTTCCAGTTTCTTCAATGGGCTGTACTGCAGTTTAAAGTTTTTTTGGATTTTTCCACTGACAAAACATTTATAAAATATCTGCACAAGAGCATTCAGTATACAAAAAAAGATGTGATCTAGGAGCTTTATACAGCTTTATACTGTTCGTGCCAATGAAGAGACTGTAGGTCTTTCCCTCACAGCCACGTTGTCATTCCCATTTAAAATGAAAGATGGCGCATGTGTGAATAAGGTGTCTGAATGTCGTTCCTCTGGGAATATTTCCTCTCTTATATATTAAACTTAAATATGAATAAAAATTTTTATTGTGGGTGTTAAGTTGAGCTGACACCATTTATCGATATTAACATATTATTAATTACTTTTAATTATTAGTGACATGGCATGCCAAACAAAATGTAAAACAAAAACAAAAATCAGAAGATTTAAAAAAATACTAATTTAAAAAATACACCACTAAAACACTGTTGACAAAATACTCAAGGATAGTCCACCCAAAAATGCAAGCGATGTAATAGGTGTGGGTGAGAAACAGATAAAAACATAAACAGATCAAAATTTAAGTCCTTTTTTACCCTAACACCGGGTTCACACATCCTCCGTGAGCAGGACGTGAGCGAGGCGTGAGAGCGTTTTCATTTCGGCGCCCATACTAACAGATGACACTGTTTCACTGCAAGTGTGAGTCACAAGGTGACGCATCCCAGAAGCGTCCCAGACGCTAGATAGTTTAGATATTATTGCTGCGTGGCTCACGCTAAGCTCAGCAGCTCTAGGTGCAGTACATCACTAAAATAATTTAATAATATTATAGAAAAGACACAAAAGCAAAAAAAACATTATTCAAATCAAACCTATAGTACACTACAATTTATATGTCTGCATGCAAGTACAGTGCAATTAATAAACTGCCAGACCTTTTGCCATTCTGTGTATATAGGTGTATAGTATAGTCACAACATTAACCAATCACAACCAAGTGTGCTGAAAAAGAAGTGCATGAGACTACCCACTGGTGTCCTTGAAGCAGCAATGATTTCATCTTGTTATGACTTTATTAAGAAAAAATTATAGCATAAGACCCCATAGATAACTTTATTTTCTGTGCAGAGACGCTGCTGTCTCGCGGAAGAGACAGCCAATGTGAACGTCCATCCCGACCGCACTGATTGCGCCTCGCTCACAACACTCTCATGGAGGATGTGTGAAACCGCCGTAAATCTCCACATTCACTTTTACACCTGAAAGTGATTTTGAATGTGGAGATTTCGATTAAAAAAGGGCTTAAATATTGTTCTGTTTCTCACCCACACCTATCATATCGCTTCTGCGGATATAGATTTAATCACCGCGGTCATATGGATTACTTTTATGTTGACTTTATGTGCTTTTTGGAGCTTCAAGATTTTGGCACCCATTCACTTGCATTGTAAGGACCTACAGAGCTGAGATATTCTTTTAAAAATCTTCTTTTTTGTTTTGCTAAAGAAAGAAAGTCATGCACATCTGGGATAAGAGAATTTTCATTTTTGGGTGAACTATCCAGTCAGAAGTCAGTGTCCTAGTCCCATATGGTGGTCCATAATATCTAGAAGGAATATGAAGTTTGCTAAATTTCAGCTGGTTTGTAGAGATGATTGAACTCCTTGATGTTCTGAATCCATTTATAACTGAATTGAGGTGAAGTCATCTATAGATGCTCGACACAATTTTATCAACAAAGTGATAAACTGGGCCAAGCAAGAACTGCTTTGGACCTGAAATCAGGAATATTTTAAAGTGTTTACTTTTACACTTGTTGATGAATGATCATGCATCTGATTATGGGCGATGACTCATTGAACGAATGGACTAAAGTAATAACTAATTGACACTTAACCACCCTCCTTTTCCTCACTTAGATGGGCTGCAGAACACAGGATATACATGGATCTCTCATTGGGGTCAGTGCATCAGCTGAGAGCAGGTGGATGGATACTTTTAAATGAAAATGCATTCAAATGTATTAGAGATGGCTGTTACCTGTACCATCAAGGACTGCATTAGCGATGCGAGTGTTCATAAATGAGCTATGTCAAAAGCCCTTGTGCCTCATCATATATACACATTACACCTGACATTACCCCTGTTTGGCTCATATGATGGTGAATAAGCTTAATACTGTACTTTATGTTTGCAAAAGTAATGCCAAGAAGCCAAAAAAGATAATAAACAATTCACAGTATTGTAAGGTATGATGATTTAAACTTTATCTTAAATACACCTTTATTGTAAATGGTTTGCCAATATGGAGTAGATGTCAAAAAGTGAACACGGTAAAGATGAGCAATGATGAATTCAAACTGCTGAGGTCACGACCAGCGTAATACACGCGTAATACACGCTATATAATGGCGTGTATTATCTAAGCACATGATTTCTTTGCAGGTTTAAAGGTTAAGTTCTGAAGGCTCTATTTTGACTCATGTTTCCTCACCAGTTTTTCCACTAGCTCAACTATAATTCCAAATGGAATGGTGAAGAAAAGAAGAAAAATAAAAGCATTTCTTTGAGGGCCAAAAAGAATGAAAAATGCATGAAGGTGGTGATGGGATAAAATATTCACACCTACAGCACCTACCACACATGGCTTTCACACATCAGATAGGGCTTGGAAAGAAAGCCCAGATGAAAAGCAATGTTAATGCACAATTTCAGTATATATATATATATATATATATATATATATATATATATACATACATACAGCATATATTATATAATGTTATAATTGGCGAATGCTTTGTTCTCCCACTATTATAAATAACCAGTTTCATAATAAACATTTAAGGATGTGACTGTTATGTGAGGAGATTGTTTTATGTAATATTATGAAGAAATAAATGACTTTGTGGTCATAATGATTACAGCTCAGTAACATATGGTTGTAAAAATGAGAATGTATTTATACAATTTTTTTATAAAATATCAAAATTCTAGTCATCCTTTTAAATTTAATTTAAAGACATGCATTTTTTAAATATACATTTGGATCATTCATTTGGATTTCAATACATATGTAAATGTTCTGGAAAAAAATAAAAATAACTAAAAAAAAATCAGAAAAAAAAAAATCACCAAATGTTGATCTTATCTGTGGGCAAACTCAAAACCAACTCAGAATATGTCTTAGTTATTATCACCCTAAAATCACAAGTATAATAATTATACTTATACTTAAATTATATTTGTATACAGAAAATAAAGCTAAATTAAGCTTCTTTTTTCTTTGACTCTTGTGATATTGTCCTGACAATTACGTGTGCAAATTTTTGTTGTTGTAATCTTTTTGTATTACGGTAATTTTTACAGTAAACGAAAAAAATGGAATTTGGTTAGGAAGTTTGGAATGAACCACTACATCCTCACACGGTTCTACACCAGTAATGTAGAGAAAAGCCCTGCAAAGAGTGATGCGAACTGCCAGAAACATCATCGTAGGTGAGCTTTCCTCCCTCCAGGACATATATAACATGCGGTGTGTGAAAAAAGCTTCTTCCCCCAAGCAATCAGACTTTTGAACACTTGATCTCTCATGATCAATAATCAGCACTGCACTTTATTAATCTCACACTGGACTCTCATAAATTATACTCTCTCACACTGCCAACTGACTAACCGACAGCCTGAATGTCAATACAGCCCATACAACATACTGTATATTTTATATATACTATTTTTCATTGTATACTGTGTATTCTATATTGTGTGTATTGTATACTGTACATTGTATATTATTATTTGTATATTGTGTTGTGTGTAATTATGTGTATATTAGATATGTAAATTGTGTTGTGAAAATCTTATGTTTATTGTAGATTTGTCTTATCACTATCGTGACTGCTATGTTGCTCGGAACTGCACACAAGACTTTCACCTACTATTGCACTTGTGTAGTATATGGCTGTGACAATAAAGTGATTTGATTTTGATGTTTTTCTTTGATATTTTACAGGGAAATGCAGTTAATTGCAATAAAATCACATCACAAAGCAAAAAAATCCTAATGGTTTTAAAAATGATGTCAAAAAATGTTATTTATTGGAATTCAATGAGACCCAGACGTTTGTGAGATTCGCCCTTCCATGACAGAACTCTTGAGCTGTGGGACACCTCTGTCCAGGCTAGAGTTGAAATCATGAGTTTGTGTGCTCACACTGTGAATTATTACTTGTTACTGACAAAACTTATACAACTAGTAACAAAGTGACAAAGTCAATTTTAAAGGATCTATGCATTTTTATTTCACTATGTTATTAATATGGTTCTGTGACCATAATGCAGAAGTGCTCTTTACTCCAGTATATGCAAATTACAGTATTCATTTCATAATGCTCTCAGACAAACACTTCAGTCTTATGCAACCCAAGAAAAAAGTATCCTGCTGAATATTACAAAGACATAAAAATTATTATAATTCTGTTCTTCCTGAATGAACAAGTACTCAAGAGATAAAAAAAAAAAAAAAAAGATCTGGCACAGAAAGAAACAATATGTGGGTGAAATAACTCAACCTAGCATTATATGAGCAGGGAACAACTATTCTGCATTATTCCATCTTTTCCTCCTCTTCCTCCTGTCCTTACTCATAGTGGTAATACTCTGGCTTCAGGTCCCAAGGTCCCCCCCATCTAACATACAGAGAGTTCCACTCCCACTGTGGGAAGTAGAAATTTACTTATGTCAATTTTTGTACTCTGTTCTGTTAAGTTTCTTTCACTTATACAGTTATGATTCATCTAACTTCAATAACATTTATATTTCGCCAATCCTTCTGAGGCAGAGGTTAAGGGGCATGTATTCAAAGGAACATCAAGCTCACTTATATAATGTCTGATAATACAATCAACCATGCATAGCCTCCAACACCAAACATATAGAGAATATTTATGCTTTCTTGTTGCCAGTTCATTATTACAAATTTATAATGTCTGTAATTAAGATGATTGCAAATTTAGAAGATTAAAAACTGCTAACTAATGCTGCATTCCAGTCCACTTGAAAAGTCAGAATTTCCAACTTCCCGCTAGGAAAAGTGCAATGGAACGCCACTTGAAGTTGGTCTTCCAACTTGGAAACTCGTGCAGAAATCTTCAAATCTGATTTCGCCGAGATGCAGGTGCGTGACTTCACACAAACTTGTTGGAACCCAGAAAGTTAGTGATTAACATTCACTTTTATTAAATAAAATCAGTCAATGAGTCAAAGTTCCTATTTTACATGATATTCAAGCTTGTTTAACAAATAATTGCAGAGATTTCTCTTTTGATAATCGTAAACCTGTAGCACAATTGCTCGCAATGTAGCATTATTTATCAATTGGGTTGCTAGGAGACACCTGCTAAGCAAACAGGAGTGTTGCAGTTTTCTTTCCTTATACGTCAACACTCTGAGCATCTGGCAATGGAATGCCTTTATGGACAGAGACTGAATATATCAAGTAGGAATTTCCCACACTTTTATTGGAATGCAGCATAACATCAACAGAACACATTTCAGGTTTGCATCAAGGCATAAACACTTAAACATATCAAACAGTGTTTTTATACCATGTCCTAACAATGTGTAATATGACAAGTGTCTAACAACAAGCAATTTGTCCAGACTGAACGTGAAAATGGTGCACGGTGTGACACAATCACAGCCTAGCAGAAGCTGTTTGATATTTAATGTACAGTTATGGGATTTTAAACCAATCAGAGCAAGGCAGCTACTGCATGCTTGCCTTCTGCTTTCTTTTTTTATATTCCACCTGAACAAAAAGTTTTAATCTCACTGTATTTCTGCCATCATCTCTCTCACATTGAGTATGCACTTACATTATGGCTGTGGTTGGACACAGTTTTGTATTTGGTTGTAACAGCTTAATCAATCTTCTGGGACAAACAAAGAGG
This sequence comes from Moxostoma hubbsi, assembly GCA_032164185.1. Taxonomy (NCBI): domain Eukaryota; kingdom Metazoa; phylum Chordata; class Actinopteri; order Cypriniformes; family Catostomidae; genus Moxostoma; species Moxostoma hubbsi. Next base: position 33,044,254 of record JAVLUX010000011.1, read on the forward strand.
TTTGGTGGATTCTTTAAACTGCTGCCTGGGAATAAAACATAAATTTCCAAAGGGTCAGATGTAATGTATTTGACAGGATCAGATTATTCTGATTGAAGACAGAAATACTTTTTTAATTTCAAGTAGCTCTCACTGACCGCAGGTCTGCACTCAGCTCGATGCACAACCATGCCTCCAAGAGCCAGCTTGTCTGAACAACACGGACATTTTATTTGGTTATTCTTTACACAGAATTAGAAGAGTAGATCAGCCTAAAATGAAAATTCTGTCCTCATATACTCACAGACATGGTGTTCCAAACTGGAGTTACTTTTTTCCAGTGAACACAAAATTAATTTGTTTTTATAGAACGTCCTGGTTGATCTTTTCCATTCATAATGAAAGTGAATGGGGATTGGGTCTGGCAAGCTCCAAAATTACAGATTTAGTTTTTTAAAGTGGTCCATATAACTTACATTCCAAATCTTCTAAAGCCACATAATATCTCTTTTATATAAGGAACAGAGATAATTTAAGTGTTTATTCACTGAAAATCATCCTCTCTGTCAGAGGCTTTGGGGCTTGCATATTCACTCCACAAGTTCACCACAGAAAAGACTGTGAGTTTTACAGCCCCCACATTTATAGCCAGCTGTTGAACACTACATGTTCTGGCCTGTAGGCGGGACTTTTGTCACTCAGTAAGTTTGAACAAACTGTCATTGTTTCAAAGAACTAATGAGGGAATATGCATACGTAACCATGCACTATCCAATGTTCAGTGAAATCGAGATCTTATGTCTAACTTCTATGCTTAATAATTGTTCTCAGTTTATAATGTGACCAGACAAGTTTATAGTTTGAGCTTTTACATTATTTGGAGGAAATTAATTAATATTATTCAATTAAATACATACATACAATTGAAGTCAGATACATTTAAATTTAAACTCAGTTTTTCACATTCCTGACATTTAATCGTAAACATTCCCTGTCTTAGGTCAGTTAGGATCACTAATTTATTTTAAGAATGTGAAAAGTCAGAATAATAGTAGAGAGAATTATTTATTTCAGCTTTTATTTCTTTCATCACTTTCCCAGTGGGTCAGAAGTTTACATGCACTTTGTTAGTATTTGGTATTATTGCCTATAAATTGTTTAACTTGGGTCAAACATTTTGGGTAGCCTTCCACAAGCTTCTCACTATAAGTTGCTGGAATTTTAGCTCATTCCTCCAGACAGAACTGGTGTAACTGACTCAGGTTTGTAGGCCTGCTTGCTCACACATGCTTTTTCAGTTCTGCCCACAAATTTTCTTTCAGATTGAGGTCAGGGCTTTGTGATGGTTACTCCAATACCTTGACTTTGTTGTCCTTAAGCCATTTTGCCACAGATTTGGAGGTATGCTTGGGGTCATTGCCCATTTGGAAGACCCATTTGTGACAAGCTTTAAGTTCCTGGGTTATGTTGAGTCAATGTATCCACATTATTTTTCTTCCTCATGGTTCCATCTATTTTGTGAAGTGCACCAGGCCCACCTGCAGCAAATCACCCCTACAACATGATTCTGCCACCCCCATGCTTCACGGTTGGGATGGTGTATTGCCCTCATGCCATCAGTATTGGTTTCTATGTATGTTTTTTAATGTTGTTTTTTTAATCTTTTTTGTTTTCCATTTTTATTAATGCATATTTTTCATTAATTTTTTTACCCAAAAGAAGAGCATAGTTTGTTGAAGTTATCTTATTTTGAAGCCGTTCTTGGTATTGGGTACTTGTCTTTAGTGGGTCAGAGTACTTGAGAGTTGGTCATTTACCTCCATACAGTGTAAACAAATAAATATCAATGATGTGGTCAGCATCCAGAAAGTAGCTCTCCAGCACTAATTAAGTACAATAAATAATGCCATTTACCCAAATCCAAAATCTTTACCCAAGAGCCCATATTATGCTCATTTACCAGTTCGTAATTTTATTTTGGGGGTCTACTAGAATATGTTTACATGCTTTACTGTTCAAAAACAAATTTTTCTCATACTGTACATTGCTGCAGCACCCTCTGTCTGAAACGCTCTGTTTTAGCTTCCTGTCTCTTTAAAGCCCCCCTTTCCGAAAAGCCCAGTCTGCCCTGTTTGGACAGCTGGCCGAGTCTGTTGTGATTGGTCAACTGCTTAGAGAGTGTGTTCTCGACATGGTGACAACACTAACCCAACTCATCCTGGCCTTGGCTATAACTACCCTTCTTTGAGGGCAGGCCAAAGTAGCCATTAGGTGAGCAATAAGCAAATGTGTTACATAGTGACATAGCCAAGTCACAGAAGTAATGGCTGGACTGCAAACCAGACGTTTCAGGCAGTTCAGCAGCAGTGTTTTCTGTGGGAGAGAATAACTCCCTTTGGCGTGGACTTTGTGCTTTGTAACTTTGGAGACATTTTACATGCACAAACAGCTAAGCAAAGGTTAAAATCTCCAAAAGCATAAAAGAGCCTCTTTAAGTTTTGCAAGTATTCATGCTTAAACAATTATGTCAAGTAAGGAAACCACACCCTTTCATCACATGTATGATTTGTTTCAAATCAAGAAAGAGGGTAATAACCACTGATTAATAATATAGAACTGGATTGCAAATAACCGTGAAGCCACTTTGCTGTCATCGCTATGACCAAATATTCCAGTGTGCCCATTGACTTAATAGAAAATCATCTAATTTCAGCGAGTAAACATTAGTCATTCAATTGTCGATTTTATATCTGAAATCTGCCAGTTCATCCCTACTACGCAATTTCCCTAGACATGTAAATATTTATTTAAAGTGAGGAATTTTAACTGTTTCTTCACAGGCCAAGTGAGTAATGTGTATCTATATAAAACAGTCTACCTCTAACAAACCTCTGTGGCGAATAGATCAGCTGAATGTAAACAAGTTCACTGAAACTGAGGTAATATACAAACAGACATTTTCAGACGCATTTATTACAAATTTCCAAGTGTTTGTTTAGAGTTACTCGTTCCCTTCTCTCTCTCTCTCTTCCCTTTATACCCGTATGTCCGGGGCAGGGCATGCAAATTCTGTCTGCCAACTTGACATTGGCCTTTTCTCAGGTTCAGAGGTACAATTCGGCGTCCGAGAAGACCCCTTGTGTCACTTCCTTCGACACAACGTCTTGTTCCCTCCCTCGGGGAACGGAGGTTACAATAGTAATGCTTTATGCTTTATGCTTTAATAGTAAACGCTTTATGTTTACATTAAAAAGTGCCTTTTCCTTGCAGTCACTTGAATAAGAGCATGCTCTCTCTCTACCTCTATCACACACACAGCGGAGAGTGAGGGAGACACGCAAAGCAAAACTGGTTAAAATTTAAATTGAAAATTAAAAAACACCTTTCTGTTTTTACTGTCAGCTTTATTGATTTTTAGGGTGCTTTTTCATTTAAGTTTGACAGACCTCTTTCAGTTGTATTATATTCAAAAGTAAAAATTCCCCTTTTGAGTTTGAAAACTGAGTTTGAGTTAGAAGTGTTTGGAATGAAGGATAGGAACGATTCCAATAACATTGCACAGTGTAGCTCACACACAATTGTTGCATGCTTAACACTGTGATTCAGTACAAATGATAAGCACAAATGTGTGCATTTTGTGCCCAGCACAACTAATGGCTCCACTTGGCACAAAATGTTCATGTACTTCAAAAGTAAGCCCTCTTTAATAGAGCGTTGGCACAAAAAGCCCCCCTTTCCAAATTGAACTTGACATTTAAAAATGTATGATTAAGCCAGGTTGTTTGTATGCCTTTGTCCTCCTGAAGTGTTTAAACAGAGGTGTGGTCAACCAGCAATGACTGATGATTGTTATCAAACCTAAGATAGCTTCTCTGCACCTCCTGCGCAACATCGTTGTATTGCTCTGCCATCCCATTTATTGGCACACTTTGAAGTCATCTTTATGACTCAGCTTGCTCCCATTGATTGTATTAATTGTACAGCAATGTCTGTAATACCTTGCGGCTATTGTCCCAGAGACCTTTTAAAAGGGCAGAAATATTTCACTCACAAAATCCATCAGAGCTTTACTAATGCACACAATTATTGTCAATTATTGCCAGATGAGTGTTGGAGCACTTGTTGGAGTAAGTCCATAAAAACGCCCACTTGTGTTTTACAACTTCAACAAAGCATCAATTTTACTTGCAATTACCTAGAGGCAATGAAGAGGGGTCAGGGCAATCCAAGACCTCAAGGTTCACATCTCCTCCCTAAACATCACGTGACCCCTGCATCTTACGAGCCCTGCAACATTACATAAGTATTTCTAGAGGAACAATATTCAGATCAGCGGGAGATGCATTAACATGCTCTGAATGAAGTAGGACTGTTTGGGGGTGGCGTGAGTTGCTCAACCTGTTGGTGGGCTGTAGATCCGCTGCTGAGATGATAGCGAGGTCACAGGGGTCAGTCTTCCACCTCCTCAAAAGATCCCACCAGACTGCCTTCCACAGAAGCAGAGAAAAAGAGCAGTAACATCCATGGCCCTCATCAGGACACAGCCTCTCTTCCTCCACTTACACACCCACCTGCAGCCGCAGCTTCGTTCCCCAGATGCCTCTTCATCAGCAATGAGTAGCACAAAAAGAGTCTTTTCAATGCCTCAAGGTCTCTTAAACTCATCACTCACCCCAGCCCCTGTTGATTTGATCATTTTTGTCTCCTGGCAGCTTTCGGTTCAATTTTACAACACCGTAGCATTTAATTTATGCTTTTCATTTAAGATTTTTCATTAGTTGTGACACTCCTGGATTGTGAGTGAGAATAAGTGCCATTCATTCAACACTGAAATGTGTTAGGTGCCATAACGCTGTGAAGTTTTGCCAAAGCAGAATAACAGCCGTAATCTTTTGTAGATTATGTAGAGATATTGTAGAGGGAGTAGAGGGAGATATTTTGGGTCACTCAAAGATATGACAGTAAAATAATAATAAGACTCTTAATCATATGCCTCAGAGGCATTTTAAATAATGTCTGTGGCACAATTTCTCCCTGCTCTACCTCAGTTGGCTCTTAGTTAAATTTTTTATGAACTACTGCACACTTGATAATTCAGTGTCTGCAGAAATTTAGCACAGATAGTAAACAAGTACATTTATGTTTTTTTCTCTTATGGTTGCCAATCTTACAATCTAAGAATTCAACACTAAATAATGTGTCAGTTTTACAGTCATGGGTGTAGTACATACACTACAAGGCAACTACAAGTATGTGGACAACTGGATACCCCACATATATGTGTGTGGCACGGTGGAGGGTCGGGCCGGGTCGTGACTCAACACACCCGGTCCCGTATTAGGCTAATCAAGCCACCGAGAGGGATAAAGGCTGATCACGGAGGGCTGTGCGAGAGAGAGTGATCCTTATGGACATGTCCGTCGTCCTACATGTTTGTCTTTTGAGTTTTACATTAAACCTTTATTTGTATGTCAAGCCGGTTTCTCGCCTCTTCCTTGCCCGTGAGGGCGAACTTCTTTACATTGGTGCCGAAAGCCCGGGAAGGAAGAGGGATACTACCGGACGAGGAGCCCAGCCGCCTGGACGCGGAGGAATGGCCGCCAACCGCAAGGGGAGAAGGGGCTCCTAGCCGACTGCCTGGAGTGGTCAGGGCCGCTGCCAGGGGCGGAGGATGCCCCTACCAGCCGCTGAAACGCGGAGGGGTTGGAGACCGCCGTCCGCGAGCGGGGAGGGGATCGTGACCGACTGCCTGGAGCAGGAGAACCGCTGCCAGGGGCAGGGGATTCCCCTTCGGCTCCCTGAGAATGCCTCAGATCCGCCTGGAGAGGCACGGCTGTCGTCCGTTAGAGGGAAATCTGCTTTTTATGATATTTGAAATAATCACGTTATTCTCAGAATTTGAGGTCAAAAAGTGAAGAGGCATGCGCACACTACATGCACACATCATATAAGCAGGTAAGAATGCCGTTTAAAGTGTTTACATGCAATACAAATTAGGTGTAATTGGCAAAAATCTACCCATGTTGATTTGTTTATTGACCGTTTATGACCTTACACCAATAAAGGAACACCCTTTAAATATGTTTACATGTCCACACACGTTAAGCAAAATCGGTGTTAGAACATGCATGTAAATGCACTCAGTGGTGTCCTGATCTGGACATTGTGCAGGCCAGGAAATTCTTTTACAGCAGGAATGGCATTCTACCCATCCTACTCTTACTACTTCTGCCATGTGTGTCTATGGCAAAAATAGTATTAGTAGTAAGGTAGTATGCAATTCTGAACTCAGACACTGTAAACCATTTCTTTATGGACTTGTGCACAACATGCTGGAACAGAAAAGGACCCTCCCCAAACTGTTGCCACAAAGTTGGCAACACACAATTCTCGAGAATGGTATTGTTTGCCGTAACAAATGGCATTTGTCCTCACCGAAATCATTGGAAAAGCCAAATCCTTTAATCAGGGGTGCGCACTTACATTTGATCATGCAGTTTGACGTCCATAAATATGCACAAAAAGCACTCATTGAGAATAATTCACAGGCTAAAAAGCACAGCATTTGCTCCATGTTGCCTCCATTGATTGACTCTGCATTTGTCGACACGTCATATACTTTTGGCAGAGTCTAAATAGAATCTCTCTCATTTATGAGCTCTGATCTACATTTGCTTGCTTATGCCACTCCTCCACTGATAAACTAAAATGAATTTGGGACTCCTCAAGTTGCTCAATCAAGTGCAATAATTAAAATAAAAGCAGATATATGGAAAATCAGGTCAGCCTCCCACTATTTGTTCTGTTTAATGCCTTTTTGCAATTCAAATGTAGCTTAATAAACCCAGCAATTACATGGTGATTGAAACCATGACTGAGCCAGTCTCTATGACGTAATCAGCCGTGTATGACCATAATGAACTATCACTGAATCTGTAATCAGATAGCTACATGCATGTGCGTCACTTTGTTTAAAAAAGTGGTGGGTACAGTGGAGCTGGAACCATTTGTGTTGTTTATGTGGCTAAGCTCATGCATATTAATTAGGCTATCTTCAAATATTTGAATATGATCCTTTATTGCTTGATAAAAAAAAAAAAATCTCTTATGAATAATGTTGATCCAGAGATCAGGGTTCTTTTTGTGTGTATCACTAAGTTGGATTTAACTGTTGACAATTTGGCACAATCCTCTATTGTTCTGTTCTTCGAAGCTCATCTTGGAGTTGCTGTCACAGCAACAGGTCTGGATGTTCAAATTTTTTAAGAAATCGATTTGTAGCTGCATGTTAATAGAAGTATATCAGGAGCAGAGATTAATTTATTCACATTTTCTTTTTGTTTTTTCTTTCTTTCCCTGAAACATATCGCTATCAGAAAAGCGTTAAATTAGAGTGCACTTCTGAGACGTTTACACCACAGATGACAACCAAGACAACCACTTGGTTATTTTTCAAAACATGAAAAATAACGACTTCTAGTGCAAGATCTCGTTATAATGCACGCTAGCGTTGGGGACTGTAAATGATGGCTTGTCTATCTGGTATTTTACAATTTATATTCAGTGATTCCTTCACTAAAAAAGTGATAAGAATGTGTCTTGGGTGAATAGACCCTATTTAAACAACCTGATATTTATGGTAAATCAAACTGACCCCAGCACGCTGGCTGCATTTTAGCCTCCAACCCATCTCAGCTCACAGTGATGTACATGGCACAAACATTGGCTCAGATGGGTCCCCATCTCCCCATGTCTGGTGTATCGAGTTGATTCGAGTCAACTCATGATATGCCAACTTAACACGGCATGCTTCAAGAATGAATGGCAGGCTGTGTTAGTTTTAGTGATATGACTCAAAGAGATATCATATCACTAAGGGCATTTCTTCCTTGAGACAGTCAAAGGTTCAGGCTTGTTTCTGCAGGACAGCCCACGTTTAGATGGAATAACCAATATTATTAAGAATCTCTATTCCAGGTTCTCATCCCAGGGTGGATTACTTGGTGGCACAGCACCATACATTTTGGTTTCATGTCTAACACCCTTAAAGATGGCTTGAGGCCAATTACGGAGACAGTACATTACACATACAACATTGATAACTGGGTTGATCAAAGCAAACGCAACCTTTCTCCCCTAAAGAGAGTGAGAACACTTCAATGCATTCATCCCTTTTGAAATGAAGAACCAACAAATAATTTACATAACTACACCTACATTGTACTTCATATAGTCATAATTTACATATAACGCTGCCAATTGTCTGCACAATACATATACAGCTCTCCCGAGAAATGACTTCACAAGATGGACATGAAAACATCTCCCACTTCTCACGGTTTCATTTGAGGTAGTTCATTATGTGGGATCCCTGTGATTTGGCCCTCTCGGTGAGTTCACGTGCCGCCACCCCACGAGGAGCCCTTTCATCACAGGGCAGCAGCACTAATTGCCGAGCCAGAGTCAGAAAAGGCGCTGAAGTGGAAAGGTGATTAAATTCAGCATTTAGAGTGGAGGGCAGCGAGCAGCACGCTTTCTCTTTCCTGAGCCCACACCACTGACGCAGTAAAGCCCACCCTTAACACCCCCCTCCTACTGCAAGTGTAAGAGTGCATGCGCACACATATATGAATGTGTGCGTGAGTGGCTGTGAAAGGCTCAGACACTGCTGGAAGCGCACACTGCTCTCGTGCTCCATGCCAGCACTGCTCAGCTGCACTCCTATTTGTTCGCCCGCCCGCTCACAAACACGCTCCACACACACTCCATCAGGCTGGGTGTGAGGAACGGCATGGAATGGAATCTCAGAAGGATGGAGAGCGAACTGAGACAGATCAACCCAGACTTGCTGCAGCCCAGCAAGAGCTTTAAGAAACCTTCCTCAGGCACCATCACCATCAACGTGGGGGGCTACATGTACGCGGCACAACGGCAGACCCTGTCCAAGCACCCTGGCTCTTTGTTGGAGGAGATTGTGAGCGGGAAGAAGCCTGTGGTGCATGTGGACTCCATGGGCAACACCTTCATTGACCGCGATGGCCCCATCTTCCGGCACGTCTTAAATTTCTTGCGTTTGGGTCAGCTGGTACTGCCTGATGACTTCAAGGAAGCAGGGCTGCTCCGGCGCGAGGCCGACTTCTACCGGCTGAGCGAGCTGGCCCAAGCCCTGCAGGACTGGGAGCAACAGAAGGCCACGCAACGAGAGCCCGCCTTCCTTGAGGTGACGGACAGCCATGAACGCTCCCAGGGTCTGAGGATCTACTGCAGCGACACCAGCTTCATCGAGAAGGTGAAGAATCGCCTGGTGCAGGTCTCCAAGAGTCGGCTAGATGGCTTTCCGGAGGAGTTCGAGGTGTCGTCCAACATCATTCAGTTCCGGCATTTCATCAAATCAGAGCAAGGCTCTCGGCTTGTGTTGAAGCAGGACAGCACGTTTTTGTGCACACTAGAGTGCCTGAAGCTGGAGACGGTGATGCTTGCTCTGAAAGGAGGCTTTCGTCTACTTACCAGTCTAGACAGTAGTCGTGGCTCAGTGGTTCAGTGCGAGGCTCTGCATTTTGTCAAGTGACCCAACCAGAACTGTCACCACTAACCACATGACATACTGGAAACCATCGCATCTGCAAACACCAGCGTCTTCAACCGAGAACCTGTTCTGAAATCCTCCACTCTGCTTCTACATGACATGCTCCAACTAACAGCACTGAAAAACAAGAGACGATGTGTATTGTGGGGTTTGTTTTGTTTTTTTTCTGTTTGCAAGTTGTTTTTACCAGAAGATGAGCATTTTATAATGTTGAAGATGATTGCAGAGTACCGTACAATCAAAAGGCTGAATGCAAGTGCAATGATCATTTCATTTGTAAGCAAATGTTGTGATTTCTGGCAATTTGATGAAGTGTTGTGAACAATAGGTTGTAATTTTGAGTCTGTGACCGTCATAAAAAAAGCCACAATATAACCTATTCAAATTATTATTTAAATGTTTATGTTTATAAATTAGACTATGAGTCATAATCTAGGTGACAATCTAGACTGCAACACTTTGGTTGTGTCTGTGTAACTGTGTTAATTCTTATGGCTGTGCAATGTTACTTGACAAATTACAGTATGCTGTATAAATATAGCTACATTTATTTTTTTCTTATATGCTGTGAAGTCAGCTTGTATGAGACCACTGTCCTTAATTAAAAGTTTTCAATATTATGCAGTAAAACGTGACCCACAAAGCTCTTTTTAATAGTTGTCAAATTTCCTCCAGCATTGATCCAAATTCTAAAGGGTATGAGTGCAATTTTAGACCACATGACATACATAAATATCAATCACAGATATTTCAGTATGACTGCACTGCTTCTGAAAAACAACATCTGAAACAAAACAAACATGTCTTCATTTACTCACCCTCATGTCTTATTAGGAGATTTTATGTAGAATGACTGACTAATTTACCATTCACTTTCATTCCATAGAAAAATATGCAATAAAACTAGTGGCTGAGACTAGCATGCTACCAAACATCTCCTTAGTGTTCCACAGAAGTAATACGTGTTTAAAAACCTATGAGGGTTTAAATCGGGCAAAAACACATTTAATTGTTGGAGTTACGTAATCAGAATTAAGAATATTTATGAAAATAAATATGGGATTGTATCAAATTTAGAACAGATTAATCAACCAGACATTTTTGCAACCAACACATGCATAGTGCAGTCAAGAGCAAAACATCTCTGTTTGACACACAGCTAAATTCAGTTACAGTTACAAGTTGCCCCTTTCAGAGGCGAGGCAATGGCAGACATATGGTTACACTCACTTTGGATTAGCTGACATCTCCACACACTAGCATCCATCTGTTTTCATCAAATCTGGCAAGCAATCTCCCACTAAAATGAATCAGAAGCACATTTCTGACATGGGGACACAGAAACATCTTCAATCACCAGTTTGTTGTGTGGACATCAAAAATAGGGTCCTTTTTAATTGCAGATATCAGTCATTCATTTTTGATGAGACACAGCAGGGCTTATTAGTCGTCATCTCTGGCTGATGTGTTTCAAACCCAGTGCCAGCAGGGAACTGGAAACCTTGCAGGAGGGTGTTGGCAAGAGGGAGCATTTATTTAAAATGGAAGAAGCCCATTATCAGCTGAAATATTCATGGATTGGTCTCACATACAATTGTTGCCAGGCAAATGAGACTCCTACATACCACAAAGACGCCAAAGATTTTCATCAAGTGCTCCCAAGAAAATATGACTAATGGCTCCTTCTGAAACTGATCAACATTAACAGCCAGGCTAACATGTGACTTCAAAAACCGTCTGCCCTTAAGAGACCAATTTCTCAGTAACCGAGAAAATATTGAAGAGAAAAGAATGAAATTCCCTGGTATGTACTTATTCAAAGTGTGAGCTTGAATGGTGGCACGCCGCTATGTTCAAACAAATAAAAATGGGCAAAAGTCATGGCCATCTGTAAAAGGAAGGCACAGTTGGATAAATCAAAGCAATGCAGAGTTTCAGAGAGTGGAGGAAACGAAAAATGCATGCGTCCAATTCTGAGGCGAACAAAATGAAGCACAAATAAAATGCCTTCAATTGAACATGTATCTTGACACTTGCAAAAAGTTGGACATTTGAACAATCACTAAGGTATTTTAGATGCATATACACAAATCAACACAAACCTTTTGATATTTGCTCATCGTTTGGCCAAAATTATGTCCATTGACAGCATTTGCTTAATTATCATTCATAAAGTATTTTAGATTCTCACTTACCAAAGATGTATCAACCCATATGTTACAGTATCACTAAGATTCATATTAACAAACAGTGAAACTGCTGATTTCAAAATAAAAATATTTGCCACCTATTGTTAAGTACATTGAAATAAATGCTTAAATGAGTCATAATCTTTAATTAAATGTAATGCATATTTAAACTCTTGTGAATAATAATGCACTAAACATGGCTACATACATGCAACTGAGAAAGAATAAATCAACTCTTCTTTACCCCCAACATTCAGCCCTGATTACCATGGTCACGTGTTTCTTTTGTGCAAACTGAAAGGCAACATTTCTATTTCAAGCCACAGATGGAAAGCTGCACAACTGTACACAAAGAAAACACAATTTGAAACTTTCAAAAGAGTAGCGAACGCATGTACAATAGTGTTCAACTCTTTGGGTCTAACTTATGCCTCTCTTCAACCTTGTGGAGGACTTTGTGCAGTTAACAAGCAAGAAAAAATAAGTCAGACCATGACAGCTTATCAAATTCTCAGCTTCTCCTCCACACATCACATCACCTGGTACATACACTGCTGCTTTCTGACTGACCAACTGCTCACAAAAGAACATGGATAATTCTTTGGAAAGCTTTTACTAAGTGCCCTTTCTCTCAAAACGAGTAGTTATGTAATAAGAGCAAAAAAAGGTTTTCAAAATTACACTGCCAAAATCATTTTCTTACTCAGATATTGATTTTTTTTAATATCCTTTATAGAAAATACATACATTTTAGAAGCAAAATTACTAAAATAGAAGTCTTGTTTTCAGAGAAATCTAACAAATGTACTGAATTTTCACCCAAAAATGAAAATTCTCTCATCATTTACTTACCCTCAAGTCATCACAGATGTGTATTACTTACTTTTTTCTGAAGAACACAAATTTAAATTTTTAGAAGACAATTGATGATGCAAGTGAATGATGGCGAGGTTTCAAGGCAGCATGAAAGTATTCATACGACTCCAGTGGAAGTGATATAATAGGTTTGGGTAAGAAAAAGATAAATATTTAAGTCCTTTTTTACCATAAATCTACACTTTCCCTTTTTTTGTTTTTGGAGTTTCACATTCTTTGTGCATATCACCATCTACTGGGCAGGGAGGAGAATTTATAGTAAAAAAGGAGTTCAATATTGATCTGTTTCTCACCCACAGCTATCATATCACTTCAGAAAATATGTATTAAAACACTGACACCATATGGATTATTTTTATGCTGCATTTATGCCCTTTTTGGACCTTCAAAGTTCTTGTTCTTATATACCAGAATATACAGTATATTCAGTAAATATAATGGGTTAAGTGAAATTTGTCTAAATCAAAAAGGAAAACAAGTTTATTTGACTAAATTGTGTTAAATGTCTTTTAAAAACAATACTTAATATTTGTCAGTTTGCTTAAAGTAAATGTATCTCGTTTTAAGGATGTTTTGATATATTTTCTGTTTTAAAAATGCAGTATACCAATGATAAACCTAAAATATGATACATTTCTGTGCAGAGCCCCTCACTTAAATCAGTAAGCAAAAAGCTAAAGACACATGTATCTATGTCTGAATCACATGTTTTACCCAAAAGAGCCATTAAGCATGACTCTTGCCCTCTGCTTGCCAGTTCTCCTGAAGCATTCAGAACAGAAAATAAATTGATGTGAAGAGCAGTTCAATGCAATCACTGTTCATGACCCTAGTTGCAGGGTTTTTTAGTTTGGCCTTTAAGAAACAGACAAACAAACATGTCCTTCTGCTCCCTAGTTGCACAATACAACCTCAGTCCCTCAAACAGCTCCTCCATATCCTCTTCAATACCAATGACAAAAAATTAATAAATACACAGCAGCCAAACATTTGGAATAATGTACAGATTTTGCTCTTTTGGTAAGAAATTGGTACTTGTATTTGCTTTTATTATTAAAGTGGCATTCAACTGATCACAATGTATAGTCAGGACATTAATAACATGAAAAATTGCTATTAAAATTTGAAAAATAAAAATAAAAATTCAGAACGTCTTAAACTATTTCAAAGTGTTCTCATCAAAAAATCCTCCATGTGCAGCAATGACATCTTTGCAGATCCTTGGCATTCTAGCTGTCAGTTTGCCAGATCCTCAGGTGACATTTCACCCCACACTTCCTGTAGCACTTGCCATAGATGTGTCTGTCTTGTCAGGCACTTCTCATGCATCTTCCATTCTAACTGATCCCACAAAATCTCAATGGGGTTAAGATCCATAACACTCTTTTCCAATTTTCTGTTGTCCAATGTCTGTGATTCTTTGCCCACTCAAACCTTTTCTTTTTCTTTGCAATTCCCATAAGTCCTGCACCCTTGAGTCTTCTCTTTACTGTTGTACATGAAACTGGTGTTGAGCGGGTAGAATTCAATGACGCCGTCAGCTGAGGAAATGTGTGACGTCTATTTCTCAAACTAGAGACTCTGATGTTCTTATCCTCTTGTTTAGTTGTACATTTGGCCTTCCATCAATCAAATAAAATAAAATAAAATACCTTTATTGTCACACTACCATGTGCAATAGTGGGTGAATGTCTTGTGTGCAGTTTCGAGCAACATTGCAGTCATGACAGTGACGAGACATATACCAATTACAATAAACAACATATTTACACAACCCAATTTACATATCAAATGTACACATACTTACACAACACAATAATAATATACAATGTACAGTAAACATTACACACAATATAGAATACACATACAATACAAATGAAAAATAATGAGTATATAAAAAATATATATACAGTAGTTGTATTGTGGAGAATATAATTATGACAGTCCAGTGTGAGATATAAGATTAATAAAGTGCAGTGCTGATTATTGATCGTGAGAGATCAAGTGTTCAAAAGTCTGATTGCTTGGGGGAAGAAGCCGTCATGAAGTCAGCTGGTGCGGTTCCTGATGCTGCGATACCACCTGCCTGATGGTAGCAGTGAGAGCAGCCCATGACTCGGGTGGCTGGAGTCTCTGATGATCCTCCGAGCTTTTTTCACACACCGCATGTTATATATGTCCTGGAGGGAGGGAAGCTCACCTCTGATGATGTGTCTGGCAGTCCGCACCACTCTTTGCAGGGCTTTGCGGTTGTGGGCGGTGCTATTTATGTACCAGGCGGTGATGCAGCCAGTCAGGATGCTCTCTACAGTGCTGGTATAGAACCGTGTGAGGATGTGGTGGTTCATTCCAAACTTCCTCAGCCTTCTCAGGAAGAAGAGACACTGGTGAGCCTTCTTCACAACGGCCTCAGTGTGGACGGACCATGTGAGTTCCTCAGTAATGTCGACACCGAGGAACTTGAAGCTGCTGACTCTCTCCACCGGTGCTCCATTAATGGTGATGGGGCTGTGTTCTCTGTCTTTCTTCCTGAAGTCCACTACAAGCTCCTTGGTTTTACTGACGTTGAGGGAGAGTTTTGCTCCTGACACCAGCATGTCAGAGTTTGCACCTCCTCTCTGTAGGCTGTTTCATCATTGTCAGTGATCAGACCTACCACCATTGTATCATCAGCAAACTTAATGATGGCATTGGAGCTATATGTCGCCACACAGTCATCTGTGTAAAGGGAATACAGGAGTGGGCTGAGAACACAGCCCTGCGGGGCTCCAGTGTTGAGGGTCAGTGATGAGGAGACGTTGCTGCCCATTCTAACCACCTGACGTCTGCCTGACAGAAAGTCCAGGATCCAGCTGCACAGCGAGCTTTTTAAGCCCAGAGCCCGGAGTTTCACATCAAGCTTGGAGGGCACTATGGTGTTGAATGCTGAGCTGTAGCCTACAAACACCATTCTCACATATGTGTTCCTTTTTTCCAGGTGAGAGAGAGCAGTGTGTATTGTAGATGCAATGGCATCATCAGTGGAGCGGTTGTTGCAGTAGGAAAACTGCAATGGGTCCAGAGAGGTGAGGAGCACAGAGCAGATGTGATCTCTGATTAGCCTCTCAAAGCATTTGCTGATGATGGGGGTCAGAGCAACAGGACGGCAGTCATTTAAACAAGTGATTTTTGATTGTGTTTTTGTACAGGCACAATGTTGGACGTTTTGAAGTATATGGGGACTACAGACAGGGAGAGGGACAGGTTGAAAATGTCCGTAAAAATACCAGCCAGTTGGTTTGCGCACGCTCTGATGACGTGGCCCAGAATGCCATCCCTGCCACATACTTCTAGAGTCGGTGGTGTTGAACTGTCCTTCAATTTTGTGCCTGGTATTTGGCTGCTCTGATAGAGTTACGGAGGGCATAACTGGCTTGTTTATGCTCCTCCGTGTTCCTGGAATTAAAAGCGGAGGTCTGAGCATTAAGTGCTGCATGAACATCGCCGTAAACCCATGGTTTCTGGTTGGGGTAGATCCATATTGTTTTGGTCGAAACAACATCCTCTACGCAGTTCCTGATGAAACACGTTACGCTATCAGCGTAAACCTCAGTGTCGTCATCAGAGGCGGACCGGAACATCTCCCAGTCTGCATGATCAAAACAGTCTTGTAGCATAGAGTCTGATTGGTCCGACCAGCACTGGATCGTTCTAACGGTGGGTGCTTCCTGTTTCAGTCTCTGCCTGTAAGCGGGCAGTAGCAGAATGGAAGAGTGGTCTGATTTGCCAAATGTTGGGTGGGGTAGGGATTTGTAGCCATCCCGGAAAGGAGAATAGCAATGGTCCAAATCCTGGTCCCCTCGTGTGTTGAAGCTGATGTGTTGGTGGTATTTTGGTGCGATTGTTTTAAAATTGGTTTGTTAAAGTCCCCGGTAACAATGAATGCGGCCTCAGGGTGCGCGGTTTCCTGCTCACATATGCTCCCATACAGTTCCTTGAGTGCCCGGTCTGTGTCGGCTTGTGGGGGGAAGTACACAGCTGTGATAATGACCGCTGTGAATTCCCTCGGTAGCCATAATGATAGACACAGAAGCATGAGATATTCCAGATCAGGAGAGCAGAAAGACTTGATAAAATGCACGTTCCTCTGATCACAGCATGATTTGTTGATCATAAAACATACACCACCACCTCTGCTTTTACCTGAGAGGTCTTTCACTCTGTCCGCTCGGTGCACGGAGAACCCCGTGGGTTCAATGGCCAAGTCTGGAATCTCTGCAGACATCCAGGTTTCTGTAAGGCAGATAACGCAGCAATCCCTCATCTCTTGTTGGAAAGAGATCCGCGCTCTCAGAGCTTGTTGTCCAGAGACTGAATATTTGCCAGTAGTATACTGGGTAGCGGGGGTCGATTTGCGTGATGTTATACTCTGATGAGTACGCCTGGTCTTTTTCCCCTTTTCCCTCTGCGTTTCCACGGCCGGGCAGCCCAGACAAAGGGCTCCGAAGGCGCGTTTGTAAACAGCGGGTCAGCATTGAGGAATTTGAAGTCCGGTTTTCGGTGTGTAATTGCAGAACCAATGTCCAAAAGCGTTTGTCTGTCATATACAATAAGGCAGATAACATCCAAAACAAAAAACAAAAAGTCTAAACAAAACAAACAATAAACTGCAGTGTTGTGTCGGAGCTCGCAACGCAGTAGCCATACTCAGCACCATCTTGAGTCCATATCTCTTTCTACCTTGTTAGAGCCAGTTGTCCTTTGTCTTTGAAGACTATAGTGTACACATTTAAATTAAATTTTTTTGCAATTTCAAGCATTGCATAGCTTTCATTCCTCAAAACAATGATTGACTGGACACCATGCGAGTAGCAAACGTGTAAACAGCGAGCTCTGCGCACTTTGCTAGTTTTTTAATTATTTTCATTTTATAATGCGGTGAAATTCGATACACCGGATCATAGGATCGGAGGTAAACATGGCACAGAAGTCAGAATCCTCTGGCTCTGGAGACATTAAAAGACACTTACGTGCTCAAGCCGAAACCTCTGATGGGCCTGCAGACCAGGGACTCAATTTGGATGGTGTGGCTGGGGATATTCATTCAACTGTCCAACATGTAGGTGACGCTGACGAAATATGTTGCTGACTTGGAGGATCTTGCTGTAATACGTTGATCGATTACGGTGATGGAAACAAAATTCAAGTTGGTTATAAGAGTAGCAGATGTTGAGAAATGGCTGATTGGATGATTATCTGGAGTCATCGGAAAGAGAAATATCCACTAATCTGCTCTCAACCAAAATAGACCTGGAAGGCATTTTGAAAAAACTGGATGATTTCGAAAATAGGAGCCGAAGGAACAACATAGGGATTGTTGGAATACCTGAACATGAAGAAGGCAGAGATATGTTGAAATTCCTGGACGAGCTTTTCCCAAGTATGTTAGACATAACAGGCCATAATCTGGAAATTGAGCGAGCTCACAGAGCTCACAGATCCGCTGAGGGAGACAGGCCCAGATCAATTATAGCCAAATTTCTGAGATCATCCGCTAAATATCTCATGTTGAGCCAGGCGAGGAGTAAATGAAAGCTTTCTTGGAAGAATCACAATATTTTCTTGTTCCCGGACTTTGCGAATTCGACAAGAGAGAAACACAATCGGTTCAAGGAATGTAAGAAACGGACAAACTGAGAATAGACACTAAGGATGGCCGCAAAGTATTTTTATGCCCAAAACAAGCACTGTCCTGCATAGAAACAATGGGTGAGTAAAACATTGGGTGTTTCTCATGTGAGTGAATTGACTCGCTGTACATTGGCTCGATTGTCTGAGGAAGCTAGGCATCATTTTGTTTGGTGTCATTTTGTTTCTTATATACTGTAGTACTAGTTTGTCATGGAAAGTGGAGTTTTGGTTATTCAGGGCAAGGGTTGGGGGACAAAGCATGGAAACTTTTGGCTAGATATATAAAGCAGAGAGAGTCTTTTTCTACCATTCCTTCAGTGAAATCTGCTGGTGGGGAAATTTGTACCTCTGCCATTGATATTAATAATGCCTTTGAAAAATTCTATCTTGATCTTTATAGTTCCACATCTTTGTCTACTGATGAAGATATTAGAACATTTGTGAAACCATTAGAACTCCCTAAATTGACGACTGAACAAAAAATTATCTGGATTCTGAGATAACCTTAGAGGAGCTTGATGAGGTAATTAAGGCCTTACCTACAGGGAAGGGCCAGGTGGCTTTGCCGCTGATTTTTTTTTAGATCTTATGCTACAGAACTGGCTCCACTTTTGCTAGAAGTTTATACGGGTACAAGCAAGTTTAAAATTTACTGTCCAATTTCCCTGATCCAGCTTGATGTAAAAATTTTGTCAAAACTTTTGGCTAACTGGTTAAGTAAAGTTATGACATCTCTTATGCATATAGATCAGGTGAGGTTTATTCGGGGCCGTAGCTCTTCTGATAACATTAGGCGTTTTATCAACATCATGTGGTAAGTAGCGAATGATCAGTCTACGGTCGCTGCCATCTCACTTCACAGCGAAAAGGTGTTTGATATGGTAGAATGGGATTATCTTTTTAAGATTTTGGAAATGTATGGGTTCGGAAAACATTTATTGGTTGGATTAATTTACTTTATAGACAGCCGGTAGTAGCGGTACAAACAAATTGATTAATTTCAGGTTATTTTACTCTTAATAGGGGCACTTGGCAGTGTTGCCCTCTTTCCCCATAATTGTTCTGTCTTGCCCTGGAACCATTAGCAGCCGTGATAAGAAAGGAGGATGATTTCCAGGGGTGATGGCGGGAGGTGTGGCACATAAGCTTCTGCTTTACGCAGAAAATATTTTACTATTTGTCTCTGACCAAATACTTCCAAACTCTCAGGATACAAATAAATTGGTCTAAATCCAAAGCTTGGCTCTGACAGCGTACTCTCCAGTAATGCCATTCCAGCCGGGCACATTCCAGTGGTGCAAAAAGGGCATTAAGTACTTGGGAATTTTATTACCAGCACATTTGTCTGATTTAGTTAGAGTTAATTTTGACCCTTTAATAAAAAAATTTTGAGCGATGTGGACAGGTGGGCTTCATTACATTTATCGATGACTGGGAAGGTTAATGTTTTTAAAATGCACTGTAATCCAAAATTCATCTACCTGCTACAGTCACTCCCTATAGATGTCCCCCTCTCTTATTTCAAGCAATCTGATAGCAAAGCGAAGTCCTTCATTAGGAATAGTAAACGTTCCAGACTACATTTCAACAAATTACATAGGTGATTGACAAGGTGGGATAGGCCTACCAAAGATTTTGTTTTATTATTATGTGTTCGGTCTCATGCATTTGTCTCATAGATCAATTCCACCTGAAAGAGCCCCTGCCTGGTTTTCTATTGAACAGGGAGTCCTTGCCCATCAAGTCTGCATCTAGAGATGCAAGGGTGCACCTTATGCAATTTAAGATTTTGCATAGATTTGATTGGACCCCCTCTAGATTATATAGGCTTGGTCTTGGACACACCTACCTGCTGGCAATGCCAATTAGAATTTAGAGACTTGGATAAATGTTCAGAATTATTTGTGTGACGTTTTGGGCACTCAAATTTGACTTTGTCCCAGACTTTGTATTTTGGGTGATGGGGCAGTTATAAATTTGGGGGACAAATATATAAAAAATTGGGTTCTGACTAGCATGGTGATTGGCAGACAAATTATTTTAAGGGGTTGGAAGTCAGACAGTGTGCCACCATTTGCCACCAGTGGTGTGCGGAGCTGGGGAGTGTGGTGGCTTTTGAGGAGATGACAGATAGAAGGCTGGGACTGGAGGACTTGTTTTTCAGGAAGTGGGGTAGGTATTTGGCGGTTTTGGGGGACTCTAGGGAAAGGGATGAGGAGAGAGAAATTTAGTTTAATTCTGCATGTTTATTATATATATTTTATTTATTTTTTATTTATATATTTGTATTAGTTTATGTGAACACAGTGGTGTTCTTTGGGTTGGGTGGGGTTGGTGTTTGGGGAGGGATATTAGTGAGGGTAAAAAGTTAAATGTTGATTCGGTGTGTATATGTTGTTTTATTCTCTGTTGTGTTATTTTCTTTGAATCAATAAAAAAAAAATTGAATTACAAAATAAAAAAACAATGATTGACTGATGAGATTCTAGAGAAAGCTGTTTCTTTTTTGCCATTTGTTTACCTAATATTGAAGGCATGCCAGTCTATTGCATATAGTGGCAAAACAAACACAAAGACAATGTTAAGCTTCATTTAACAAACCAAGTAGCTTTCTACTGTGTTTGATACAATGGCAGTGATTTTCTTGTACCAAATTAGCAATTTAGCATGATTACTCAAGGATAAGGTGTTGGAGTGATGACTGCTGAAAATAGGGCCTGTCTAGATTTGATCAAAATTGACTTTTTTCAAATAGTGCTTGTGCTCTTTTTAACATCTGTAATGTCCGGACTATACTTTGTGATCAGTTGAATGCCACTTTGGTGAATTAAAGTACCAATTTCCTTCTGAAGCAGCTAAATCTGTACATTATTCCAAACTTTTGGCTGCCAGTGTAATAGCAAAGTAGAGTGTTTAAGCCTTGCATTATCCGATAAAAGATTTTCATAACCTGAACTATGTCAATTCATAACTTACTGAGAAAAAGGCACTGCCACCCTTCCACCCCCAGAAAAAGCTTTTATCTGTTCAAGCAGAGTCTCTATTCATGGCCAACTTCTGTGGCTAACCTGTTGCTTAGCAACCGCTTAATCAATACCTGGGGCTTGTAAGCGCTAAACAGACGACTGAGGGAAAAAAAATCATAAGTGAACAAAAGCGCAGAACACAATGATTGCAATTCCACAATTAGCATGTGTGAATTTCAGTCAGGCTGCAATTATTATGTTGTGCACATGAGCTGCACTGTTATACACTAGTTATATATTAATGCCATCAGATTACAAAACAACATATTTCATCTATGCAAAGTAAATGGCCTTTGAAGACTGCAAGTTTATGTGACTTTAAGATCCTGAGCAAAGTCTTTGTTCAGTTCGCCTAAAAATGATGGCAAAAAAACAGACGTTTTGGGTCTGCTAAGGTGTTTGTTTGGTGATATTTCTCCTGTTCGTGCTCATCCCTGAAATTCTTTAACTTGGAGAACTCTGCTAGTTGAACAGTGTTGATGACTGGTTAAAACTAATCGCGGCTATGGTTTGGATAGACTGATCTCAGCGTGAAATAAAAAATCGTAGGTTGAATATTCTTTGGCTGAAATTGTTCTGCATTTACCGAAATGCGAAACACTGCCCCCAGTGGCCAAAGCAGTAAGTGTTGTTGAGCATATGAATGCGTGTGAGCTCCATTTTCCAGGTGAAATGTCTACTGAGGGGTGCAAAAATAGAGTTGTGAAGTGAATTGTTTTCAGCTGTACAGACTTTAATACAGTGAAGAAGAATGTTTATTTTATTAACTGTTCCCCCAAACCCAAACTTAAACCTAACCATCAGTGTTGTAAAAATGTAATGTTAAAGAGGAAAATACAACCTCTGAATCGTGCTTGAAACGGATTAAGTGAACATGATTTCTTTCTGATTTCAGGCATGGTGTTTGAACCAGGGTCTCCCAAACTGCAGACACAACACACTTCCAGTCATGCCACAGGGAAAGGTAAACAAAACAGAGCCGATGCAAACATGTCTGGAGTTTGTCAGTGAGTTGGCTGTAAAACAGATCAAGTTCACGGGCAAGGAAGAGGCGAGAAACCGGCTTGACATATAACTTAAAGGTTTAATGGAAAACTCAAAAGACAAACACATAGGACGACGGACATGTCCGTGAATGATCTCTCTCTCTCCCATCGCCATCCGCGAGTGGCCTTTATCCCTCTTGATGCCTTAATTAGCCTAATACGGGACCGGGCGTGCGTAATCACGCGCCGGGCCCGCCCTCCACCGTGCCACATTGGCATAATATGGCCTAGAGTACCAGAAGTAATGGAAACAACATGTTGACCTCCCATGTGACTATGTTGGGTTGGATGTGGCTTTTTAAATTGTTTTACCCCAATTAACACATTTTTAAACAACATTGTATAAATGCAAGCCATGTTCGCCTAAGGTTATTCAGTTCATTCAGGAGAAAATTTTTGGTTTAGTTCATTGTATACTGTAAATTAGGCTCAGTGATACGGTTTGTGATATAGAATTACACACTTCACCTTTAAAGGTGCACTCAGTAAGTTTTTGTTTATGCCGTCCTGGACTTACAGTGACACCTAGGGTCGTGAATGAAGCATCATTCAAACGTAACAGTTTTCAGTTCACGATGCCAATGTAGTAATTCACTATTCACAATCAGCAATGCTTAATTTAATCCATAAGTGAAAGTGTCCAATAGCAGGACGGTTACTGAGATTAAGCAAGTAATATTCAGCAGGTCATTTGATCCTAACATGGCAGCCCCCATGAGGAGACCCTATCCATAAGGTTACTGATATGACTAGAGACATCATCTCATGTGAGTGCTCATGATTTTATACATGTTTCAAAATTACAATACATTTCTGTAGAAGAAAAACTTTTTTAATAAGGAAATAATTACTGAGTGCTCCTTTAATTCATGAGATGTACACAAAACACTTTTTTTTTACGAAATATTTACTCAAAATCGCAAAACAATATTTATAATTAAAATAAAATGTGACGCTCGGTGGAACAACATTAGGTTAACTGACTAATCTGGCACAACAGTCGACCAAGTCAGATAATCTCAAAATCGCCACATATCAGCCAGGGCTGCGTTTCCCAAAAGCATTGCAAACTTAAGTTGATCATATAGTCAATTTGCACCAACAGTTTCCACGATCTACTTAGGCTTACAATGCTTTTGGGAAACGCAGCCCAGGTCTGTATAGAGTTATAAAAAAATGTAATTGCTTACAACTATCCATTCACCTTTAATCTTGGATTGCAATGTGTTACAATTATAAGTTAAAATACCTTAGTGCATCAGTTTCATAATACTAATCACCAATCACAGTGTCAGAGACAATTCTTACACTCACCTGAACTCTCTATAAAGATAGCGAGGGTCTGAGCTCTCATCTTCTATATGGTGAAGGGGTGTTCCCTGGGGTAATGCACTGATGAAACATTCTCACCAGAGCACTCAACAGCTGTCAGCTCCTTGTTCAGATTGAACGACACCTGAGGATATAATCAATCAGTCTCTCCATAAACAATGGCACATCAAATGTTCTCTCTCCCCATCCAAGTGTCAGAAAGGATTCTGATCATTGTAATAATGCAAATCAACAGTGACATTTTAATAAAGATGTGAAGCAAACATAAGACCCAAGCGAAAGTGTCTTTGGAAATATTAATAAAATCTTAACACAGTCTTCCCTTGAGCTCTTGAAGAAAGAAAAGAGTACGGGTGGAAATATTTCATACGAAAAAAATTCAATATGTAAGCGATTGAAAATAGACCTTACTTGCCGATTTTAAGTTTACCTACTTCTCCATGTCCAAAAGCTTTAGCCCACTGCCATGAAAGTTATTTGGGAACCTAGAGGAACGTGAATACGCCTCAGCTATTTTCTGTTCCAATGGCATCTCTGTTCAAGCACCTGTCTTTAACACCAACTCTACTTTACATTTTTCTGAAGATGTTAGTGTTGCTTGCTCATGCAAAACTGACCACCATGCTGCCCCATGGTGTTGCTATGTGTTACTATGGTGTTATGTGTGGCTTTTAGCATGCTGTTA
The DNA here is from genome assembly GCA_032164185.1 of Moxostoma hubbsi. Classification (NCBI taxonomy): domain Eukaryota; kingdom Metazoa; phylum Chordata; class Actinopteri; order Cypriniformes; family Catostomidae; genus Moxostoma; species Moxostoma hubbsi. The sequence goes on from JAVLUX010000011.1 coordinate 33,068,643, forward strand.
TGCAGTTGCTAGGGTGTTCTAAATAGTTACTGTGGTGTTGCTAGGTGGTTGCTTACTGGTACAAGACAAAAGAGTCCACAACCAATTCTCAAGGGATATTCTGGTCTATAGAAGGATGAGATTATCTGCTCCACGTTATCTCTTATTTCTTTTCTTTTGTAAACATGCGCTAGATGGACGTCTTTGACCATCTCACAACCTCACAGTGTTTCTTTTTTTAGCATCTCACGCAGAAGCTCTGCATTTTTTATTTTTTTTGGCCTCACAACTATAACTAAGAGTTTTCTTAAAGGATATCCTGGTTTCAGTACAAGTCCAGCTCAATCAACAGCATTTGTGGCATAATGTTGATGGAACTGCTGTGCGTTGAATATGCGCTTCAGACGCCTTTCGTGGTTGCACACCGTCTCCGTGTCAACAACTGCATCTCCTGCTGAAAGCGTTTACACATGCTCCTCCCGCGAACATGGATAGGGGAAAATGGGGTGGGAGATGCTGCAAGCTGGGACCGCTGGGAGTTGTGGGCCCCTGGGCTTCATCCCGTGTAAGCCTGTGCATTAATGTGCCCCTGCTTACAATGGAAGTGAACGGGTGGCCAATTTGTGGAGGCTTTAAAGGCAGAAATGAATTTAAAATTTTATAAAAAGACTTCTGTTAAAACTTGTGTAATTTTTTTTATTTGATTAAATCGACTTTTGATGTCATTTTAGGGTAATATGGTTACATCGTCATGGCAACGAAGTTGTATAATTGGATATATTTTAGTAAGCAATTGTATCACACAAAAACGGTCAATACGCACATTGTTTACATCTCGTTTGGCTATACTTTTAAAACAGTGAGTATTTTAATGTTTACGGATTGGCCCCCATTCATATCAGATTTTTGCATTTTTTTAAAGACATGAAGGGACAAGTCGACATTTATTTATGTGAAAATCAGAATTATGCTACAAATGCTGCTGACTGAATTTAACTTGTGTGAATTTTAAGGGAGCGGTCTGGCCAAGTACTTCTAAAACGCGTCTCGACACACTTGCGTTCTATTGGCTGCGGTCGTCGTTTTCAGCACAAAACACGTTCGGTCTGAACGGCCCCTAAATGTACAGAATTTCCTTTCGCCTTTTTATTGTGCTTAGAAAAGTAAGTGCACCTCACCTTAAAAAGCCGCACGATTTGAACCATTCGTGTATTGTAGTCTATCATTCATTCACAAAAGTGCAGGATGAGAGTCTCACAAGTTTAAACATAATCCGACGTCTCGTCCTTCGTCTGACATGACTGAAGGAATTTATGTTTTGAAACGTAAGCCCTTATTGAACTACAGAAAATATCCCATTGGTTTTTAAAAAGAAAATTACGCTGTAAACAACATCCAGTTGACTGCAGTAACTTGCTGGATATCTGAGACTTTATATATGTATGCACACCCATCTAGTGGTCATGTAAAGTATTCATTTAGAGCGAATTCGTGTTGTTTAGCTGGTCGAGTTTCATGGATAGTTCGCTTAAAAAAATCAGATGCATTTACCCTCATGTCATTCCAGATGTGCATGACTTTCTTTCTTCTGCAGAACACGAAATAAAAATATTTCAGCTCTTTTGGTCCATACAATGCAAGTGAATGGTGGCCAGAACATTGAAGCTCAAAAAAGCACATATAGGCAGCATAAAAGTATGCCTAATCCATACGACTCCAGTTTTATATCCATGTCTTCAGAAGTGATATGTTAGGTGTGGGTGAGAAACACCATCAATATACTCTATAGCCTATAAGTCCATATTTCTGATACCTTTGACCAGTCCTGACCAGTAGGTGGCTAAATGTGAACGTGAAATTCACTTCCATACTAGAGTGTTGAAGTTAAAATTAAAGTGTAAATTTACACAAAAAAAGGACTTAAATATTGATCTGTTTCTCACCCACACCTATCATATCACTTCAGAAGAAATGGGTTTAACCACTGGAGTCATATGGATTACTTTTATGCTGTCTTTATGTGTTTTTTGGACCTTCTTATTTCTGGTCACTATTCACTGTCATTGTGAGGGACAAGTGAGCTGAGATATGTTTTGAAAATCTTTGTGTTCTTCAGAAGAAAGTCATGCACATCTGGAATGGCATGAGGACAGGGCTGTCCTTAGGGTGGTGTGGTCCCCCCGGAGATCGCTATCACGGCCCGGTCCATGAACACACTCTCCCCCCCAGAGTAAATGATAAGAGAATTTCTGTTTTTTTGGATTAACCGTAACTTTGATATTAAAAAATAACTATAACTAAGCTTAAAGTGAATATTTGGCTTTTTTTTTTTTTTTTTAGCTTATGTCGCATTCGGTATAGGCTACATAAAGTAATATAGGCCTAACTATAGTATCACACATCCTTAAACAAGTGTGATGATAATCCATTTTTGAATATATTTTCATTCCTCTTTTTTAACCCATTTTAATTTTTTCATGCAAGCAATTTGTCTTGATGGGAACCACAACTTTAAAATCAATATTAACATTTCAATATTCATCCATACATTGTTGAACGGCTTTTCTATACACAAAATAATATAATATAATATATAAATTCTTATTTCTTTCCTAATTTTGACTTACTTAATTAATATGAACGTTCTGTTATGGTTTCATCTGTAAAGTAAAATCTTACAAAGCAGCCACTAGATGAAGCTGTTTGACACTCTTTTATGTTACCATAGTTTTCAAATGCTGGTCCTGTTTCATAATGCTTTTGATCAAAACTCACTTTGAGAGTTTTTCCTGTATACTGTATGTACAGTCAGATCGCAAGTTGAACCTATTAAGGGACCACGAGTGACATGTATATTCGTGACAGACACGTAATGTAATACTAATAATCAAAAGAAAATAATGAACAAGGAGAAATAAACCAAAGAGAAGCTGAGAGACTATTTTTTACTTCACATTGAAATAGACTGTCAAAGAATAATTATTCAATATTATCAATAATTTAAAATGTCAAGTTACTTACAACTTCTGTTTTTTATTTATGTGATCTTGTTTCAATTCAAGATATATCTACCTATTCACCTTGGACACAAATGGTTTATACAAAGTTAGGCTTTCTGAGGCCAAAATGCATTTCTTTCACCACATGTTCATATTTCTTATGAATTCAAATCTTCTCTGAAACGGGTAGCTTCAGGATGATTACTTGCATATTGGACAGTGCTGAAATGTCGGGACAGCTGTCCTTGCTCTCACTGTGAAGGACATCATCTCATGGGGTAGAGGACAATGGAATGAGCTGCATTCGTTTAGACATACACAATTATGACTGGGCATTTTCAGATCACTACAAGCAAAGTTATGTTTGAAACACTGAATAAGTAAACCAAACTTTGCATTACAAAAATATGTTTGAGTTACCCAGCAGGCTACAAAGAGAACAGGAGATTTTGTCAGGTTTGCAAGCGAAAAGGATAATGTCATTTAATGCCTCTAATCCTTCACTTGCCTTGCCTATTCACGTGCCCCATAAATACACTGGCTCAAGTTAGTAAACTTGTAAAACCTGCTTGAGCATGCTTGTATATTTATCAGTAACTTTCCATGCAATTAAGAAGTTATTTAGCTGATCATCTTCATAATTTCATAATTGACTGTTGTTTACACCTTACACTTCCTTGAAAAGCCTGATGATTGAGACTACTTTCAGACACTGCTTCCTTGGCCTCAAACAATTGTATAGCACACTACTGAGGAACACCATCAGTGGTTTTGTGTGCGAGATGCTTCGTCTTTAAGGTTCCTCAAGAAATGTGTGAAACTAAAAGCATTAAAACCAGGTGCATTTCTTCATTGCAACAGGAAGCAGGTCCAGGCCTTTTGATGACTTTGAAAGGGCAGAACAATATCAAGCCACACACTGTCAAAAGTAGTCAGGTAGACTTTCCCTCTCAGACACATTATGCAGGAGTGTAATAAACTTACTTACCAGGTGCTCCATGAATCGTTTCATCTCTACAGAGGATACATCAAAAGGAAGCAAAACTTGCTCAGCATATTTTACCTTCTAATTATTGCTGCGATATCATCTATTTTTGTTTTAACATTTGTCCCTGATTGCCACTTATTTACAACCAATTGGCCCATATATATAAAGACCCTATGGAATGGCTTGACAAGTACAGTTTTCTTTGTTGATGTATTTCCTTTTGAAACAGGGTCTTTGGTTGACAACTTTTCGTCATATTAGTCCCAGACACTTTAGCATGCTGAGCACTTCAATAAGGGATATTTCCATCAGGGACCATCTCAAGTGATTCGTCGTCTGACCAGGGGATCCCCCCTGAGCATTTCTTGGTCTGACAGGGGTGGGGTTGGATGTGAGGTTCCTCTTTAGCATTTTGCCAAAATACGTGATGTCCCAGCTAATACAAGACAGTTGGCAAGCATATAAGGGCAGGTCAATTTGAGGGGTTAGCCCCTTTTTTAAAATAACGAAAAGCCTTTAGTTAACTTCACAGATGTGAACCGTGATTTGTTATTGCTGTTGCTAGTCAGAGACAGCTGCTATTTTGGGGAGGGACATTCTCCTCCAAAGAGTATTTTATTTTAAAACGTTTGGATTCATCCCTGAGAGCCAGATGTCATTAATATTTATAATAATAGTTTTGCTCTGTTTTCCTGGAAGAGAGCGAATGTGAATTTTAAACACATTTGTTACATGGCGCTCTGGAATACCTGATTCTGATTGGTCAATGGTGCCATCTAGTGGTCTGATATCTTTGAGTAACAGCTGCACATCCAGGGATTTAGATGTATCAGACCGGTCATCTGGGGATTGCGAGTAATTTTTCCTGCTCCTATCACTGTGTGATATCCACAAGTAAGCTAATTAATCATTTTAAGTCAAATGAAAATTTCATGTGAATTTACTTATTTATTTGGCAAGTAGTCTTGTAATAAGATGCATAATGAGGAGTCAGATGGTCTTTATTTACTAACTAAATGACACAAGGTGGACTTCAGCTATTCAGTGTATTCTCACATAATTACATACATTTAATTTCAATGCAAATCAACCGTTTATGTTCATTTATTTATTTATTTGGTTAGTAGCATGTAAATAGAGGGATAATGTACAGTCAACTTGTTGTTATCGTAAAATACATCCCTTCAGAGTAATGAAATAACTTTTATTCCCATTTATTTTATGATAAAAACTGTCTGACTGTACATTATCCCTTACATATCTGCTCAAATGTGTTTTGTCAACTTTTGGGATTGCCAGTACATTAGCATTTAGATGGCCAAGGCTAACAGACATACATAACAGATGTATTTTTCCTGCTATACCATAAGACCTAAATGTTCACACTCTTCAATAAAGTCTTCATTACATTTTCACAAGTTTACACAACAATCTGCACTTAGGTCACACTGAAATGAATAAGGACAATGTAAAAAATTAACTTTTGTTTCCCTCTCTTAAAGTTTAGGATTCTTAGTTTTCATTTAAATGGGCCTTAAATAATACTACACAGAACAGTGACAATTCTCATAGACGATCACATTTTTTTTATCACCAAAGATACCTCTTTTAATAAGTGTTTACAAAATGAAAGCAGACTCCAGTGTATAAATTGACCATTATTGTTCCGGAGCACAATAGCTGTCTGTGTTTTTTTGTTGTGGAGTGCCAGTGTACTTTAAAGCTGCTGACAGCACCAGACGCTTACATTGCAATCAGCTCTCACTGGCTCTCTCCCTCTCCAATTTGTATGGATGGGCACAGCCTGTCTGCCTGGTCGGACATCAGGGCACATGCCCATTTTTGGACTATTAGACCCCATTTCCTGACACTTATTCGATTCCAAATGTCTGAGCACATGTTTGGCAAGGGCATAGGGATGTGTCAACCTTTTCTAAAGATTCTTACACCGTAAATTAGCAATTTGTGGATGTTTGCCATAATAAATGACAAGATGACATGTAAGATGTCTATGGCCTTGTCGGTCTGTGTTTGACAAACACAGATTGCATATCCCCACACACTGCATATTATTCCCTATTAGAAAAAGCAGCTGTTATATTAGGCAGCCAAGAAGCAAATCTTAAGTAAAGGCCTTGAATATATGGAATATTTCTGAATACGATGGTAGCTTTGAAAGGCCACATGAAATACACATATATTTTGATGCACACTTGATCATCAATCCTACACATTATAATGTAATAAAATAGTCAAACACATTATGTAAACCCAATCCAAAATGCAATCTTTTTCTCTGCTTTCAACATAGTAACCTAGTTTTAATTATTGGCTATTAATATCTAATTTAGTCATTTTTATATTTAATGTTTTCACCAACAGTTATGTGCTACACACAGTTTCACAAATCGGCAGCCATAATGGCAAATCATTAGAGATATACATGTCTGGTGTTATACTTTTGATTTTATTCTCCTCCATACAACAAATATTCTATTCTCATTATTGCAGCTGCCGTAAGCTAAATATAGTTGTATCAGTGCACATGAGGTACATTCCTCATCATAATGCATTAACCTAGTTTTCTTTGTTTGACATAAAACACATATTGGATCTATATGTGTATAAGCCCACCTGGAGTTAAAATGATTGTATAATGCATGGCCTATACAAGGTTATCGTGACTTTAATGTAAAACACCTGAATAGTAGACACATAATCTATTCTGTGTATGTGTGCTGGAACTCCCCAAACAGAAGAGGCTGACAATCAGTGTGTGAAATAATTGTATCACTGTGGATGTGTTTTGTTTTTGTTCTTTTCTGTCTGTGGAAATATCTGGCTCCTCTTTCAGTGTAGCTGTTTTGTAGAAACAGAATGAATCTCTGGACTATGTTGACAAAAGGTCTGTTTACATCTTGTTGATTTAGCCCTGTAAAAGGCTACACATAACAACACAAGCTAAAATTCTCTCTATATTTTATTTTTTTAAATAAAGACCACAGGCTTAAAACTATTTCTTTTGAATTTATACAATGAATTTGAGCACCCATAAAATCCTAATCCTGTAACACAAAGTATACATAATGGTTTTATCAGGCCCTTAAAACTGCCTATTTTGTACATCCCTCATTTATTGTCAAATAATAATAACTACTGCGGACAAATTATGTTATTCGGAGTGTTTTCTGCCACAACCCAAATAATGGAGTCTATAATAACAAGCAGCTCTCAACAACGTAGCATTTTTCCGGTTCCATTCGGCATTTTACGGAACTTTTCGACAGTCGTCTCTGAAACCCACCTTCCCCTCAACATGGCAATGTGTTGAAGGTAACACCACAGCAGCCTAAGTCTCATGAGAATCTCCTTCACTGCTTCTGTGCTTAGTTTTATGTTTAGATTTAGTGGTAGAGTTTAAGGTTTGGTTTGATATAGCAGTAGGTGTAGGGTTCTACAGGACTCCAAATAAACAGTGTGTGAACGTCGCATGCGGCTCACGCGAGACTTTAGCTGAACCGGTGGTTACCTTCTAGACACGACCGCCCATCATCCACAGACTCGCTCGGCTTTATGTCTGGCCGATGTGAACGTAAACTGCCATGCGCGGTGGCCATGTTATCGTGCCCTCCTCCCTCTTTCGGGGTACTCGTCAGCGGCTCATAGCACTAGCACAGGCCACATTACAAGGAGGCAGCTGGTGAATAGGATCAGAGTGTGTGAGAGAGAGAAAGGGAGAGAGAGTCATACCGCTAACACCGGACTAAAACAAAAGAAAGGACGTGATGGAATAAAGCAAGACCGCGCAGAGTCGCTCGGCTTCTCACTGTCATCTGACACCGGCTGAAGGACTTTGTTTTGGCTGATTTCGCGCATTGATGACAGCTAGACAACAATTCAAAATGCGCCTGGCTTTTTGAACTGTGATGGGGAGAGACTCTGCTGTTTTAACGTTGGATATCGTTCGCCCTGCTTATCTCGTGGCCGTCTGTGTCGATTTCCTCACGTTTAAACTTCACGGACATGCTGTGTTGAAGTGTTTTTCGAGGATATACGCTTAAAAAGAGCGGCTGAAGCCAATCCGTGTCAGCTAGCTGGCTAGCGGCTGTTAACTTAGCATTGACATTAGCCTGGTCCTCATGGTGGACATTTAAACATCTCAAGTGGAATTATCTTGGCAGTTACTGGAAAGTGCTGGTTATATGAGGAAATTACTCGTGTGGATTAAAGTTCCTATTGAAAAAGAGCTATTAAGCACGGTTGTTCTCTTAGGCTGTATTTATACCTCTGGCAGAGTCTATCCTCTCGACATGAATCACCACGACCGATCTGGGGACTCAGCTAGTGCCCGAAAAATGGTTTACCCGGCGAGACGGGAGAGCAGCGGCAGCAACACGGTGGGTGGTTCCTCAATGATAGCTTCGGGTAGCACCAGCCTTAACAGCAACAACTTGATGCTGGGGGATGATTACTCACCACCTGTGCTGATTCAGTCTCAAACAACGGCCACATCCTCACTTGGGCCTCAGAACCCTCCTCAAAGCCTGACTATTCCTTTACAGCCAACCCTGTTACCCCAAACCCTGCCCACAGCAGTGACACAGATGAAGAAGAAAAGTGGCTTTCAGATCACCAGCGTTACCCCTGCTCAGACATCTGTCAGCACCAACAACAGCATTACAGAAGACACAGAGAGTTGTGATGACCTGGACGAGTCCCACACTGAGGATCTGTCCTCCTCTGAGAACTTGGATGTGTCCCTGTCACGGACTAACAATGCTGGAGGACCGGAAAGGAGCTCCTCGGAGGAAACGCTCAATAACTTTCATGAAGCAGAGACCCCAGGGGCCATGTCACCCAACCAACCACCCATCCCCACCCAAGCACATCCACATGGCACTATGGTTAATGGAAATGTTCACCATCATCACCAGCATAATCATGTGCAACATCTCATTCCCTCTGGAAAAGCCCTTCCTGCTGTGGTAGGTGCTAGTGGGACACCAATCGGAATACCTTTGGGTATTACTTTGACGTCAGCTGTGACCTCAAGTTCTGGAGCTTTAGCCAGCACAGGCCAGAAAATGCCTTCAAATGTGGTGGAAATGATCGAGAATGCCTCTGTTGGGACGACCAGTGTCGTCTGTCAGCCTTTGGCTACTGTTGCCTCAGGAACTGGAATAATCTCTGTGGCGTCAGGTGCCAGTAATGTAACAAGTAATGTTTGTATGTTAAATTCCACCAGCATGCCTGCTTTTGGTGGCATCGGCACCAATAGTAGCACTGTAAATTACTCCCCTGGTTTGAATAGTGTTAGTAACCAAAAGTCAAACTTGACACAGGTTCAGTGTGGAGTAATTGGTGTGGGCATCACCACGGCCACTGCTGCTACCACTTCAACAGGTGCAGGGCAGGTGGGGCCAGCTGTCATGGGCCAGCATGCCATATCTGCCCCCTCTGTCCCTCTGGTGAACGCCCAGCCTCAACAGGCGCAAGTGCCTACTCCTGCCTCCACCAGCTCACGTTTCAGAGTGGTTAAATTGGACTCTACCTCTGAGCCTTTTAAGAAAGGTAGATGGATGTGCACTGAGTATTATGACAAGGAGGCCCCTGAGAACGCCCCCAGCACCAGAACAGTGGAAAGCATCCGCCAGTTTGTGCCTGAGAGTGTGGTGTGCCCGGAGAGAGATTGTGTTAGTGGGAGCACTGTCAGCAGCTCGGCCAGCCATTACACCGAGAGCCTGTGCAGTGGCGAGACAAGTGGCCCCTCAGCTGTGCAGCAGACCTTCCAGCAGCCCCCCTCTCAAATACATGACTACCCATTTCCTAGCGTGTCCATGTCCCAGATGCAACCCCAGGATGTAGTGAATGCTCATCTTAAGACTAATGCAGGAGCCCCAATGCCAGTGAGCATTCAACAACCAGCAGGGTCACAGACCACTACTGGGCTTTCGTCTACCCCAGTGCCACCTCATATGCCCAAGCTGACATATGCCCAGGCAGCACAATCATCTCTTGCTCAAGCTCTGCCTGTTGTCACCCAGCAACAGATGGGCTACCCACCCACATCGCTGCCAGCTGCACCAGCCCAGGTTGCACCAGCAGGCAGCCTGCAACCTGACTTCCCACAATCCAAGCAGATCATGAACTCTGTGGCACCTGGACCATCACAAACCTTACCCCACCTGGCTACATCCATCCCACCTGCAGCAGTGTTGGGGAACGGTCGGCTAAAAGCCACTTCACAGCAGCCTGTGGGCACTGTGCAAACCCCTGCTCTTGCTCAGCCACTTCCTCAAGGACTTCTGCAGCCACAACAGACACCTGCCCCCCAGAGAGTCCAGGCGCCCACTGGCGGTGTCATGCCACAGCTGGTGCAGTCTGCCGGGACCGGTCTTATCCAGCAGACCCAGGGGCAGCAACTCACCTCTCATCCCTCCATAGAACAGCAATCACATCTCGGTGGTCAAGGCCATGGCCCACAGTTTGTGCCAGCTGTGACTTCCAGCCTGCCCACATCAAGCGTGCCTCATACCATTCAGAATGATCCCCAGTCCAGTTTGATGCAAAACGGCTCAAAAGAGGCAGGGCCCGGGCCCACCATGATGCCCACGTCGCTTGAGGATGCCCAGCTTCTTCTGTTACAGCACCAGGCCCTGCTCATGCAATCCAAGCCAGCTGGTGGTGAAAGTGTCTCCCAGACTGGCACCTTGCTTAGTCAAGAGGGAAGCAGTGGAGTCGATGCCCTTTCAGCCTCAGCCAGTCTGCTGAAGAGCTTACCTGTAGATGGAGAGGAAGATGGGTAAGTTTTAGACACATTTTAAAATCTTATACTCTGCTTTCCATTCATTTACCTTTGTAATGAAATTACAGTAAAAATTCTGCATGCATGCAGGCATTCAGAGGTATAGCTTAATTTAGTGCTATACACACAAGTGGTGGTGCTCATTACATATCACAGCAGGCAGTTCAGTACACTGTTGAGAAGAACTATAGACTTCCACTGTGGAGCTATAAGTGTGGTCTTCTGTATATTAAAAAAAAAAAAAAAAAAAAAAAAACTGTTGCAAGGCTTTATAAAGGTTCCCTGACTACACTTAAAAGGATAGTTCACCCAAAATTGAAAATGATGTAATCATTTACTCACTCTGATGTTGTTCCAGACTTGTATGACTTTCCTCTGTGGAGCATAAAAAGTGATAAATGTTAGTATCAGTCACCATTCACTTTTATTGTATCTTTTTCCATATAATGAAAGTGAATGTTGACTGAGCCTAACATACTGCGAACATCTCATTTTGTGTTCAATGTTAGAAATACAGGTTAGTAACAAATGATAGTGAGTAACTTTTATATAGAATGTGAATTTTTGGGTGAACTATCCTGGTTAGAAGAGGGGCCTCAACCCTTAATCATTAAAGCCAATCTATTATGCATTATGGGACTAAATGCTGATTATAATAATAGATTGATTCAAAAGCTTTTACGAATTTGATAACTGATGTTTTGTGATAAGATTGCTTATAATCTTTAACATGGTTAAATCCAAAAGAGATCAGTGATTTATTGTCTGTATTAGTTGTTGGGTTGTCTTGATTTTGTGCTGATATAGCTGTATACACTTTTAGAGGTGTGGTAGACCACAACAGCAAATTGACATACTAAAAATATTTTCTCATCTCCAGTCATAACTCTGTTGAGCCTATGAGAACCTCATACAAGTAGAGAGTCTGAAACTAGAGTCTTCAATTTAGTTCTCTTGGTTTTTGTCTCCTGTTACTCCAAGTGCAAAAGTCCTTAATACAGTATGAAGCCAAGCTCTGTATTTACAGTAAATGTCGTAAAACGTAAATCATTAATATTGTAATGCAGTGCCAATGCATATACAGAAATATGTTTGCAGGTGTTAAGGTTTGCCTTAAATTGTTCTGAAGAAACAGATTAGCATGTTTATTTATACTGTGATATGTTTATGCGTTCTTCAAAAATGAAGTTTCCTGTGCTTAACAGAGCTTGTCTGACAGATGTCTCGGGGATGACGGAGTGCTTTGTGAATGACACTCCTTAATGAAACGCACCGATTTGTCACATCATTCTGGCACCAAATGTTTATTCAGGTGTTAAATCCTACTGTAAAAGTTTTTTCTTTAATACCTTGCTTTACTGTAATGTATAACACTAGCTATGTTTCCATCCAAGTTGCTAATTTTATTTATGCTAAAACCATAATATCGCACAAACAAGGTACGAATCAAGCAGTGTTTCCATCCCATGTGTTTAAAAGAACAAAATCACTTCTGGATTAATTGTAGCCACCGTGACTCTCTTATTAATAAGATACTCGCGCTTTAGAACACTCAGACAACACACTTGAAAGAACTTGTCACATGTCTGGGAGCGACAGTGCGTCACACCGTTTGGGAGCACTATGTGTGCGCGTTCCTCCTTCCGTATGTCTTTGCTGTGCGGAACTTTAATATATTTTTCACCTGTTCTTTGGCACAATTTAAGTTTGTATTCGACTTTTTCGTCTACAAATTCAAAGCAGGCATTGGATTTTCTAGAGAGCGACATTTCAGATGCGATGATTGGTTTGCTGGTTATTCCAGTTATGAACGAGTTATTCAGTCACATGACCTTTTCGTTGCGCATCTTGTATTCCAAGTTCAATAGGAGTGTATTCAGTAAATGTGATTCCATCATAGTTTATTCGCATTTCTAGTTATTGAATTAAAAATATATCTACCACAAGCGAGCGTATACGTTTCTATTTTTGCACATTTTAAAGATTTTATTCGTGTCTTAGTGTTTCCATACAGCAGTTTTTATGTGATATTCCAAAACATATTTCTTTTTAAAAATCGTGTATATCTTTTGAGGATTTTCCGTTTGTATTTAAATATGTTCGCCTCTTTATTTAATAAGACAGTGAGCAACAGCTTGCCTGGAAAGTCATTAAAATGATCAGGCCCAATAGGTCTATCATATTTAAAGTTCAAGCATGCAATTTACATGCAATGTGAAACTATAACACACCTGTTGGCATCAAGTTGGTCTTCTAAGGGTGGTTTTCCTGTGGGAATTGTAAAGCTCATTTTGTTAGGTTGTGTGTAACAGCTGTCCATTTTGACCTGTTGTTATATTTGTTGGTGTGATTGGATGCAGGACTGTAGCTCTGATTTCAAGAGAGCCAGCCATTTGAAATATGACACACTGATCTCACAGTGAAATTTGGAAAGAGTAGGTTGACTTTTCTTTAGCTAAAATATGCCAGTGGCCAAAGCATGTTGGGCGTGTGACCTCAGTTTTCCGGGTGTAATGTCTACGTAGGGGCACCAAAAGCAAATTGTGAAGCGAGTTACTTCCTGGTTTTAAAACGAGATCTGAAACCTCCCATGCTGCTGATGTAACAAGCTTCCAGTCGCACCACAGGGGAAGGTAAACACTGGGAGCTGATGCAAAAATGTCTGAGATGGCGCTTGTCGGTGTGTCGGCATAATGTGGCCGATTCTAGGGTACTGGAACTCTCGAAAACATGACGAATTCCCGTGTGATCATGTTGAATATGACATAGAAAGAGCCTTATTCTCCTCATTGAGCAAAATATTCGATTTCAACTAGACGTTTCATTTTTGAATGTCTATCAGCCAGAACTGTTATGGTGTTGAGCATGATGTCACTATAACCGATGAGATCATTTAGTTTTAATAACAAATTATGTCAGTGTGAATGATTTAAATCTGTTTTTGTTTTTTTTACATGCGTAGGTTATTGTGTTGACCGGCAGCCTCGTATTGAAAGATTATCATCTTGCATTTGCTTTTTTTCATCGTAATCTGCTCTTGGCACTGATAAAAGCCACACAGGAGAGTCTCAATGAATCACTCATTGTGTGGAGATAAAGTAGATTATCTCTCCAATTAATGACCCTGTGGAATGGGAGAGAAGAGGAAATGTTTTCACTCGGCCAGATCGGACCACAGCAGATAATGTGGCAGAATTTAAAGCGGCAGTACAGAGCTTGACCATGTGTACTGTTCTTTCTCTTTTGGTCCCGTAACATTTGTGCTTTTCCTGTCTCTACAATAATAGTTTGTCCATATGTTGAATTTTGATATAATTTACCCTAATGTCATTTCAAAACCCCTTTTTGTTTCTTCTGTGAAACAAAAGGAAAAGTGTTCGACTGAATGTCCAAATCTATCTGTCTATCTGTCTATCTATAATATTTATATATTAGGGCTGTCGATTTAACACGTTAATTCAGTGCAATTTAATTTTATTCAATATAAAGCGCTAAAAAAATTAATTGCGAAATTAATCGCATGCCCCCGGACCATAATAAGGAAGATTCCAGAGAAATGCAAGCTTGTAGTACCACCTGTTTACTCCAGAGGGCAATAAGTGAAACTGCAGCTGTATGAGCAACACGCAGTTTATACAGTAAAGAAAACACTTAAGTAGCAGAACAACACACATGCGTTACGTTCTTGCATTCAAAACAATTGGAGTGCAAATGTGAAATAAGGGATCTCAAGATGTGTTTAAAGATTGAGTATTAAACTATATTTAATTTGACACAGTGACCTAAACATTTTGTTTATGATGCAACGTACCTGAGACACTACACAAGCATATCTGACGAAGATGTAAATTGACGGGCTCTTAACCTTTTAAACATCCTGCAATATTTGCCAAAAACGCCTAAAAAAGGCCTACCCAAATTAAAATGCATGCTGTTCTTGAACCCTTTGGAGTATATGCATGCTTTTGGTCTCTTTTGAAAGGGGAGACTTTGAGGTTTGTTCCTGAATAGTCAGAATCACTGTAAGTCTTACTTGTATTGAGTAATAGAACTTTGAACACACTCAAAAAGGGGAAATAAACTCCGCCTACATTTTTTTTTTGTAAAAAGATGCCTGCAGATAACTACAGCTGGGAGGATTTAGCTGGAAAACACAATTAGATCACAGCATGAAGCCTTACCAAACCCAATATAAAATTTGATAACAATACATTAGAAAATGAGTGTTTTACACATGTTTATCCAAGTGTATGTATAGGCTTCAAGGATATTGATACCTGGCCACACCTCTAAAATGCACCGACTGGCTAAAATGACCTGTCCATCTAAAGTCCAGGGGTCAGCGGACATTTTGACATAAAAATATCTGTAATGTTTACATGTTCAAGGTAGCTTCATCAAAGAATACAAAGTTGTGTCAGCTCTGTCGGTTAGCTCGAAATGCTACGTGGGTGTTTATTGATATATAAATGTGTTATGGACCAAAAACTTTGTTGAATTGGATTGTATGGACCCTTTACAGTGTAACTAAACCATTTTTGATGGAATGAAGTGGATCAGTAGAGTAAGATGAGCATTATAAGTGAGTTTCTACCATTTTGGATTCGTTTATTTTGCTGTAAGTGGTCTGAGAAATACACCGATTGTACCCGCTGTGTTAAGTGTATATTAAAATGGTTTACATCGTTCGAATCACAAGAGTCTCAGCTTTCCAACGATGTAAGATATGTGTATCTTTTAATTTTTGAGTTTTTGCATTTCGTGAAGTTATTGCGCAATAGTCGACCGGGCCCGCAGACGACCCGACGGGCTGTTAAAATAAACAAGCCCTCATAATAAATCTCCAACTGATTAACAAATTCACTTGTGTAATGGATTGCTGTGAACTGTATGCCAACGATTGACTTATGATCAATAATATGGAAGTAAACAATACATTGTATTCTAAAGCCGCTTTTTGTATTGTCTTTCAATGATTAACTCTTCTGCTACAATAATGTAATGCATTTTAATGATCTGAATATTTTTTATTTTATATATATATATATATATATATATATATATATATATATATGTGTATGTATGTATGGTATGTATGTATGTATGTACTCGTCCTGTATGTTAACTGCGTCAGTCTACTTCATTAGCATTTTTTTTTCTTCGCTTTGCATGAGCTAAATTGCTTTCATTCCATTCTTTTTCACGCATTGCTTGTTTAAATAAATGAATACAAATAAAAACAAACACAGGAAATATATAAGCTTGTTTTGAATATAATTAGAAACTTTTTTTTTTTAATGGTGACGCAACCGTTATGACTTTTAATATAAATTTAATATAATTTTACAACATCTGTCTCATTAATTACCTTATTTTAAATAATAGAATTTTCAAATATTCGTTTTTTTTATGAGCTTAAATATTTGAATACCAAATTATTGATGAATGCCCATCCCTATTAGGAATATCATAAAATATCAACTTATTGGTTATTGATCGTGACATTATTTTCTTGATAGGTTTTGAGGCATCGGTACATTAGCTGACATTTACCATATTTTCCGGAATACATGTCGTGGTTTTTCATCATCTGAAAGGCTCTGAGACTTATAGTCTGAAGCGACTTATGCATTATTGAGATGTAACTGATGTTGGCTTGTCAGATGAAAACATAAGTCATGGAGACGATAGAAGCGTTTTAAATATTTTGTCCATTTTAAGATTACTGTTCTAATAAACATTAGACCATTGTCAAATGCAACTTTTTACATGCTCACAACATGTTTCATTGTGGTGTAGTGGCACCTTGAGAAGTGGGTGTACTCTTAATTTATGCCCCACATTTTTTTTTTTTTAAAGCAGCCCGGCAAAGGATGAACGCCCTGTGTTACAAACAGTTACATGTAAGACCAGTCCTGCATATTTAGTTCACCCCAAAATGGACCAATAGTATTTGCATGCTGTCACTTCACTTCTGCTGCTTGACTTCACAGAGTAAGGATCATTATAAAATTAAGATTAGCCACAGAAGAGGTGCAGATTTTGCAATCAGTACTGGCCCAGAGACTGTAGGAGGAGACAACTATTCTCTAACCTTGCAGGTAGTCACTTTACTGGGTGTTTTTAGGGTATATTTGCATTTATTCACATACGATTGCAGTGTTTCCCACAGGATTTTGTGGGACTTTGGGGGTTGGACCTCCGACCCTCTTGGGGGGTTGGTGGGGCATGCTCACCCATAAGAAAATGTTTTGTACATTTTAAAGTTAAATACTTCCATCTGGTACACTTTGAGAGCAAAATGAAGAGGCTAGTGTTGTGCTCTTGTAAACAGTTTTGTGCTCTTAAAGCTGCAGTAGGCAACTATGAAATAAATTGAATTGAGAAACAGCGCCCCCAATTCTTCCCCATATACATGATGCTCTTCACCCCCAGCCAGGGTTTAACTGACAGCTGTTCACAAACAGAGCCAAGGCCTGCCTCGCCAAAAGCGATTGGCTAAAATTTGCTTGATTGACACTACTCGACCAACATTTTTCACCCAGAGCTAGAGTCTGTGGTGCTAACTAATCTCTCACAGGTCCTCATTTAACAAGACACCATGTTTATATAGAAAAATGTTAGTTAACAACCCTCTACGATCATGCTGGAGAAAAATATCATCATTGGATAGTAAATATTTGTTTTTACTCGCCAGATGTTTGACCTCACGGAAGCACAATGTAACAAAAATATATTAAGCAAACTAAGAGAGGGGAACTCTTCATATATATTCACACAATATAGTGTATTGTAATTTCTATTTGTTTTTGCTTTATAATTTAAAAATGTACAAATTTCACATTCTATCAATTTTTATGATGTCGTGAAATTGCATTTTTACTAATGAAGCTGTTGAAATTTCATACATATTATTAACAAAACAATTCACAAGGTGGGAACCTAATAATGAAAATTAGGGGCTGACAATTAATTGTCAAACAAATAATTGCGATTATGATGATTAGCCTGTTTTTGGTGTTTCATGAATATGATGATTAATTACCATACAAACAGCCATCCTGAATAGCTATTATATTATATTGTATTGTTTTGTGCTATAGTAAAATATTTCTGCCTTAAACTCTTCACTTTCACACATTATTTTAAGGCTCTCTGATTAACTTACAAGCCCTTATTTCTTATGAAGGAAGACTTTGAGATTGTGTTTCTTGCATTTGATCATCTCCACAGAAATAGAGCAGGACATCTCCGCTGTCTCGCTGCTGCACTGCGTGAATAAACCCCATTTCCGTTAATTAAAACTGGAGTCCTTTGCGTTCACAAAATTAATAAGTTTATTGCTTGTTTATTTTTCACGGGAGTTTGGCGAAAGTTTCTGAAGATGGCGTGCACATCAGAACGCTTTTCAAGTGATTCATATTCACAACAGAATGACACAAGTGCTTTTTCCTGTGCACATCAGACAGCATGCAGGGAAAGACGAGGCTGAATCCAGCTTCAACTGTTTGTATTCAGTAAAAGGGACTCTGTGTTCAAAACTACACAACTCTATCACTGGCGAGTGAAATGTTAATTTCATTATTGAAAGTGCGGCATCATTTTATTATGCCTTACTTGTTGCCAGTGGCTAATAACAGATGTTTTTTGACGTTTTTCGCACAGTTAGTAATTTACTTGCATATGTGAGTGATTTATTCGCAATGTAGATTACTTGCCTCAAAGATTTGTCGTCGTCCTCAACCAAATAACAGACGGAATACTCCAGTGCATATATCTGAGTGCGTGCGTTTACAGCAATGGGTGAGGAACTGACTTGCGCAAACGAGAGAGAGCGCAAAACACAGCCTTTTATTTGATGTTATTATGAGACTGAGAAGTTCAAAAATATTTTAGATGAGAAGTGTTAACATTTTTCTGTCATTATGAGACCATGGCGGGGCAAATTAGACTAGTCAGTTAATGGGAAACACTGCAATTGCATTAGCTACTCATGCGCTGGACACTACTGAATGATGCGCATCAGAGAGGATTTAGAAGTGGTATACGTAATGCAGACTTATAAAGAAGTGGGTATATGCTGTATACCTGCTTATACCCTGCACTACGTCCCTGATGTTTCGTCACACTCGTATTAAAAACATTCAGTCAGTGAACTGGATAATTAATACATTGCTTATAGGGTTGCAAATATCAAAAAATCCAGTTGCTGATGTTAATGAATGTATCGAATAGAACAGGCTCACAGACTAAAGCTGTTTATTTGTGCACAGAATAGAGTTACTAATGTTATAAACAGATGTGCCTTGCTTGTTGCATTTCTTTCATGAAACATAAAAAAGTAGGTTGGGCGTCTGCTCCCGGATCATAGTGCCAGACTGATACAACCCCTGTCAGTGTGACTTGTACAAAGATGCGAATTAACTGTTTTTTTTTTTTTTCTCTTAGCAATGCGATTTTGACCCTAGGCAATGTCAGGTGCGACTTTATTTCCAGGAAATATGGAAAATGAGAAGCCTAATTTGTGTGCTTTCCAGTTTACTGTCAGTTGGCATTCTGTTTAATGTAGTCTGGCCATATAGCTTTGGGAGACCACTAGGGGATGATGCTGGTCGAGTATAGGACTGTGCACAGGTATCAAGCACACATTAGGACACGCTGATACAGTGATATGCATTGATATCTAGAGTACAGGATGGCCAATATAAATGCCAATAAACATTTCATATACAATATAACAACAAATCAGATGTACACAAAGTGAAACGCACTTATTTTATGCAATATTTACTCAAATTTGCATCAAAGATAAACACTAGTATCAGAAAATGTGTTCCAGGGCTGAGAAAGAATGTTATCAGTAACATTGCTAACACTGTTCTACATGACAGAGAAATACTAAACCGTAATAATGAGCCTTTAAAATATACATTTTACAAGCGCACACACCAAGCGAGCAGCAGCGACACCGGGAAAGCAGTAATGATTCTGAATGCGTCGGAAAAAACAGCAAGAGACTGTCTGAACATTTAGTTAATAGTGAGAAATGCACATTCGGGTTAAGCAAACAGACAATGATCTCGGGATCAATGATGATCAGAGTGATCACCAATAGCTGATGCCTTTGATCATGTCATGGCGATATTTGGCTTGTTTTCCCTTTAATCTATTAAATTATTATTATTATTATCAAATTAATATTACAAATAATTTACCCATAGATACAGACATACATTTGAAAAAAAAACACTCTTTATTATATTGTATATTATATACAGAAAAGCCATATGTGGGCATATGTGACGCGCTGATACGGAGGCGTACAGTCTCGTGGAACACGCGCTTCTAAGGATCTCACGCTGTTTCTGCCTTCTGATTTTTATTTTTTATGAGTGCTGCAAATGACCTCCGACATCTCAGTTCAGGAGGTGCTTTGAGTTCAGTTCACTTTAATTCCACAGAGCAGTTTATTGTGAACGCAACTCTGCAGCCTGTTTATATAATAAAATAATACAAACTATATAAAATAATACAAAATGTATAAAATAATCACAAAAACACTTTCACCTCGAACCATGATTTATATTTCATTGATTATTATCATAATTCTAATTATTATTTGTACATTTATAATTATTTTTAGTAATTAATTATAATTAAATAGTAAGTAATTTTTCGCCTGCACATTTAGACGGGTTCTTGCCAGACGGTAAATGGAAATGTGGTTACATATATATACTGTGTGTGTGTGTGTATATATATATATATATATATATATATATATATATATATATATATATATATATATATATATATAATACACATTAAACATTTTATTAAACAGAAATCAAAAGAAACTGCTATCTACCATGTAAAATACAATATCATATTTTTTTTTTTTTTTTTTTTACAAGTCAAAGTTTTGTGTGAAATTGAGTAAATATAGTACTAAATAAGAGTTTATAGTTTTTTTATTTGAGCAATTTTATGTTTGTTATTTACTATATTTAATTGTGTTATATATTGGCATTGTATCGGCCTATAGATCACCCTGCTCTCTGGATATCAGCATTGGCCATTAAAAAAAGCACTTATTTGATATTTGAGAAAATGCAGATATAGATGAGATCGATAATCATCGGGAAAATTTGGATTTCGATACATGAAAAAGGGATCAATCCCAAACCACAAAGTCACTCTTCAACTGTAATCTAAGAAAAGAGCCTGTACTTTGAAGTCTTTTTTTTTTTTTTTTTTTTTGCCCAAAGAAAGCTCTTTGTTTTTTAGATGATGTCATTCAGAACCTGTCCCTCCAACCCTGAGAGCAGAGCGCATAGCAAAAGTACTTTAGGGACTGAAAGCTAATAGGGGCAGAGACTGCATGAGGTCAGCTGAACTGGTTTCTCAAACATATTTGCAACAGGCATTTGCGCTTGTCTCATCTCTTTTTAGGTTTGAAGTCTGCAGGCTTTCATTCTCTTTCTCAAAGTTGACAACATACGATCCACTTGCTACATCGCTTGATTACTGAAGATATTGTCAGATAAATGATGTTCTCGACTCTAACAGGAATAGTTCAGTAGTTGTGCTTTTAATAATAGTTTGCCGCTGTTCATTCGTCCAGGCATGATTTCAATTGTTGAGGTCAAATTGGACAGCTGCTACTCGACACATTCCCATGTAAACATTTCACTATTATGAAGCCTTACATCTCTACACAAAGCGTAAAGGGAAGCACCAGGGCACAGCAACACATTTATTACTTATAAAAGCATATTTGCCAAGTGGATATATTTTCATCTGGCCCATTTAGCCAGCACATTTTGTGTGCTATAACAGCAGAATGGAGTGGACTCCAAGCAAAACAACCTCTGCATAGCTTGCCACCTCTGAGGCAGTTTCATTGTCATGTTTTAGCAGACAATTAACGTTCTGCTTGGATCTTCTTGATACAATCAATGAAGTGCATGGCCTGTTTATTTTTATTGGTTTAATAATGTTTGTTCAACAGTGAGGGGAATTGGCTGTTTGCATTCAGTGATTGATTGGGAAGGGTCTTGTTTTTATCAGAAGATCTATTTTTAAATGTAAGCTGTATTTGCATAATCATGCCCTGGCCACTTGTGTTTGTTTCATGATTGTTTGCTCTATTATCTACTGATATTATTCTAAAAGTAACAGAATTAGTGTAATACAATAGTTTAAAAGAGAGCATATTCTTTTTTGTGTGTAGATTTTTCATTATCAGTCAATCACCCAATTCCAACACGCTCAATAGCTGAATGATTTAAAGGACTGACTCATCTTTTTTTTTTTACGTTAAAAAGAGAGGTTATATGTTCATAGCACAGATTAAAAAAACAAAAACAAAACATTTGTATCTTCCCAACTCTTAACACTCCTGTTATCTATCATGAAAAAATGCATTCTTTAAATGTTCAGACTTTTATTTAAAGGTCAGTTCTGTGTTGCCTGATTAAATTGGCCAGATTCTGGAATCCAGATTGCTGCTCTGAAATTAAAAGGCTCTCCAACCAAAGCTGTTATTCATGCATCAGCTACGATCTTTAGAAGGTTTTATCCCTTCCTATTTTGGCTTTCTAAGAGCAGTCTGCACGCGAGTCAGCAGAGTTGGAAAGCTGCCTCGCGCTGTGGTTTCAGACTGGCCAGGAAATTTTTCGTTCACCCTTGAGCATGTGCCCATGTCATGCTCTTGCTCTGTTAAACATGTACAATGAGATTTCCTCTACTTGTATCACTAGGCTGGATGGAGTGAAATGAGGTCACTGTGGAAAACATGGCGGCCAATGCACAAGCAAATGTTCTCACCTTGGTTTTTTAATTTCACAGCTTGACTTGACCTGTATGTTATTGATCTCAGATAAAAGCAAATCTGATGATCATAGTGGTATGATCGCTGTACACATAATTTTATATAATTTAGATTGAAATTAAAATATATATTTTTTTAAATCTCAAATAACCATGTGTTAATGGCTATTTGTGAATTAACCAGTGAATGAATTTCTTTTTGTTTTATTTTGAATTTTCTCCCCAATTTGGAATGCCCAGTTCCCAATGTGCTCTAAGTTCTTGTGTTGGCATAGCGACCACGAAGAGGTTACTCCATGTGGCTCTACCATCCCTAGCAACCGGGCCAATTTGAACTCGCAACTCCAGGGGTGGTAGTCAACGTCTTTGCTTGCTCAGCTTCCCAGGCCCCCAATAAACCAGTGAATTAAGTACTTCACAAATTATTGCACATCAGTGTAATACAAAACCTGTCACATTACTTCATGTTTTCTTTTGCTCTCACCTGCACGTTATGGTTTGACTTGCCTCAACTCTACTCTCTCTTTACTTTTCTGAGCTTGCATTTCCACTGCAGTTTAGTGCCTCCTTAGCGTGAGTGGGATTATAGGCTGATCATCATAGTTGCGCTGCCTCTACTGCTGTGACATCATCTTAAACTGACCAAAACAATAACACAACAGCTAGCTGTTAGCTACTAGCTCATTGTGCATGCAGTTGTTGCATGGTGATTTTACACAAGTGTAACAGTTAAATTGGCCTGGTTGTTTTAGAAGCAAGCTTCCAGTAGCTGGCCAACTAAATAAAGTGAAGCTTTCAAGCAGACTATAGAGTTAACATAACAAAACGTACCATCCTCCATCGTGTCTGAGTCCAGGGCAATCTCCCTCCCATTGCTCGCCGGTTTAGATAGTGTCCATTTGGTCGAACTACTTTTCCTTGATGGTTTCCTTGAATGGCGCACAGCCATTTCTTTTTTCACAATTCGAAAGTCACGTGAACAAATTATGCTGCTATCGCCGTTACTAAATTTAAAACTAGCGGGTTGGTGTCGCGTGTCGGAAATCCAGTGACGCTGGTAGTGACAATTCTCCCTGACCAATTGGTGATCTGCAGGATTTTGACGTCACATTTAGTATCATCTCGGCTCGCTTGGAACCTCAACTGAGGTGGTACTAAAAAAAAGTATCCGGTACCAGGTACTATCCACAGTGGAAAACCACAAAAAAGGGAGTAGTCAAGTTGAATTGAGTTGCACCGTGCAGTGGAAAAGTCCCATAAATCTCTAGCGAAACACCTACTGTTGCACAAGACGGTCATACCAGCCAGCTCTGCTGTCTTTTCAGTTCACATTTATTTGATTGCTTAATAGTGCTCACCGTTAACTTTAACAGACTGTATAGATGGCCCTGTCAGATGGGTGATTGTTCATATTTGACAGTTTAACTTTCTGGAGCAAACTGTTTTTCCACCAGCACCTTACCTGCTTCCTTGGAGCCTGTTCCATCTGTGCAGGGTGTCTTATCTCCACTTTTTCCCCATCCCTACCACAAACACCATGTTGTGTGACAAAGATTATCTGCCAGTCAAGTTCTCACCTCTGCACAATTTTTAAATCGTAATACCAGCTAACAAGCAAACAGCTTGTGCATAAATAAATGGCAGCTGCAATCCAGAGATGCCGGAGTCTAGATCATCAATCATTTGGGTGCCACCCACCTACATGGCAATGACCGTTAAAAGAATAGTTCACCTAAAATTTTTATTCTGTCATCATTTACTCACCTTTATGTCATACCAGACCCCACTGTAGTGTCATCATCAAGGGCTAAGCAAGTGCTCAAGCATTAGAGCATGTGGGATGTTGTGCATGCTGCAATTTAAAAAGATTGTCTCTGGATTAATGCATGATCGTCCAATAGCTGATCACAGATTTAAGACTAAAATCATCTGAACGCTCAGTGCACCACTAATTTTTATTATTTACTATATTGTTTAAATATTTATAAATTATTTGATATAATTTAATTATTATAAATGTAAATAATTTGCTGCAAGTCCCTCGTAATTTTCTTGATTTGATATTTGGCCCCAACCTCTACAGAATATGAATTTTCTTTATTTTCTTCTATGTAGTAATAAAAAAAAACAATTATACTTTGGTTTTTAATCCCTTTTTATTGACATATTACTTATAATAGTTTAAGCACCACTTAAATCTCCATTGACCTTTTGAGTGAAAAGTTTTTTTGTGGAACACATCCCATTTTGATGTTTCAGATGAGGGCAAAAGAGTAATACCTCTCATTTTATTTATTTATTGAGTGCTTTAGTTTCTGCCAGTCTTTGAATTTGTGCTTAGACTGATGCATGACTCTAAAGGGGGTCGCACTTGATGCGTCTGGCAGATATCTAGACCTGTCACAATAACTATTTTGTTGGACGATATATTGTCCCAGAAATAATTGCGATAAACGATATTATTGTCATTTTAAGACCATTTTATGCCACTGATATAATTCTAATATAATAGCATAATAATGCAAGTACACCCTTTAAAAGAGCAATTATATTTTATAATTTTATAATTTTCATTCTTAAGAACATTGGAATTGGAATGTCATAAAAATTACATATCTTAAAGCATAAATAAAATAAAAGCGCACAACCAAAACAATAAATAAAATGGACTCTCGGGCTCCGTTAATAAATATTGCACTAAAAGTTAACGATTTGGGACGAGAGATTCATTCATTCCTTAACAGGCAATATACTTCCAATCCAGTTTCTGAATGGTTAGGACCTTTGTTAAAAACGGTGCAAAGCAACAACATGTTAGATAAATGTAGTAACAAAAGTTTGCAGCATATTTTTAAATGCTGGTTTTTCAACCGTGCTGAATGGCTGCATCTCTTTGACTTTATAGTGAGTTATGCTATCTGTGAGCATGCTCCATTTTGTGCTGTCATGTCATGTTTATATTTGCACTGTCGGGCAAAGGCATCCGTAATACTTGAAAACTGGTCGAGATGGTTATGTTTTAGATTAACTTTTATGTTAGTTGTTTTGCAACTGTGTTGTAACAATGTCGACATATCAAACGAAATTTTATTTTGCTCACAACCATACACAGTATGGCGTGTAGTTAAATGCTTATTACGACTGTCTGACATAAAATTGAATTCAAATAGAATAGAAAATAGTTTTCACGTACAATAGTGAAAAAAGTACACAGAAAATAGTGTGTACGTACGTGTGTGTGTGTGTGTGTCTGTCTGTCTGTCTGTCTGTCTGTCTGTCTGTCTGTCTGTCTGTCTATCTATCTCTTATCTATCCTTCAACATGAACATCAGTGCCATGCCATCTTATTGAGTTGCCCCTATTTGATGTGATCTCCTCTGATGGAAAGGTATGCTCCGGTCACCATGGGGTTTGTCATCATTCTCTCATCACTTTGTCCAGAGTAAGTCTCTAATGCGAGGAGGCTGAATGAGTGCTAGGCTCTGTATTTAGCATACAGCATGCTGCTGTGGGCCATTAGCACTGAGTCATTGTTTCAGCCACGCTGCCAGTGTCGCTTGGCCACCAGCCATCTTGCGCTTTCTGTGCAAACCCCCACAAGCTTGCCCATCTCTGTCATCTCCATCGGTGTGCCCGCTCATCAGAGCTGCCAACGAGATGCTATAGCAACTGGCAGCCCTAAATCCCCCTAACATAGCCCTTCCAGAGCCATGAATTGTCTTCATCACTCTCGCACTGCCTCTTGGAACAGCTCTCATTCAGCAGGGGCTACGAGTTGTTCATGCTTTTTCGTGCTGGAAATAAGAATAATAAAAAAAAACTTTTAGAATTATTGTTTGCTTAGTTGTTTGTGGAGTAACGGCAGAATTACATGCAAAGTGATGCTTTGTTTTAGTTAGTGTTACTGTTTGGCAGAATGGCAGTTTCTGTGCTCTGTCATAGCTGTCATTTTTTTTTTCAAGGGAGCATGAATAAAGAACAGATCCCTACAGAGGGCTCTGGGTTTGTCTCTCATCCAGGGCTCTTTTGGGCCACATCTTTGCTTGCTGTGTCTTGGGCAGAGTGGAAAAATACAGGGAAAAGTAGAGTGTTGATATTTAGCTATATCAAGACTCAACAATAAGGATGGCTTGGTGCCAATGTGAGTGTTTGGGGCTAGTTGGTGGAACTGTAACTGGCCTCATCAGTCCAGGACAGGGTTATCTTGCATTCACTGATTACATGTGTTTTTTATGCCTTGCAAATGAAGCATTTTGCACAAAAGAAAAATCATATAAAAATGTTTTGATAGATTTTGCCATTTTGATTTTGGTCAATGTTATCACATTTTTCATACATTTACATTTAAAATATCAGTGGTCAATTTCAGAAAAAATATATCTTTGTATACTTGATATATGACATTTTCAGTAATTTCTTGTTCTTAACAGCTAATTTCACTGACGTTTAAAGCATTTTTTTGAGTCGACTAGTCTTAAAAGAAAAAACCTTCAGGAAACAGTAAAAAAAAACTTTGTGACCCATTCAAAATACTTAATCTATTCCAAATCTGATGCTAAATTCCAATGAAAAGGGGCATTTATCTGCGATGTTCTCGCCTTTAATAATCATCATTGTACTTTTAAATGTTTTTTATAAACTATGTTCAGGAGGATCAAGGTAATTTAATCTGACCAATCACATCACCAGAGTAAGTGTATATAAGATTCTTCTGGCATTCGGCCCTGCCCACGAATAGACCTAGGCAGTGACTCGGATCATCAGATGAAACTTTGCTGCAAAGGATTCGCCTTCATCAGAACACCTCTTCCATTCAAACTCTCGTTATTCAACAGAAGCTGCCACAGCAGCTTGGTTTTTTTTTTTCAGTATTGACCACTACCATGTTAAGTGTTATATTTTTACTCTTTCTTTCTATGCTCCCTTCACCAAAGCAGTTTATAGCGTGAAGTTGCTTCCGCAAACCGGCTGCATCCGAACTGTATGTCAAACAGCTCCCTGCGACTGCTCATATGTTCTCCTATCTAAATTTCCCACCCATAGCGGCCCACTGCATGAAGCTGCAGGCTGAAGGGCTCGAGCTCAGGTCAAGCCTCGAACACTTCACTCAGGACAGCAATCCACACACGTTTACAGTATACTCTAAGCAAGATTGCATTAACTTGCGAACTACTGAAATATAGAACACGGCTCATTCACTGAATCAACATTAGTGTATACAGTCATATTTATTAAAACCAATTGAATGAATAGTGCAAGACAAATAGAACAATCCTAAAAGTCAGTTATAAACATAATTTACTAAGTAAAAGTTACTATTAAAACAGTTAGTTTATTTGTTGAAAATAATTAACAGGCCAGTCAAATCTAACAGAGAAAGAAAATGTGCTGAAAAGTTGCACGTATTTCATGAGATGCAGTCGTGTATTAGCCATTGATCTAATATGACAGCTGTTCGGTAAAGAACGTTTACCAATAACAGTTACAATGTAAAAAAAATAGCTATAGGATAGAAAGAAATGGGCCTGTGATGTAGCCTACAGTAAACCAAATGTGTTCTAAACATGTTCACACAGAATAAAAGAGAGTTTAACCTGTTAAGCAGTCGACACAAAAAAAATGGCATTCCTAGCCTAAAAGAGTCATTTTCTAGGCTACTTAAAAGCATAACTTTTTGATGAGAAAAATGAACAGGTGATTGTCCTGCTGGCTCGGCAGAAAAATAACTTACAAGCACTCACAGATTTCAAATATGTGCTCAAATGTGAAAACATCCATAGGGACTTTCAAGCCAATGTTTCGGAAATCCGCTTCCCACACCACCACCGAATTTTTTATAACTACTTTTATATGATTTTATAACTACTTTGCTGAGTTTGCTTGTCTTGCGAGAGGACATTTTCCTGCACACTGCGAAGCATGTGCAGCCTATGGTGAAATTAAACTTTGTATCTGCTCAAGATGTAATCTTTTTTTCAATAATTGTATTAATTATATATGTTGGCTTTTTTTAGCCTTCGCGCGGTGTGCAATATTTGAGCGCTACTCACGAACAACATCTCAGATGTAAGGCACTGGAGGTGCAACTATTGTGAACTTGCCTATAAACAGACACACAGGAATTCATGGAGAGTTCAGATTGTCAAAATAAAAGTGTGAGGGTTTAAAAGTTAAAGGTGCACAATTGAGATACATTACTATTATAATAATTTATTATCATTATTATCATTTGATTACAAATTATAATAATATTTA